>VWZL01000540.1:0-15785 GCA_013396915.1 Stercorarius parasiticus | reverse complement strand
GAGTTGGGGTTGTTCAGTCTGGAGAAAAGAAGGCTCCAAGGAGACCTTCTAGAGGCCTACCAGTATCTTAAGGGGGCCTACAAGAAAGCTGGTGAGGGACTTTTTAGGATGTCGGGTATTGGTAGGACTAGAGGGAATGGATCAAAACTAGAGATGGGGCGATTCAGACTGGACGTTAGGAAGAAGTTCTTCACCATGAGGGTGGTGAGACACTGGCACAGGTTGCCCAGAGAGGTGGTGGCAGCCCCATCCCTGGAAGCTTTTAAGGCCAGGCTGAATGGGGCAACCTGATCTAGTGGGAGGTGTCCCTGCCCATGGCAGGGGGGTTGGAACTAGATGATCTTTAAGGTCCCTTCCAACCCTAACAATTCTATGATTCTATGATTCTATGATCTGATCTAGTGTATCCCACTCATATCTGGTCTCAATTTATTGTGTAGGCAATAGTGTGGCAGAGTCAAGTTTTATTGGGAAGGGAGTAACCCAAGATGATGGAATTTAATCCCAAAAACTAGGCTTTTATAAACCCACTTTCTTCATCATGTGCAACGTAAGCCTCAAACTATTCCTAACACCAGCGTTAAGTAACATGAATGCTAAAAGAGAATCAAAAAACCCTGAAAACAACTCCTCTCTAAGAAACTTCCTGTTTCCCCCCTTTCCACTAAACAAACCCACAAACAAGCAAACAAAAAAGAATAAAAAATTACTTAACAAAACAAGACACTGAACATGACTTTCTTGATGGGGAGAGAATATAAAAATAAACTGCTCCGAACAGATGTTCAAAGGCTGACAACGATGTTTTTCACTGCACTGGAAAACACACAAACACTTCAGTGCTGAGCCCAGCATAACAAAGAAAACAAGAAGAAGGGAAGAAACTTCTTTCTGCTTACCTTTTTTTTGTTTGGCAACTGAAACTATGTCATTATGAAGCTAGAAGAGCATGACAATCATTATGACAAATGATCTAAATATGACTAATGTTGTCATCCAGATTACGAAGAAAGCTTATTCTCAGAGTATTAGTGTTAAGGGCAAAAAGCACAACAGGATCTGCCATTCTGTGTATAACAACCCATAAAACCTCATTCAGTAATTTCCATGTCCACTGCCAGCTATGTGCAACTTGAATTAGCACGCATGTTTGGACATGTGCCATCTTACTTGACAACATGAAGAAAAAATCTACATGTCCATTGGCAATCTACCCTGATAGTTAAGCACATTCTTGATTTAAAAATGCACACATTATTTTCAGCCTCAACCGCTCTACTTTTATTTTTCATCTGTTGAGAGTACATTTTACTGCCTGTATCTGCAGGGTCAAAGAGTCTTCTACTAACAGATATCCTATCCTTGTGTACGCACTTTGTAATTAAGTTGCCTCTTAAATACCTCTTGAGCAAGCTAAATACATGGAGAGTTTTTTACTGTAAAATATATTTTCTATTACTCAAACCATTTTTGTAGGTCTTTTCTTCAAAACACAGATTGTTTCTTTTTCATCTGATTTTCTTTCCAGCGACAAAATGAAAGCAGGATTTAACAGCAAGGTATTACACTCATCAATACTTTGCTTAGCTCCTAACACTTTACCGCCTCCTGACACTTACTTAAAACTTTTCTCATTATGCATCCAAGGATGATATTAACTCTTGCAATGAAAAAAAAAAGAAAAAAAGACCATCCATTCTCACTGTGCTGCTGGAGTAGTCATATTCTCCAGGCACAGAGAAAAACATGCATGTACACTATCCCTTTGGAGGGCTACAGAGTACTTTCACTCACATGCTCCAGCTGCTCTTCATTGTAAAGTAGAAGTCACCAAGACTAACATCACAGACTTTTAATTTTTGAAGTGATAAGGAAATTCAGATATTCTCCAGATCCTAGTTACATTGTCCATAGCACGTGAACTGAGACTTTTCTGATAGAGACCAAAAATTTCAACATGTTCCTTGTTGCTCGAGCTTTGGATGAGGTAGGCCTAGGGATGCTGCCATAGACCATGTCACATATAAGCTACTAAAGACATCATGGAGTTAAACAGTAACTCAGCAGGCGTAAAAACAACTATGGAGCCACATTCAGATGGATCAGATAGATCTAGTATTTCTTGACATTAGTGGGAACATTTCCATTGGCTTCAGTGAGTGCAGAATTGCCTGAAAACAATAGATTTTTTGTGGTTGTTTTTACATTTCAACAAGCTGGATTTAAATTCATTAACATTCCAAATGAGATCAATAATGAATAGTTCAGTAATAATTACCAGGACTCTACATAAAACTCTATAAATTATGTCATGAGCTATACACTGCATGTGCCAATTTTCCATAAACAAGGGATTCATTCACTCTCTGTTTTCTGACAATAAGCACGTTTTGTAATTGTGACTAGAACTATACGTTGCTCATCTGAACTTAAAACTGTGCTCATTTATTCCCTTGCTAAAACTGTCCTTCCATTCCAATACCAGGTCTCTAAGAAACATTCAGCTGAGGTTTCCTCCATGGCAAAGAGGTTCTCTTGAACCTCATGACCTAGATCTGATGTTGAACTGTAAATTCATCTGTTCTAATAAATTTGCCAAGGCTAAATGTGATCTACCAATAGCTAATTCAGATGACTGCAAGAAAACTGGGCTGCCTGCCATAACAATTTTGTTGCATATCTCATAGGGCTGTAGTGTTTATCCTAAGGTTCACGAGTAAAGTGACTATCTGAAAATCCTTATTTATTTAAAAATAAATAAATTATTGGAGTTCCTGGTCATAGACAGTGTTTGAAAACCTGAGGGTAGAGAAGGTCATGGTAAAGACTACTATTGTAAAAATTACTTTTAATCCCATCTCATTAATGCATAATTCCTGGTCACAGTATTTGATCACATTGTAGATCAAAATCAATTGTGGGTCAAAAATCAGCACTGAAAGGAAAGAGTTTCTTAGGAAGATACTTTTTTATTATGTAGAGAAATTACCAGTAGTGAACTTACTGGTGCATTTTACTCAGTGAATGCTAAGCTCTCAGCAGTTGGTAAAACAAGGCAAGAACTTATCGTGAAGCAGAATTTTAAAATCTTATTTACAGAAGTTGTAACTGCGTTTCCAAAATTATTAAAGGAATTATGAATTTTACAGTAGTCAGAATTCAAACTGACAGTTGTGATTCTAAATGTGGAAGAAGGTTATTTGACATTTTGCCTCAAAAATTAGCCTTAAAAATTCATATGCTGACCAATTGTTTTAATATTCAACTAAAACAGAGTTGAGGACTGGAAGGGATCACTTAGTTAACTTAATCCAGACACTTATTGCAAGTACCAATCAAACTGTATAATCTCATTCACGATCTTACGATTTTGAACCTGAAGTTTACCTTCTGTCTACTACTCCAACTCGAAATCTGTTTCAAATGAGCTTTTACTCCTGCAGAGGGTTGAAAAAGCCTTCTTAAAATTTTCACATTGTGTGAAAATTGTATTAATGTCTACTATCACTTATTTGTTCTTATGACAATATTATTCTTCACTGAATATATATATATATTACTTCTCTGATGCATACTACTTTTAGGCAAACTTCTTGTGAAGTTAAACAAGCCAAACTCCTCTAATCTCTTTTGTAAACTAAATTCTCAAATCCCTTGGTCACCCTAGTATCTTTTCTCTGTCTGAATGCATCTTTCCTGACTGTGGATGATCAGAAGCATCTCATTAAAATTAATGAACTAATTTCACTGAGATGGCCACACCTGTATCAGTAAATACACCATGTGTAAAGGGGTGTTAGTTGATGTGGCATGGCTTACTTCTACACAGGTAAATGCACTTACCCCCCTGGTTTTCAGCCCTATCCTGAGAATGGTTCCCAGCCCACATTAGACCCTGAACCATGCTCAGGCTCTACCTGGGAAAGTGCTAATTGGCCTAAACTAAAAACATGCAATGGTTATACTAGCAACTTAAAGTAGGGATGATCATGCATCACAGACTGGCACATGTCTTGGTCTTGTTTATTTGCATAGTTGTAGCCCGTGATGAACACTACAGTGGTACTAGTAATTCTTAGGGTCTCCTGGAAATACTTTTCACAGCATATCTGAGATCTGAGTTTGCCTTCCTGATGACTGTGTCCCATTCATAGCTCACAGCCACCCTGGAGTCAGCTGCTGTACTTGCATCTTTCTCCATCCGACTGCTGTAATCTTCCAGACTTTTATCAAGTCAAGCCATTTGGGGTTGTCTAACTGTGACATTTACAATTTTGTTCTTTTCTCCAAGAGGTCTTCAGAATTTTCAAGACTGAAACAACTGCATCTCTCCGCTGTAAGCTAATAAATCAGACTTGTAAATTGTAATTGATCGATTCTCTGTACGGAGCAAGTAAGGAAATGGGCAACATAATACAGTGAAAAAAGGGTTTTATGTATACAAAAATGATCATGTAGCTTACCATATTTACTTGCTAAGCGAGTGCACATGAGTTACCAAAATTCACATGAACATTGTGGTTTTTTGAGGTACTGTGATTCACCAATAGTCATATGCCAATAACTTCCTACATTTCCTCAATTTCATTCCAAGGTTGAATCTGTCTGAGAGATTTCATGTGAATCTGTTAAAACAGTACCCAAAGAAATTTTGTGTGCATTATATGACACTAAAACCTCAGTCTATGCATGTTTATCAAGCTTTCATTCAGAGACCATGTGTGAACATTCACTTTCTTCATCCCCAGGAAGTATATAGCCAAATCAGCTTTAGTACTCCATTCATTTGAATCTTTCATAAAAAAACCCCAAAGCATTCTGGTCAAATTCAAATCCAATACAAATACAAGCAACACTGACTTTGACTCTGTATTTCTTAAATGTCTTATCTCTTAGCCACCAGAGGAAGCTTATTGAGGCTATGAATAGTTGAAATAAGTGATTGATAATGAAGAGGGGGAAAAGTTAATTAAAGATTTCAAATGAGGATTTTGATACCCTATGTGTTCAAACAAAGTGCCTTTCTTAGATCGTACAAAGCCTTACCCCTATGCTAATTTCATGGAAATGAGGTTTATTATACTCTGTGGATTTTTCATTAAACAAGCAGAGACATAACCACATATACTTTTCTCTCCCTAACCCAAGCTCTCACACATCCTGTGAAAGGTGTGATAGCTACTTGCTTTTTATCCATTTTTATCCCTTGTCAACTTGTCTTTGTTGAATGAATATAAAAGAGACGGTATACTGTACAAGGTGGATCCCCAGTCTGACTGCACTCAGCGTTTCTTATGATCTACCCCAGCACTCTTCATTTTCTGCTGGTTTCTAAAATGCAAACTCTTCACATACAAACTACATCTTGGGAATGGTCTCGGGCTCACCTCAACTAACAAACCATGCCAGAGACTGGGATAACATCTTAACATTGCATCCAAAAATGAATCCATTTCTCAAGAATTGTCCCAGTGCTTTAAAATTTGCTATTTTGGATGCATCTTCAGCCTGTATCCACACTTTAGATATAGAAGATTTTGTCAGATCTTTCTTTGGGGACTTTTCCTGAAGCAATTCATTTCCTCTTCCCACCTTCACAGGGCTCCACCAGGCCAAGAGTGCAGCCACCAGGACAGGAATATGCAGACTTTTTTATTTTGCTCCTAACCACAGCCCTTTTAACAGAGTATATCACATGCTGTATTTATGCATGTAGTCCTTTTGGTAAGGAGGAAAATGAGCCAGCTCAGGTTTTAGTTATCAGCAATAAACACTCTCAAGCCCACCCAGAGACCTCAGAAAGTTAAACTAAACTGCCTGGAAACTTCTTTCAGACTCAATGGTGATGCAAGTGCTTGGAGAGCACCTACATCCTATATTCTGCAGCAACTTTCTACACATAGCCGTTCATAGACAAGAAGGCCAACTGCATCCTGGCCTGTATCGAGAACAGTGTGGCTAGCAGGACTAGAGAAGTGATGGTCCCCCTGCACTCGGCACTGCTGAGGCCCCACCTCAAGTATTGTGTCCAGTTTTGGGCCCCTCACCACAAAAAAGACATTGAGGTGCTGGAACAGGTCCAGAGAAGGGTAATGAGGCTGGTGAGGGGTCTGGAGAATAAGTCTTATGAGGAGAGGCTGAGGGAGCTGGGGTTGTTTAGTTTGGAGAAAAGGAGGCTGAGGGGAGACCTTATCGCTCTCTACAACTACCTGAAAGGAGGCTGTAGAGAGGTGGGGGTCGGTCTCTTCTCCCAAGTAACACGCAATAGGACAAGAGGAAATAGCCTCCAGTTACACCAGGGGAGGTTTAGACTGGATATTAGGAAAAAGTTTTACACTGAAAGGATTATTAAGCATTGGAACAGGCTGCCCAGGGAAGTGGTTGAGTCACCAACCCTGGAGGTATTTAAAAGACAGGTAGGCATAGTGCTTAGAGATATGGTTTAGTGATGCTTTTTGTCAGAGTTAGGTTGATGGTTGGACTAGATGATCTGAAAGGTCCCTTCCAACCTAGGCGATTCTATGATTCTATAATACCATGTCTCTGAATACACTTTACATCTGAGAGCAAACAAAAGCCACTCAAATTCTCTAGTCTTCTCTGCCATATTTACTCTCTCTGCTCTTTGCTCTGCCTGAAAGATTAAGAGCTCAGTTGAATTTTCTGTACTTGCTTGGTCATCCAACACAGAGCGCTCACCAACACCAGAGAACAGGCTGAATTCTGAATATCAAGCATCAGTGTCACATAACAAAATAACAATGCTAAAAGCATATTTAATTAGCTAAATAAAAGCATGGTACAAATTGTTATTCTTAAACAGAAGTTTGGAAAACCAGTTCTGATCTGGACATTGTGCATGGCTCAAGAAGGCTAGTGAATCACTTATTATTTATTCAACTATGTTAGAGCCCGGCTTAGTTCCTTTTGAAATATAAGGAAGCTATTTAACTTGTTCTAACAACAGGTCTGTAAGGATATATATATTTTTTAATATTCTGTATATTTTTTTCTTTCCCTTATTTTACCAACAGGTACAGCTGGACATAAAAGAACTCAATTACGTTTTTCGGTTATACCTAGTATCCTATACATCTACATAAGATATATATATATCTTAGATGTAACTAAATATCTATTGAATATCATTTGAGGTGTCCTACATATCCCCCAGCTGCCAGTTCAGAAGGGCTTCTGGTTTCTTCTAGTTTTGTGGCATATTTGCAATGCCCATAGATATATTCTGTATCCCAAGGCTTCTTAAGAAGCCTAGCCATTTATGTTTAGGCACCTTAATCAAGCCCAAAGTGTTTTAATATGGGAATATAACTCTTCTGGAGAAAGCTTTGGCTAAAAATACTCATTAAACAACAGCAAGACTATTTGTCATGCTGCTTCTTTCCACCAACATCTGACTCTCCAAAAATTATATAAAGAATGTAAATTCCAGGAAATAAATAATTTTAACAACTGATTTTAGAGATTTTCCTTCTATCCTTTGTGCTCTTTCTTGGATACTTTATAGTTGTGGGTTTTGGTCTTTCCACTTAGGTAATGTGTTGAGTTTGAGAGGAGTTTTGTAGTCGTGACATCTGCTAAACGTCCTACAGTAATCTCCTAGTAGATGTCTTGTAGATTTTTCTAACCTAGACATTTAGTATGCTGCTATATGTGAACTGGGGAAGTATGTGGTTCTTTACAGGACTATTCTTATCATACAGATTTTGCTCTTTTGCTAAAAACCTCCTGTGTTTTTTATGTCTTTATAAGAATCAAAGATTTTAAAACAAATGTTGCTCAGCTTGCTTTAAAATTTAAACGGTTCTCCCAGCATTCATCTTGAGGTATGGAAGTAGTAAGCTGTACCACTGCAAGCAGAGATAAATTATCAACAATAAGAATTAAACGTGGGACCTCTGGATCCAAACACACATATTTCTACTGGCAGTGCAAAGGGGCCCTATTCCACAGCAAGGGGCCATGGCAAGGTCATCAACTTCTCTCTACACAAAAGAGGGATACAGTACTGCCTTCAAATGATAAAAAAAAAAAAAAAGGTTCACTGTTTTCTGCTGAAGAGCACTTATTTTGATGTCCTTTTATAGAATTGAACAAAATAGGTGACTACATTAAGAGTATTACACTGAATGCTTTATATGACCAGCCAGTGAAGTTGTTCTGAGTTCAGGAATTTTCTTTGTAAGTATATTGATTTAAATTACAGTGAGATGCACAGAAAACTAATTAGGAAGCAACACTTAGCTTCCCAGAACAAACACTTAGGCCAGCTCTTCAAAGATAATAGGCAAAATTATTAACCTCAAGGACAGGGCATCCTGTCTGCTAATAAGATGTATGTTTATTTTTCCAAGCTCAGAACCTGAAAATGTAAAGGCTAATGAGTAGTTAAAAGTCTCCTGAGAAGAAAGGATAGGATGCTTCTCAGAATATGGCTAGGGAAACAGACTGAAGGGTTAAGCAGAGGGAGAGGCAGAAAGAAACATATTCTATAGAAAGAGCCTAAGACATTGGTGCCTTTTCAGAACAAGGGCGCAGCAAGCTGTAGGGACAAGCTTCATATGAATATATGCTGCATTTAGTAGTTTAAAGCATGTTTTCCTTGATGCTTTACTTTAAATAAATTACACTTCTAGAAGGTTATTGGTCATATATTACATTGGCAAGGCCACAGGGAAACAGGAACTACAGGGTCCAACCCTGTTTCAGACCCAGCCTTCCAGCAGGAGAACTGCAAGCCAGGGGATAGCCAAAAATCTGAAAAAGAATACATCCATTCAGACTACAGGAGCCACAGGATACTGGGATACTGCTACTTTGTCAAAATAAGGAAAAAAACAAAGCTTCCCGTTTCATTACAGTTGATATTTTACATTCTAATAGCCCATACCTTTATTTTTCCTCATATACCTCTCCTAGATATAATTCTCAAGAGAGGACTTTTTTTTCCCCCTGAATAAGGGGACTCTTTCTCACCCATGCACCATCCAGCTCTTCCTCTGCTATGGATCACCTTTAGGCTGCATTTTGACCCATTTTGGTCTGAGCAGAAATTGTGTTACTGGTTTAAGATACAATGCGTGGTGACTCAGGATGTGACAGCTTTATAACCTGGGTGATAGCATGGTGAACGGGCACATTACAAAAAGGGCAATTACTATAGGTTTTGTGTTATTATTTACAGTACTTACTTTGCTAACATGAGCAGCATTGTAAAAATGCTAGTTGTTAACAGTGCTAAAATGTAATGCCAGGATTTTCTGCAGCACAAGTGGCTCGTATGCTGATAAATGACACTGCATGAAAAGGTGGCCATGAAAAGCAAATTCACAGTGAATCACCCTCAACACCAGATTGGAGTAAGAGCATTGCAAACCTGATTTGTGAGCTGATGTTGCCATTTAATGTGGTTTCCATCAAACTGTTCATAAAATTCATAGCTGCAGCTAACCTCCATTACTGTGTCCTTGTACATTCTTCTTGAAAATAACTTGTTTATGAAGCTTCAACAGCGCAGAAGGATACTGTATGATCTGAAGGAAAAGAAGAAGCTTCATGCCAACATCACTGCAAAGCAGTGGCCAAAAGGAACATTCCCTGTGTGGGCTTCAACTTCTTACTTGCACGTTGTGATTATGTACAACAGTCTTTGTGATCATCTCCGCCATACCTGTTGAGACCAGCTTACAGGCAGGTGCAAGTCCATAGCCTATAGATATCTATACAGATACGTAATTTATGAATCTTAATCTGAAGCTGAACTCCACCCTTTATCACTCTGATAAATCCCCAGTGTCCTTGCAGACCAAGGTATGATCCTCAAGAAACACGAGCACTATTCAGGATCCATGGAGGTGCCTGGCATGTTACTGCCTTCAGCTCCTTGGAGAATCCCTGATTTAGACACCAGTACGAAATAATTTCTGTATTAACTTCTAAATCATTTTGATGAAACAGTCTATTTTTATTTGCAAGTTGATGATTTCATGTTGTGTTTTCCCCTGTGTTGATACATCTCACCAGTCTCATGGACGGCTTTGTGTGATTAAATGTTCCACATCTCCAGCCCTTCTACATAACTTAGGTTCTACATAACTTAGATGATGAGAAAGTATCAGTCATATCTATAGGAAGCATGACAATAAGATAGAAAAGCAGTCTGTCTGCTGACGTTCTGAGAGGGAATTTTTGTTTTTCTTGCTTACAGTAATCCCTTTCTTCTTTGCTAAAAGGTATTTTTGGGTGGTTTTCTGTTTGATTGTTTTCTTTTTTACTTTGG
Organism: Stercorarius parasiticus; assembly: GCA_013396915.1. NCBI lineage: Eukaryota > Metazoa > Chordata > Aves > Charadriiformes > Stercorariidae > Stercorarius > Stercorarius parasiticus. Next base: position 5,488 of record VWZL01000540.1, on the reverse strand, counting down.
AGTATACATAATTTATACAGAAAATATTGGGGTTTTATTCTGGGGAAAAAAGAAGATTCAAATTTATCTTTAAAATCTCACTGTAGCAAAGTTAAGGCATATATTCTTAGATATCAAAACTGGGGAAACGTTTATAAAAGAAGCATATATTGCTGAGGTGGACACTTTACGCAGTTTTTGACTCATGTTTCAAGTACAGATTTACACCATAAATTCAGTTTGTGGAGAAAAGTTTTTAACAGTGAAGTAGCAACTTAACTGTTCCTGTGGTTTTTCATAGAAAGGGACTTCAAGTCCTTTTCAGATCAGATTGTATGACTTGTCTAAAGGAAAATCAAACTGGAAAGTGTGATGCCTTGAGATGAATATGATTTTAACAAAGCAAGAAGCCCTGGCAAGTCCTTGTGCCCGCTACGATACCTTTGACTATAGATCATGAAGTCAACAGCATCTTCCTAGAAACTTGCATTAGAGAATGAAGCAAGTATCTCTCTGAGCTCCATAAAACATGAACTCTGAAAACTTCAGCGTTTTTCCCATGTTGGGTAAAAGGAAATATTAAACCGTATTACTTGGAAACCTATTATCCAATACTGAGAATTGATTATAATGCTGAAATTACCAGATATGTTTATAAATACTCTAGGCTCAGTCAGACAGGAAAGTAATTGAAATGTTTCAATAAGATCCAAGCTAGCATTTCCCTGCATAAACTACTCAGACTACTAGCTTGAAAAGGGAAAATACAAAGGGCAAGATTTTCACGACTGATTATGGAACGGAGAGAGTCACTTTGCATTTCCTTAAAAGGGGCCTGATTTTCATGAAATACAGAGAAGCCTTGAACCATCTCAAGCTGAGCACCCCAAGCTAAAGCAGCTAAATTTACAAGTCATTTTTGCCAGTCCCTATCAAGTGGTATATTTAAATTCAGTTTCATGAAAAAAAAAATATCAAAGAGACAAATCCAATTTGATCATGAGAATCAAGTCCTACTAACTTTAATTATTGATAAAATAGATCAAACCCAAGAAGGATGCAAATGCTGCTGACATCTTTTGCTTTCATTCCTTGTTTGGGCTACCAGGGAAACATTCTAAACTAGCTTGCAACATTGTGTTGCATTCTGAAATTGAAAACAAGCAACAGCCTCTGCTCGGCAAAGTCCTCACCCACAGTCAGAACGACAACAGCTAATTGGATTAAGAAATGGATTATGACACCCAGCATAGTTTGAATCGGTTAATTGGATTAAAATAGATTGAACTGGCCATTTGGATTAAGGCATAATCAAACTTCTCCTCAGACAAAAGATCTGAGTAGCACGTTAAGGACANGGGGGGGGTACGCTACTCTCCTCTTCCTAGCTATTTTTAATGAAGGGCACATTATCTCCTTGCCTAGCAGCTGAAATAACAGTGTAATGGAAATGAGCTCAGCAAAAGGGCTGGAGTCATTATAAAAGATAAAAATCCCTAGAAATCTGTTTAAATGTTAATAAATAAAAAAGGATAAAAGACGAAACTAAACATCACAATACAATGTTACCCGCTATGCAAAACTTCCCAGCCTGCATTCCCTTCCCTCCACATTATTGATTTTTAAATTACATTGTCTTTTTATTACTTTTCTCTAAATCTGTCACTGTAAGAACTGACACAAAATCTAATCAAACCATAAGGAAACCATCAATTTTATCTAGTTATTCAGATGGTTGGTGAATAACATCACAGCCCCTGGTCCTGTTCACAGTAATGAAATCAAGCCCTGGCCTGTGCTTTCTGATTTTAAAGGTTTTGTTTTGGAAGAATTGCACAGCTGAAGAGAACACTGTTTTGAAGCATTGAGGAGCAGGATAAGAATACAGAGCATCACAATCGATAGATCAAAACTCTTTTCTATTTCTAATTGAAAGATCTACATAGAGATCTCTATGCTTTTTAATACTTTCTTATGTATGTGCCTTTGCCACCGGCGAATATAGCGCAGACCATAGCCCAAGACCATACAGCGCAGAGAACATCTGCTGAACTTCTGGGCCCTCCAGAAGAGCCACAGGCTTGCAGTGGCTCCAGCAGTGATTGAGGGTCTGCTTTATCATCCAGCTCCCTGTTGCAGAGCAGGTGGTAGCCTGGGCTGGTGGGAGGAAGGGCTAGGGAGAGAGGTGAGAGAAATGAGTGAGGAAGGCAATCAGGTTGGCCACAGTGGTGACTGGGCTCCTGGGTGTTTGGTGTCCCCCTGTAGTTCCTGTGGCCCATGAAAGTAGCAGGGACGTGCGTTATTGCACTTGGAGCCCGTGCTTAACTGCCAGGCTAGAGAGGACAGTTGTTTCCTTCTAGGTCTTCTTGCCCAGAGCTCAATGAATGCACCTATCAACAAACAAAAGTAGTGAGAGGGTCGTGAAAACAGATGACACGAGGTCAGGGATGGATTAAGTGTCATAGAAGTTCAGGACTATGTGAGCAATTTTCCCAGCTGCACATTTTGCCAAAAAAAAAATATTATCTGTATTCAGCAGCAATGTAATGTGTGTTAACTTAGCACAAAAATCCTACCTCCAATCTCAACCTTTGCAGAAGCCCCATCATAACCGAAGTAACACTGCTGCATAATACATGACTTAAATCAACAGATTAATGGAGACAAGAAATATCCATAAACTCTAGTCGCATGTCAATGTGTATTGAACTTTCCAATCACTATCTCTAAATTATCTTGGCTCTTTCCACATTTTCTTTTTCATCTTCTTTCTCAAGAAATGAACAAGAAGTAATAAAATCTTGGTAATTTATTAATGTAAGAACAAAAGTTGAGGATGGTATGATATACATTAATTGAAAGATGCATTTTCTTCCACGATTCAGAAAATGAATTTCCTGGGTTTGTTTTGCTTTGGTTTGCTTTGCTTTGGTTTGCTTTGGTTTGGTTTCAGAGACCATGGTATAAATATTTGCAAAATTATAGCAAGTCTTTTACTTTAATATCATATAGAAGACACCTGTACTGACCTTGACCTAAGGATTAAGGAAGAAAGCTTTTTCAAGTGTTAGGGAAGTATAAACAGCAATGCTGTATTCTGTGATCTGCAGGAGTTCGGAGAATGCCTTTGAATGCTATTTTTGCACGTAACCATCTTCCTCAGGTTTGTTTGGACAGAACTGCTCTTCCATATCAACATGAGCATCATGTGAAGGAGCATAGACCCTTTTAGAGAGCTGTGGAAGGCTCTTAGCTTCATCAAAAAGCAGAACCAAAGGGTTTGGGGGCTTTAGCATCAACCATTAAATTAATGTGCTGCTTACCATCACCTACAGGATACTGCACTTTAGGACAGAAGTCCTGCCGACTCATCTATATTGACAATTTTTTTAAGGTGCTTAAGTGCTTAACTTAACCAGAGCCTAAACCTCTGAACCTCTGCCCCAGCTGTGCTGCTCTGGCTGGGCACATCACAGCTATGCCACCACTGCCAAGCAGAGTGAGAGCTCCAGCAGCAGTGATTGCCAAGCCAGCACCCTAAGAAGTAATTCATAAAGCAATATTGGCTTTGAGCCGCCCTCTCTTCCCTCCTCCCTCCCTCTCTGAACCTGCCTGTCAATCTGCAGCTTCAAGGTGTCAGAAATAAGCTTCTTCGTGCTGAAGTAACCAATTAAGTTTTATTGCTTTATTGATGCCACAGATATAAAATGACTATGTAGAGCATCTGTCATAAAATGCTTGCTTAAGAATCCGTTGTTGGAGACATCAGTACTCCAGTGGAAAGATGAAAGGAAGATTTAAAACGCGTGATGTGGATATGTGTTAGAAGCTAATTACATGCAGTGGGAACAGATACAAGGATGGCTTGCCATCAGCTGTGGATTGCATCTAAGATGTGGTTATCAGTGCTAAAATGTTTTCATAAAACAATCTTATGTGCTGTCGAGCTAGTCATTTTTCTATCATGAATTGTTCCTTCTAGTGATTTTTTTTGAAGAAGAAAACTCAGTATTGGATTGAGCTCTTATATTGTATAGAGTGGAGTTCTTTTATGAGGAATTCACTAGTACGCACAAAACATTAAATGCTGGTCCTGAACAGGGAAGCCTATTGTCAGGAGCTGTCTCTGATAGCAATGACATTAATTTATAGAAATATAAAGAATAAATTCAGCATGAAGAATCTGTGACCATAAAAATGAATGGTGTTGAAAAGAACTGGACTGCCAGTATATTCATGTGCCTGTGACATAGAAAGTTTACAAAGGAAAAAAGAAATGCTGGCAATAAAAATGGAAAGGTGTCTTCTTTCGACCGTATCTTTTCATCTTGATATATGCCCTGCTTCTGCGTTTTTCCTATGAAAGCTTAAGAGAGTATTGAAATTCTTTAAAAAAGAAAGGAAAGGGAGAGGCAGTGTATATTGCCTATCAGATACAGTCACGGAGGCAGTAGGCTCAGATATACAGATTAGGGAATCTTTTATGCTTTGGCAGCATTGGCCCGTGCATTGTTCTGTGTAGCCCAGAGCAGTATTATCTTCTTAATTTGTTATTTTATAAATACTTTGAGCACTGAAACCTTTAAAAAGCCCCAGAACAAAATAAAAAGCCCAAACAGCACTACTATTGTCAGTTTTAAAATGGCAAACTCGTATTCCTAGCAGGTTCCTTTGAAAAGAGAAATTGTGTATGAGGATCATGTGCATAGGGACACGTTATCAATTCTGAACGATTTTCAAGATGTAGTCTTGCCTGCTGCTAACACACTATAGTGTGCTGCAAGTCAGATGTACCCTTAAGAAAGGTCAGAAGAAAGATATTTTAAATACCACGGGATTCTTCTTCTTTCTATACAAAAGGCCATGCTTTACTGAAGAGGTTAGGAAATCTCGTATTGTAAAACCCACAGTGCAGAACAATTTTGTGGCACTGAAATAGGAGGGTATGTTATGTACTATATGTGTAAATATTAAAGAACTGAAAACCTGTTCTAACTTAATATTAAAATACATTTTTCAGAGATCCAGGCACATATCTAATAAATTCACCCTCTTATTCAGGAAAACAAGGAGGCAGAAGTATGCATTAAAACCCCCTACCAAACCTGCTCAAAGAAATATACACTGATGACTTTCATTTCTTATTCTTTTTTACCCCTCGTTTCCCTTCTGCCTCCTCTTCCTTTTTCTGTCTGTATAAATACTTATTTTTTTCAGGGTCAGGAAGGAGGATTGTGGCAAGAGGAGGAAACTCGTCTATTTTTTTTCTTTTTTCTTTTTTTTTAACCATTTGTTTTATTCATATACCAAGCCAGAAATAGTTTAAAAAATACTCCATAAATATTGAAATTCAAAAGAATTAGAAAATTTTAAATGTTTTGCCCTGACCTGATCAATCCTCATTGCAGTCCCTAAAAGAATTCAACACTTCACTCGATCAAGCTTATGTCTGAAAGATTGATGAGGAAATATTTGTTTTGTTGTCTGATTTTAGTATTTTAATAATAAA
>VWZL01000538.1:508107-522741 GCA_013396915.1 Stercorarius parasiticus | reverse complement strand
GGGGGGGTGGCCCCCGGGCACCCCCCGGGTAGGGGTGCATCGCCCCGCGGGCGGGGAACGCGAAACACCCGGGGCTGTTCCCCGCCCCCCCCAGGCAGACCCCACATATTGGGCCCCCACGCCCGGAGCAGCACATGGGGCTGGGGGGGGGGGCGTGTGTGTGTGTGTAAGGTCGCCTCTGCCCCCGCTCCCCCGCTCCGTGGCACCCCGATTGCCGGCAGCAGGGACGCAGCCCGGCCCCGGAGCTGCCGAGGGCTCCACGGTGGCCGTACCCACCCCGACGGGTGGCCACGGCCGGGGCTGGGCCCTGCGCATTGCTGGGTGCCCGGCAGCCCGCTCGCTAATTGTGCCGCAATTAGTTGCAGCGTTATCGCTGCCGGTGCCATAAAGCGGCTGTGACCCTCATTAGGAGCCCATAACGGAGCGTCGTAAAACACCACGAGGCTGCGAGCCAGGGTTGGAGTGGCCCTAATCCGACCCATAAACACTTTGCCTTCGCTTTCCCCTAGCTGCTGCCTGCACCGGGGTGGGCAGAACCCACCGTGCCCAGGCCCCGCTGCCCACCGGCCCACACAGGACCCCTGGGCGCTGGAGGACGCCCGGCCTCAGGCCCTCTGAGCAGGCACAGTCCCCGGGCACGCCTTCTGCAGAGCATCCTGCTGCCATAAGAGGGGACAGAAGGGACCCCCAGCGCATGGCCAGGATCTGGCCCCAGACCTGCTCTCCCTCGCTGCATCCCTGGCTGCTTCGCCATCTTTCTGCTTTCCAGCAGCCTCGCCCGCGCTCAGCATGGATCCTGGGGCAGTGTGAGCAGGATGCGGCTGTCACTCTCACCCCAACCACGCAGGGCCAGGGCTGCTCCGGAGTGCGAAAACAGCAACTTCCAGCGCAACACGGTTTCACTGCTTGGTGCTACCATCTCCCATAGCGCCGTCCACCCTGCGCTGCTCCCCACCCGGGGTGCTGGTGTCCCCCCCCCGGGGTGCAGGGGCACACGGAGTGGTCCCTGGGGCCGGCAGCCCCCGGCAGCTGTTCATTCCTGCTGGCGCGTGAAGCAGACGAGAACATCAATTTCACGGAGCAGCAGCCGCCCCTGCAGAGCTCCGCAGCCTGCCGGAAACGCAGAAAAATGTTGGGTTCAGCTCAATTCGAACCAAAACCAAATTAAAACCAGAGAGAAAGGGTCATTCCCAGCGCTGGGAACGCTGGGGGAGAGCTGGGACTTGGGGGAGCCTGTGGGAGCCACAGCCTGGGATGGGGATGGAGAGACCCCCCCCATATCCCGTCCGGGTCCCCCACTGCTGGGTACGGTGCCGGCTGGGAGCAGGGCAAGGGGACCGGTGCTGGCACCCCGCCCCATGTCATGCCAAGCATCCCTGCCGGTCGCCGGCGACGCCGGGCGCAGGCTGGGGCACGGTGGGGCTGGCTGGGAGCTGGTCCCCTCCCTGCCGTGGGGCAGCGCTGGGCCGGGGGTCGGGCTGCCTGGTTTGATTTATAACAGCAACTGATGGCAGACAAAAAGCCCTTCACGGCAGCGCAGCCCCACCGCCCGCTGCCAGCAGCACCGCCACGGCCTCCGCCACGCCAGCCGCTCAACAAGGGGGGATTGTGCCAGCGCCAGCACCCCACGCTGTGGGTGCACCCCTTCGCCAGCACCCTCCTTTGCTGCCCCTGTCCCCCCCCAGCCCCCTGGGCTGCTCCCATGAGACGCAGCACTGCAAGGGACATGTGTCCCCTGGCCACCGATCCGCAGAGAGAAGGTGGGAGCTCAGATGCCCAGGGAGGGAGTGCGTCCCCAGGGCCCCGCAGACGGGGTGCGCAGTGAGGGGATGGGGCGGGGGGAACACGCTCTGCCCCACGCCTGACTGAGGAGAGGTGTCCCCCCAGCCAGACCCTTGGCCTCACACGCGCGGGGCCCTGCGGCAGCGAGCACGCACCAGGGGCTGGGTGCTGGGGCCAGCACGCCAGGGCTCCATCCTCCCGCCCCTGCCCCTTCCCCCAGGCAGTAAATCATCCCCGCTCCCCTCATGAAAGGCCCGTGTATGCGCTGCCGGCGCAGGGAGCCTGCCTGGTGCCAACAATATTGCTCTTGGAAGGCAGCCGGGGCTGCGGGAACACAGCCACCCCTTGTGCCTGGCCCCAGCGCTTACCGCCGCTCCCGCTGCGGTGGCACCTGCGGCCAGCGTGAGTGTGCGCGGCACGGTGGCTCCTGGGGGGGCCGGAGCCCGGGGGGCTCTTTCCTCCTGGAAGTTTCTCTTGGCCTGCCCTGAACGGCTGTTGTTTGGGGCGCAGGCTCCCCAGCTCCTTGTACCCCATACATGCACGGGGTCTGGGGGCTGAGGCCGAGCAAGCTCATGCCACGCACTGGGGCGATGTGAACCCCCCTGCCCTGAGGGAGCGTGCCAGCCCTAAAGCACAGAGGTCCTGGGATGCCCCAGCACAAGGCATTCCAGCTCCGTCCAGCCCCACCAACCTCAACACATGGCGGCTTCCAGCCCCAGCCCCAACCTGCTGCCCCTGTGTCAGGGTGGACGTGCCGGGGCCGAGCCGGAGGGACAGGGAGACCACTCCACAGGGACCAGGTCCCACGGCGGAGGTGAGCAGCCGGGCTCAGGGCAGCGTTCCCCCTCCAGGCCCCGGTCCCGCCTGCCCATCCTTATCTCCGGCAGGGAGGGACGGATGGAGCAACCCGGCCCGGTTAAGGTTTAACCAGGCAGAACTTGGCAAACATGAACCTGCTGCTCCCTCTGGGGAGCCGAGAACGTGAGGCCCGGTGTGGGGGCTGCAGGACGGGGACACCGGGGCCCTGGGCTTCGGCCAAGCCCCCAGCGCAGCACAGGAGCACCCGCGGATTCGGGTGCCGAGGGCTGAGTCGTGAGCACGTGGGGCTGGGGCCGGCGTGGCAGCACGGAGTGGCAGCGCCATGCCTTGTCCCTGCTGCCCCTGCCCGTCCCGGGTAGCGCTGGGGCCGCAGCTGGCACAGGGAACGGGGTGCATGGGGCCAGGATGGACGCTGCTCCCCCAGGGGACACGGCACACGTGGGCTGGGCACCACGGTGCCCGTGCTGGGGCCGAGCGAGCAGGAGCTTTGCCCACCAGTCCTGTCCCCCCCCGGGACATGGGGGGCTCCTTCCTGGGGCGGTGCGGCCATGGCAGGGGGGCTGCAAGGCAGGAACGGAGCCACCCCGATGCTCCTGGCCCCTAATGGCAAGCAGGCGCCCAGCTCTGCCTCCACATCTGCACCCGATTTACTCGCTGGAGCCAGCGGGGCCGCGAGGGATGGCAGCGGTTGGGGCTGCGGCCGGGGCTGCGCTCCCCCCCAGCTGAGGGGGGGAACACGGGACCCAGCCCCACGCGCTGCCGGAGCGGCCGCCGGCTCCTCAGACCGGCAGGCTCCATGGAGCTGGCGGCGGCATGGGCAGGGGACGGCAGCACTTCCGCAGGGGACGTGGCTGGCGGGTGGCTCCGTGCCCTGCGCCGCGGCTGCCAGCCCGGAAGGCGCTGGGGCTGGGCCCGGCGCAGGCAGCCATGGCCCGGGCCCGGCGAGGGGCTGCCCGCAGAGGCCCTGGCAGGGAGGAGCAGGACGGGGCAGCCCTGGCCACAGCCGGGCAGGGACACTCAGGTCGGCAACACACCGGCACCGGGACACAGCTTGGGGATGGGGGCCACATTCCGTCCTCAGCCTCCCCGGCACACGGGTGGCTCTGGTCACACAGCCAGGCTCCAGCTCCGCTCCTGTTGCACCCAGGGGTGCCCATGAGTGCTGGCCCCCACCCTGAGAGCAGTCCACCAGCAGGACAGGCAGCCATCAGAGGGTGACACCAGTGATTTTGGCACCCACCTGGACTGTGTCTGGAGCACGGGGATGGGGCTGGCATGGACCCGCCATGCAGCCCCCAGTGTGGCTGGCAGGGCCACCTGCTTGTGGCTGCCCTGGCACGGCTGCTGCTGGGGAAGGGGATGTGCCAGGGCTACAGGCAGCCCCGCGTCCGCCACGTCCTCCCCTGCCCTGGGGACCGCCTGCACCCACAGAGGGGCCAGGAGCTGCCAGACACGCCACAGCCCTGCTGCGAAGAGGGGACAGGGTCAGCGAGGGACAGGCTGGCAGCAGCAGGCACGCTGTCCCGGCAGAGCTGTGCACCACAGGAGGTGGCCACAGGCTGTCCCTCCCAGCACTGCCTGCACGGCCAATGGCAGTGCCACCTTTGGTGCCACCACAAGGCCCTGCACCGCTCCTGGGGACATCGGTCCCCTGCGCTCTGCAGCAGCCCTGCCCGTGGAGGAGCAGGACAGCCGCTCCCAAGCACCCAAGCCCACCCGAGCGAGTGAGCCGCCCTCGAAGGACAGCAGCAGAGCACGCTTGCCATCACGCCACTCCTGTGCTGCCACAGCAGTGCCAGGAAATAGCCCAGCGTCCTGCGGCAGTCACGGGTGTTTTTGGCACAAGCTGCACAGCAGCTTGCAGAAGAGCCAGCAGTCTCCCAGCCCAGACTGTCCCTTCTTCCTCTTGGTGACTCTGGCGTGCCCAAGGCCATGCTGACTTGCCAGAGCAGCGCAGAAGGTGGCACTTACCGAGTTCATCTGGACCTCGGGGTGCCACGGAACGACAGCAGGGCTCGAGGAGGGCAGATGGCAACACCAGCCTCCCGCCCCTCCCAAATATTTCCAAGGTGTCTGCATCCTGTTCTTTGCTTTGAAGTATGGCAAAATCCCAGGCAGGGCTCTAGCAGAGAGACAGCACCCAAAAGTAGTAATAAACACTCTATTTGGAGAGCTTCACCTTAGGGAAACAGCAGATACATAAACACTGTGTACAGGGGAAGGCAAAACTGTCAGTACACAGACAGGAGTGACACACCGGACTGGGCAGTGCTGGAAATGGATCCCTCTTGGTGTCGATGCACAGCACATCTAGCGGGCACCTGCCCTGGTACAGCGGGACGAGAGCGAAGCAGCAGAGATCAGAGTTGGAGGCCATCCAGGGCTACCAGGTGCACAATGCTTCCTTCAGTTCATCGCAATTTTCTGCTCATTGATCAGCTCGCAAGGTTTAAAAGGACTCCCTCTGTAGCAGGAGACTAAGGTCAGACCTCGGCAGTGGAGCAAGACTGGAAAACATTAGGAAGGCGAACCCAGACCAGCAGGAGCCTGTCCTAAGGGAGGATGGCAGATTCTGTGCAGGGTGAAGAAAAACAAAGCTCATGCGCAGCCTGGAGTGGGGAAGGGAAGGCACTCACTCCAAGCAGAGATTAGCAACCAGCTCTCTCTCTCTCCTTGCTTACCCTGACCAGCGCACACACCGGATTTTGGAATTGCCTCTACAGCCGGCTCCAAGCCCTGCGAAGGCATCAGCTGCTTCCCTGGCACACAGCGCTGGGAGTCAAGGGCCCCAAACGACCCTCCAGCAGCTGCCGGGGCCACGCAACGGGAGGCAGCAGCTTGCCTCAGCCCACCCTGCCAGCGCGGCATGCCCGCGGCTGTCCCCCCTGCTCCTGCCAGCCCCACGGACCCCCACCAGCCAGGGAAGTCCTCGGGGGGGCCACATCTGCATGAAGAAAAACAGCAGGATGTTTGCCACGGACTAGCAAAGCCTCAGCTCCACAGGGGCACTGCCACTGGGAGAAAGCCGCGGGGGGCCCGGCTCGGAGCATTGGCACTGAACATGAGGCCAGCCCAAAGCACATGGCTCTCGTGGTGGGACGGCAGAGAACGGGCAATGCCTTAGCTTAAGGCAAAACATCTAAAGAACTCATCCAAAATGCACAACGGTCTCAGATGCCCACCCTTCCTTCCTGGGCCTTTTCTAACCGATCTCGTACATCAGCACCACGAAGAGACCATCAGACTTCATTCCCAAGTTTGAAATATACAACATCCCTTTTGCAGGACAGTACAAATGCTAAGAGAGGAGTTCTGAAGAGAGGGGTTGGGCAAGTAATGTTCTAATGAAGGACTAATGAAGGCAGGTTTTCAGAGCATTTGTAGCTTTTTAGTTAGCTAATGATTTGACCAAGTTATACTACGGTTTTCTGCTGTATCTAGATTTATTCCCTCTCTTTGCCCTTAAAACCCTCCTTCCCCACAGTATTTTGGTGGCAGTAGGGAAAATGCTGCACTTCCATGCAGATCCCGACAGAATCAGGGATGAACTCACCCTGCTCTACCTTCCTCTGCTGATTGCATTCACATCTTGGAGATCTCCACCACTGCCAAGTTTGGCTGAGATTGGTTTAAGTCACAGGGGGTAAAGACACACACGGTGAATGATCACGTACACCTGTTTCCATAGGAAACCAGGCTAAACAGTTACTTCCTTCCACGTGGAAATCCTCAGAGCACAGGGCTGAGCTGCCTGGAGAGCCAGGAGCTCGAACCCCTCTCGCAGCCCCCCACTCCCACCAGCAGCAGTTTGCACACCAGAACCTCTAACTGCTCATTAGACAGACCCAAACAACCCAGCTCCGGAACCAACGGCTGCGGTACTGCCAAAGGCTCTAACGGCAACCAGTGGCTCATGGAATTCTGCACACAAACCTGACTGGAGGAGACATGGAAAGAGATGCCATGCTGGTTATTTCCTATTTTAAGCCTGCACAAAGCCAGGCAACCTGCACCGTGTCCCATCCATGCTGCATAAGCACTGCTCACTATGGTCTAGGTGCTCTCCTCCGGCAAAAGCCACCTCTGAGCATGGGATGCTGGCCCTCCAGGTGCAGGAATCCACAATTTGCACTGGTGAGGGAGGAGGTGGCCACTACCAACCAGCCTGTTGCCAAACCCTCCTTATACCAGATACACACTTCCTCTCACACCGCACCCACCTTCACAGGAAGCAATTACACAATGAGAACTACTCTAAGGGAGTGAAGTATTTGCTGTCTAGCAAGTCTTTTCCAGCTGGATCCTTTTTTTCTGACAGATTCAGTCCCCGTTCTGCTCAACGGGTGCATACAGGAGGGTAGGGCTTTGCTTATCCAGAGGGATAATGAAACCATTGTGGGCTGGCAAAGGATGTGCGTTCTTGGGCCACCAACAACTCCAAGAACAGTGCTGAAACTTGCTCTAGAAGTCTTGGCTGAAATAACTGTAGCCTCCTGGGGCAGTGGACTCTTCCCGGACATACTGCTGTGGTGGGAACGGTCCAACAACTGGCACTGCTCCTGGCATCCTGGATATCGAAGGGAGCAAGAGGAAGAGAAGGAAAAAAAGGAGACAATGTCAGAAGTGCTCTGAAATCTGCCAGCCGCAATCACTGCTCAGCAGGCATGGCTGTCAGTGGAGCAACAGCCTACTGTAGCCAAGTCAACAACTTGCCAGAAAAGCTTCCAAGTGCATCCTTGCCCTCCATGCGTGTGTGTAAACAGACACCTTTAGCACGGCAGAATTAGCTATTGCACAGCTCAAGGACTGGTAAAGAGCTTCCATTACAAAGCAAGTATCCTGGCTCCCATCAGACTGCAGTAGCTGGTCTGGAACAGGACTGAACGGCTGAATCCAGAAGCAGCTTTCTGAAAGGGAGTTGTGTGGCTGCAAAAACTCAGACAACATCCATGTCCTTAAAGGGAACATTTATGCGTGCGTGTTGGGAACATCCTCAGTATTATCTATCTAGAATGGGATACTTGCTATTCACTGCTCCAGCTGTGCCTTTCAAGAGCAGAAACTGACCTGGGACGATGGATGGAGCACGTGTCTTCCAATCAAGTACTCCAGAGAGCCAAGGGACCATGGGACTGTCATCCACAGATAGGCAACAAGAGATCCCAGTTTTCTTCCTGTCCTCTCCGGGAAATTCTTGGCTAGGAGTCCTCACTTCAGGTAGGATTTCTTAACCCCTCTTTCTTGTAAGAAGCTCTCTAACCAACCCAGGCTCATTACTGAGTCTCTTTTAGCACAGGCTTTGAAATTAGAGATCTGAACTTTGACAGTGTCCAGAACAAGTACTTTTGGTATTAATCACCTGGCAGACACTTTTTTTTCAGATTAATAATATATGCAGGGGATGCCATTATTTAGCTGGCCAGCTTGTGAGAGCAAGTTGAGGAATCTATGCTAGCGTGCTGACTACATGCCAAATTTTAAGACAAGCAACCCCAAGAGAGATTAGAATAGCAAGCAGATCTCCACTGAGACAGTCTTTAATTAAAATCTCAGTTGTTAGAGAAATGGTGTTTAACGGGTGTCAGGCTGGACGCGCTCACTGCAAAGGTCCACACCGAGCTGAACCATCAAGAACCAGAAGCAGCTGCAGGGCCCTTCCACTCCAGCAGCACCCCAGAGCTGTCTGCAGAGGGAGCTGCCGAAGCCAGCCGGCTTCAGGACAAACAGAGCAAGCCTGCCCAAACCCTGCCCTTCTGCTTGCAAGTCAGATGGATGTACGCATTCAAAACTGCATTTTAAGTTATATTTAGGCCATCAATTTGAACAGCAAGGCTGGAAACACACTTGGACAAGAACGTTACTTACTGATTCTTGTGTTTGAAGCCACTGATGTGAGCTTGGTACTGCTCTATGGAGTTCAGTACTATGTTACATGTGCTGCAGGGGTACCCCTTCCCAGCTGAAACAGACATCAATGTTAGCACACACAGCTAGCCAACAACTTGGTGCCTGAGGTAGAAACAAGTGAGATAATCGATCACTTCATGTGTTAGACAACCGCTAAACAAAGACAAATAGCAAGTCAATAGCCTGACCAGGCGGGGAGGTCGCAGGATCCCACTACCCCACCATGTATCGGCCAGTCACTGTGAGGCAATCGCTAAGCTAGAAAAGCTTTCCTGGTCAGACCATGGATTTGTTTATCTATAGGAACAAAGACACATTTCCTAGAAACAGTTCACAATACCAAACACAGTAAAAGTCACAGCGGGGCTGGGCCAAACCTGATGCTATACTGCCTTTGCAACTCTATTTCTCTCTCAAATTCCCGCTTGTCCTGATCCGTACATCTCATAACAGAAAATGAGGGCGATAATTTGTAAGCTTAAAGTGTTCCAATAAAAAAAGCAGCCAGAGGAGATTACACACAATGTCCAGTTCCACAATGCAGCATTCTGCTAAGCCTTGCTGAGGTGCCAACTGAGAATATTACGCTCTATCCTCAAGCAGTTTGGTTACAGTCAGCGTATCAGTTAACTGCAAAAAAAAAAAGTTTACAACAATAGTTGTACTAGACAGATCAATGGTTTTGTGTAACGTGACAACTCCAGCTGGAATGAAAGTTCGGGAGGTCACAGATACCAAGCAGGCAAGCATGGCAGCACAGCTCAGCACAGGAGTTTAACGGGAAAATCCTGGCAGTTGTCCTGAAGACATTAAGCACTCCTGACTTTTGGCTCGCTGGGGAAGGCCTCTGCCTGGGAGTTTCACACAGAAAACATTTCCTTAAGGTGAAAGAGGAGACTCACCCCAGGGGTGCAGAGCAGCGTAATCACCGAGTGAGAAGTACGACACATGATGCAGCAGACAGTTCCCCACCTGGCTGCTGCACCTCAGAGAGATTTCAGACTCCAGTGGGACATTCAGCTCTGAAAACAGAGCTGGACCTGGGCAGGAAGGCCAGAAGAGCGGTTAAAGCCCTCAGGTCTGCCTCCCTGCACGACTGAGGTCCACATCTCGCTGTTGCAAATCTGGCAAACAGGTGCGTGCACAAAATTGTCCAAACTGCACTCCTGCACCCCAAACTGGTGGTTCCTAAAGGAACTTTAAGCAGACAAACACCTTGGTATTGTGCTGTGAAGAACACATCTTTACCTGCTGCCAGCCAGATCCCTGCAGAGAGAAGTTTAGGGACAGGCATGGCTGTTAGCAGACAGAAACAGGCAGAGAGAGCAGGAAAAAACATCCCTGATTGCAGCCCATCACATCCGAGCAGCCCTCGATTGCAGCCCAGGCTCTCAAAACTCGCCTGAACTGCTTAAGTGCCATGGAGATGTGGCCGTAGATACTCAGGTTCTGCCAGCCTTTCACAGGAGGCATCACTCACACAGGCAGGGGCACTGCCCACCTACCCAGCCTGCCGGGGCTGGGGCTCCTGCCACTGTCAGCGCCTGAGTCACGCTAAAGTGGAACTGTTCATCAGGCTCCACTAATTAGGTAAAGAGCAGATGGGTAACAGTAGATACCAAGCACCTTTTCCATCTCCCACACGACTACGCAATGTGGGAGAGAATATTACTTGGATAATTGAGCCTCAGTTCTTGTAAGTGCTACTGGTATCTAAAGGTGGCCTGCAAAGAATTAGAATAATTAATCTTTCGCTTGTGTGGGTTTTTACGACAGAGAAAGAAGCCGTTGGAAAAAGATTTTAAGATGATTTGTCTGCTTATTATTTACCTCAAGCATCCAGCAGGTACTAGACTTCCTGGTCCAACAGAAGGCTGCTGGGAGGAACAAGGGAGTTTACTGTGAGCTCCTCATGCTTTCACTGGACTCCAAGGGCTTTCATCACATAGAAGTGCTCATAAGCAGCAGATCATAAACCAAATGAGTTTTAACTGTCTGCCTAAAGTTCCTCCTTAATAGCTCTTTTTTTTTTTTTTCCACATTCCTGCTTGCTCCAGAGAGAGTTGCATTAGTTCATCAGATGGAAGTGCCCACACAGAGGCAGAAAGGCACTCAGGGAGAAATCTCTCTGGCTTTTATGTGCTTTGAAGCAGCAGGTGCAGTTAAACCTATTTCTTCCATCTTTGGCTAGTCCCCTCCAAAGACGTTTTTTAAGCATCAAATGACACTTTTATCTTTCCATTTTGGATGCAATCCACCTAGCTAGAAACAGTACTGGCCAAAATCCCTGGATTATCTGCACAAAGAATAAAAAGGACGTGTCCCCGATTAGACAACATTGCAACATACAACCCAAAGCTTGTCACGAGTAGCTACAGTCTAAGACCTTTCTTGCTGCCAGGGGGTTACAACATCAACCAAATCAATCTTACAGTGTACAATCAAGATCCTCATCACGAGCAATTCTCCCCTGCTCCCTCCGCACGGACTCTCTTGTCCGAAGACCTGTCAGACACATACCGTCGCTCTCCCACCCTGCTCTTCAGCTATTTATTAGCCTGCCTGCTGAGAACTCACCCATGAAGGACGATGCCGGTGCATCAGGGGTTCGGCCATAGTGTGCCATCAGCTTGTGTTTGGTCTCCTGCTTTCTGTGCTTCTTGCCTACATAATGCTGTTTTGCCATAAGGGGGTTGTTGAAAGTGGCATGGCAGAGGCTACAGAACTTGTCTGGGTCAGTAATGTCCTTGTTCTCTTCGTTAGAAGACGCGGTAGAGGTGGGGAGGGTAGCAGGATGTTTCTGTGGGGACACTGCTTCTGTAGGGTGAATCCAACTCTCAGTCAGTCACAGAACTCGGAGGTAAAACCCAACCACTTTATTTCCCCAAAAACCACATTAAAAAAAAACAAAACTCCCCACACCTAAAACCAAAAACTAGGCAGAGAATGTAAGCTATCTAGATAAATTCATGTTGCTCCTACCTCTTCCCTTAACACTGCAGAATTTAAAGGCATGTGGTAAGACAAGTCAGAGTAGGCCAGTAAAACTTCCAGGGTTAAAAAAAAAAAACCCAACAGATTTGCTTATTTCTCCTTAGTGGAGTTAACATAAGCACTGCTGTATTCAGTAAACACTGGACATGAATGGGCTTCCACCTGCTACTATCATCACCCAGGAAAACAGAGAGGGAGGCAGCTAGAATGCAGGTACAAGCCCCTGTGCAGCAAAGGCAGGCGGGTTTCTGGAAACACTTGATCCTGAACTGAAGTCACGACAAGTCATGCCTGAGAAATAGCATGAATGGGACTAGGTCCAACGGAGTGAGCCCACACAGAGAAGCAGCTTTCCTGTCTGAGGAAGAAACCTGCACCCTCTCATTACGGGGCACCAAAGACCAGAGCGAGGAACCCGCTAAGGACTAGAGAGCTCCTCTCACGCTGAAATGGAAGCTATCCACCAGACTGCCCATGGGTACACCCACTCCTTTCTGAAGGCTCTTCTCATACCCAAAAGCAAGGGCTTAAACATACAAAAATGTCCCACTGACCACCCTGACCCCCAAGGTGGCTTCCTTGTGCAGACACAACTAGCAAAGCCATGAAGACATACCAAGACAGACAGTTTCTGCCTGGGAGATCCCAGCTGGGAGCCAGCATGAGCTGCCATCCTCAGGTGCACCCACAGGCTGCGTTTTCCCTCCGTCCTGACCAGCTGCAAGGTCTCGCGTGCCCCTGCCTGCCCTGGACAGCGGGTTTCCCTCTCCGTCTGCTAGCAAAGCGATGGGACACAGACCCGAGGTCTGCCTGGACTGTATCCCACCATGAGAACAGTCAACGGCAGGTGCCATGGGAAAAGCACATGGTCAGGACAAGCACATACTGATGCTTCCCAGATATATTCTCACAGTTCCTAGCTATCTGCAGCTCACAAGTCCCTGAACCTCAGAGGCCACATCTTTGTAGCTGAGCAACCCTGATGAATTCGCCATTACCAGGGTTTTGCCAGTCACTTCAGTCTCTGTAAGCTTTTAGCGAGCATTGTATCCTTTGACAGGCACTTCTACAGCTTAACATCATGCTCCCTGAAGAGCAGCTCTCTCAAGGTCCCTGCACAAGTACAGTACTGCTGCAAGCTGCATTTCTCCCAGACAAAGCACAACAAAAAAACATGCAACGTTTTGCCAATGCCAGCCCACCAAGCAGGCTGCTGAGAGAGGCCGTGTCTCTGGAGGGGCACTACTGGCTTACCCTGCTTCACAGTGAAGAGTACACACATCCTCAGAGAGCTTACACTTGGGGTCCAACAACACCTCTAGACTTTTTTTTTAGCTTGAACAGCCCCTCAGTACAACGCGAAGGTGCTACAGACAGGCATACCTTCCACTTTGGGGGACTGCTGCTTCATGTTCTTGGCATGAGTCTTGCCCAAGTAGTGAGATGTTGCCACGGCCGGAGAGGAAAAAGTCATGTTGCAGATGGGACAACACTTGTTTCTGTCTTCCCCGTTGCTGCCTTCCTGCTTGCTGTCCTGCGCACACAGCATCACAGAGTGGCTGAGGCTGGGAGGGACCTCTGCAGGTCACCTCGTCCAGCCTTCTTGTTACAAGAAGCAACACTAAGGCTTGGGAGTCTAAGAAGAGAAGGTAATCAGAGACATTTGGGTGTCAAGTTGAAGAAGTGTGACTGAGTAGGACTTCCATGATGCAGCATCATCCTCTCCTTCATTGCAGAGTGTTCTTGCATCGGATTTTTTTTTTTTTTAACCCATTACTGAACTGCTCCAGGCAGAGGGGCAGCCCTGGCCTGTATGGGTTAAGGACAAGATTGTGTGGCTGCCAGAATTGGAACAGGCAGCCTTTTACTCTGCAAGGTGTGAACTGAGCAACACAAACATCGCTATCAGCTGGGTCATCTGCAACACGATGCCAGTGGAGCAGGCAGCAGCAGTCATTTCTAAGCCTAACACTATGTGTGAAGGCATCCGCCTTTATCCGCCCGCCCGCCCCCCCCAGCTGCAAATGTTGGAGAGTTAGGGATTAAAGCTGAAGCAATCATAAAAGTAGAATGTTTCCCAAATGAGTCACGGGGCAGACAGATGGCCGAGTGGAACGTGTTGCCTTTACTGACCAACAGGCTCCAGCTACCGGCCAAGGAAATCTAAATAAGTAAAAAAAAAAGGATTGCTCTGGAAAGAGAATTCCAGTTGATGGCGATCCCAACGTGCTCTCTGTGGTAGTAAAGGTTATACAATGACAGTCTTGACAAGCTGTCGCTCCTATTCACTTTTCCCTGTCCTTTCAAGCAAGACTATCAATATGAGACAACGCGCGTTTGTTTAAATGGGAAAGACATGGTCACGGAGGTTGTTTAAATGGGAAGGGCAGCAAGAACTGTGCTTGCCAAAACAAGGCCTGGTGACACATCTGCCACCAAACTCCTCTGCTCTCACAACACCCTTTCCAAGAGTGTGTTCTTCATCTATTCGTCCAGGCGCCCGGGCCATATAACGGCCTTTAGCCCAGCAGGTCCCGCTCAGCGCTATTCAGGCCTGAAGGGCTCTAGGATCTCCTCTCACCTGCTTCGCATCCAGCCTCATCTTCTTCCCATGGGCGAGCTCCTCTCCCCCGTGGATGGACAGGTACCGCCTCACTTTGTTGGCGTGCTTCTTGCTCTGGAGAAAGCAGAGAGACACCCGCCCGCTGCTCAGCCCCCCGCGGCGATGGCGAGGAGGCCCGGCGGCGGCGGCTCCCCGCTCCCTACCTGGTAGTGTGCCAGCCGCTGAGACTCGGAGATGAGCAGGGCGCTGCACACCTTGCACTGGGCCTCGGTGAAGATGTGACCGTTCTCCCGGATCAGCCGGTCCACTGAGGGGAGGGACACACACATATATATATATATATATTTATACACACACATACCCCCACACACCCCCCCGCGGCGTCAGCGACCGGGCCTCAGGTCAGCGACCGGGCCTCGCCTCATCGCGCCTCACGGGGCCCGGCCGCCCCCCGGGTCCTCACCTGCCTCCTTGCCCACCGGCAGCCCCGCGGCGTCCCCGTTGCTACCCGCCCCGTCCGCCATGGCCGCCGCCGCCAGCCCCGCCCCTCTCCGCCTCCCGCCGCTCTC
>VWZL01000538.1:466072-504107 GCA_013396915.1 Stercorarius parasiticus | reverse complement strand
TAAATCTTTTTTTTTTTTTTTTTTCCCTTCCTTTAAATGTTGGAGGTAGGTGACTCATCATAACTCCAGCTGATATTTCTCAGTGATCTCTTATTTAGCACAGTGCATCAAGCAGAAGATGTATCGCAGAGTCAGAGGAGAGCTGGTGATACCAGCGTGGATTTAAAAAAAAAAAAAAAAAAAAAGACAGCATGGCAGTTGCTTGTTGCTGTTTGCTTTTGTTTTGGTGGTAAAAAAGTTTATAGGCTGTTCCTCCAAAACCAGAGTGACCCTGCATAGGCTCACGTACTGGATACGCAGGCCTCTCCGGCGCTCCTCCGCATCGCCGTGCCAAAACGCCTGCCTGTGAGTGTTTCCCTTCTGATAAGGGAGAGTTCCTCAATGGACTCCCTTTGTGGGGTGGTTCTCAGCAGCTGGGTGTGAGGCTTGGTTCATCTCTCGGGGCAGAGGCAGAGACCGTTTGGGGCAAAAGATAAAAAAAAAATGGAGAAAGTATAACGAGGATATTCCAACAAGAGCTGAGTTCAGCTCAGCTGGAGCAGAACAGCTTTGTTTTGCAAGAGCCAGTGCTTTCCCAAAAGCAGCGCTTGTTTTTTGTTTCCCCTTCCTAAACAGACAAACATTTGTGGACTGCAGCGGTAGTTGCAGTCGCTCCTTGGAGCTGTGCGTGCCATTTGTACAATATTCTGTCTTCAGAGGGCTCAGCAAACCTTCACTGCAAATCGTGACTCACCAGGATAATCGTCTTTTGTCTCCAGGCATGTGCGTGCATGCATTTGCAGAGGAAGGGAGAGAGAGAGGCTAAGGGAGCTTTTGAAGGCTGCAGGTAGTAAGGAGGGAGCGTGTGCATTCCTCTCTCAGCCTCACCTTGCTGCCTCGGACTGCAGATGGAGCAGTGCACTGCTGTCACCGCTGTCCTTAGCGCTGATGGGGATTTTGAACTTCGTCCTCATTAGCATTTCTACGCACAGCGGCTTTTTGCAATTTTGTGGTGTTACAGAGGAGGGTTTGGCTCTATTTTGGGTAATGGAGGGTCTTTGTTGCATCTTCTCTTACCCTTATTTTAGATCCAAGCAGCACACTTGAGCTATTTCAGTGATCTTGAAGGAAGGCAGAATGATCCTGTGGAAGGACACTGGTCTGGGAACCGGCCAACTTGACTTGCATTTCCAGCTCTGACGTTCTCCGGTGTGTAATGAGGGGCTTGCTGCTTAACCATGCTGCACATGTTTAATTCTAACTTAAACAGAGCTGAACGTGCTCAGCCTGCTTTGTAAGGTTCTTTTAGATCACAGTTCAGGAAGCGCCGAATGTTGTTGACAAGTTATTTGCCGAATGGCAGACGTAGAGAGGAAAGGGTGGCTTAACTCTGTGTGCCATCCCACGGCTCTCCTTCACTGAGATCTCTTCCTGATCCTCTCGTCTGAGTCCTTTTTAATCAAAGCAGCTAACGCTTGCTGTGCATCTCTCTCCAACAGTCTATGGGCTGGCAAGGAAAGGAGACGCTGAAGTACTAGCTTGCATTGTGTGGGCACCTGCCCTCAATTGTGCTGTTCATAGACCTCTCAGGTTTGCACTAATAACGCTCAGCAGGTTCCTCCCTGCTTGTCAAGTGCCTTCTTTGATACGAATGGTTCGGGCATGTCTGCGCAGAGGACTTCCGGAGGCTGATGCTCATTGAGAAATCCAGGCTGCGAGATAAACCTGTTGTCTTGTTTCCAGCCTGCCTCCTGCCATTGCCTGCGTTTTCGGTGTTTGTAGTGCCTGTGCAGCCTTCCTCTGAGCTGCTGTCTGAGAGCAAAACGGCATCCTTTGAGGAACGTGCCTTTCCCTCTTGTTTTGTTGAATATAAATGCTGGCAAATGGCTGCGTGGCGGTGGCTTCTCATTCTGGCGTGCAAGTTTCAGCTTGATCTGCTGCCGCGGTCTGGTCTGTTCTGCACCAGGATGGTGAAGGTGTGGGGCTGAGGAGGGGAAGTTTGGGGTTGTGTTGGCGGGTGGGAGACCTGCTGTGAAGAGATGCTTTGGAGCGGTTTGCTGAGGAGCTTTGACAGGAGAAGCTAAGAGGAAAGCCTCGTTGCTTTGGAGCAAGGGCATTCAGAGTGGCTTTGGTGCGCGTTGCCATTCCCCTTTTTAGCAGTCAGCTATAATAAAGTGTTCTTAACTGGATGAGTGGTGACTAGCACATGTGGCTCCTAGTAACGCTAAATCCACCACGCTTTGTAATAAGGTTCTAATGCCTGGGGTACTTTGCTTAAAAATAGCAAAACAAAAAAAACCCAGGATGGCTGTTAGGGGAAATTTAAATCAGAAGGAAACAAATGGCTTTTAATCTTTCCCTCTGTTTCAGAGTGAAGGATGCCGAGGAAGAAGAAGCCCACAGAGGGCCCGGAATCTCGAGGTCAGGATGGGGAGGAAGAGGAGGAAGAGAAGAGGAACCCAGCCGACGCCAAGAAGAAGCGCAGTTTTGTGGACGCGTTTATTGTTATATCCGACAGCGATGGAGAGGTCAGTGATGGGCTTGTGGTGGCCAGAGCCTGTGCTGGGCCCTGCTGCTGCAGGAGAGCGCCCCAGTGTCCCACGCCGTACGTGCCGGGGTCAGGCTTTGCGCAGAGGGTATTGTGCTGTTCCTTTTCTTACATATGAGGTGAATCAAATCCTATTTGACTAGGAAATGAATGGTGTGCTTCGTGAGGGTGAGTTATGAGTCTGGGATTTGATAACCAAATCCTCTCAGAACTGAATTTGGAACGTAATTTAAAAGTAACCTTTCCTCAATCCCTTTACAAATCTTTTTTTCATAATTTTTATTTGATTGATTTCCAGCTAAACCATAGAAACATGATTCTGTATTATGTGCAAATAGATAAGAAAATGATTCAGAACATGGGCTCGCGAGTAGCTCAGACACAGCTGGTGTCTGGTAAACTGATCCCGAATTACAGAAGCTGGAGTTTTTAACCCACTTCCATAGGGTGTAAAGGTGAACTGCGGTGTGGGTGTGCCTGGCTAAGACATAACGGCTCAGATCCATGATCCCTAGCGTCGTCTAACAAACATCAGCCTTACCCTAAAAGATTGAAACGTCTGCGTCTGTTACACTGGTGTCGGGGTGAGTGCAGGAACTCCCGCTTGGGGGAAACCCAGAGCCCTGGGAATCTGTCCTCGACTTGAGGTACACGAGAGGAAATCATCAGAATCAATCTTTTATGTATGACTCTTAAAGCTTTGCTCTGTCTTGCTGGTGACTGGGGATCCTAAGCTGCTTTTTGTAATTCCACCATTTTCAAAAGCATTTCAGTTTGCTCTCAAGCTGTAGATCTTAAATCAAGCCCCTTTCGCTCCCACATCTGCAGCATGCTCCTCTACAATAAGGCGATTATCATGTGAGGAGGGGAAAAGCACTGGAAATAAACAGTAAAAAGCTGTAGGGCAAATGATATTGGATGTTTTTTCTTCACATTGTCTGAGTTCTTTCCCATTGGGAAATTCCCTGAAAGAAATGGAACATATGGCAGTAATAGTTCAGTGGGGTTAAACCCTTAGCTCTGCAATATGCTAAGTTAACTTCAGATGTCTGCTGCATCACTGGCCTTTATTGTGAAACCTATAAGGAAAAAAGAAATCAGCAGCTATAAGAGCTGCTGCAGTACATAAAAGATCAGGACCTGTTATTGTCTGCAATTATTCATCTCAATGTGCATGTATCTGAAAAAGAGGAAACAAACGTCTCTTAAAACACATCTATAAAAAGGTTAGGCTCCCTGACTGTTCTGTAAGTTTGTCTATAAACAATAAATTCTGATGGCATAATCGGTCATATTACAGAAAAGGATATGCTCAGAGAGGCCGTTAAAGAGCCAATTAGGTTCTGTTTAAGTGACAACAGTTCAGTCAGTTGAATGAGTGGATTTATTCAGTTCAGTCTCTTTCTTTCTGTGAGTCATCAGCTTCCAGATCCAGCGCCACAGTCTCTTGTCGTGTTGTTTTCTGCAAAATCAAACCCAAAAATGTGATTTACTTGGGATCTCAAAAAAATAACTGCCTGGCTTCTGTAGCTGTCTCGGCTCTTCAGCATACATCAAGTTGAATTTCAATTTCAAACCTTGTAACTGTTGTTCTTGCTCTAGTAAGACCTTGTTATGTGTTCAAGAAGAGGTGTGGGGAGCTCAGATCAATAGCAATTTTAGAGAACAATACATTCTCAATTAATCCCGCATCTGTTAGGACATGGTTCCTTATGAATCAAAAGCTACAAGGACAATTTGGGCATCATTGATTCGATGGCTTTCTTCCTTGGCAGTCTCTTGGCAGGTATCTATAGAACAAGTCCCTAGTTCTGCTTCCAGACCAGCAGATCTTGTAGCAGCTGCACCTGGAAAGCCTCCAGCTTCTCACTTTTGATGATCTTTGGCAGACTGCCTCTCCCAGGAATTTTTCAGTCATGCTGGATTATCAAGCTCATCCATGTTATTTTGCCAAGTTTTCTTTCTTTTGCTCATGTCTATGCTGTGGCATCTGCAGAGCTGCATCAGAAGGAAGTTTTCTGGATGTGGGGCTTTCTGATCTCGGCTATATATATAATCCTGGATTCGGGGAATGCTTCTCTTTTTTTGGGAAGGGTCAGACAAAATAAGAACAGTCTCTCTGGCTTTGTGGAAACAAGAGGAGATGACCTTCTTTGTGCAGATGGTGTCTCTGAAACGCAGTCATGACGAATGAGCAGAGCGGTTCCTGTCTCCCCTGACTGTTTAAATCCTGTGGGGAACTGGTTGCCTGTGCCAGAACATGGGTGGTCATTCACAAATACACAATATTTCAGATAGTGCCCAAGAAGGCTCTTTCCAAGCACAGCAACTCCTGGGCTGTCTCATGAGCCTCCTGCTTCAACTGGGCTGTTGGTAGAGACTCTCTGACCCCCGGGGTTTTCTGAAGCCGTGTCTGAAAGGTGGTTGTCACCCAGCAGGAGGCCTGGCCAAGCCTGAGCATTGAGCACATCCAGAGGCCCCGTAGTTGTGCCGGTAGATTTGACTGATCTGGAGCCTTCAGTGCAGTTGATCCCGAAATGCTGCTGATCTGCTGTGGAACCTTTTGGAAAGGTCTGTTTTTCCTCGGTAGATCCTTTGGGAGCTTTGAGAGTACCTGCCTCCACTTGCAGAGTTTGCATGAAGCCTCACAGGCTCGCTCTGCCAGATCCGTCAGCTCTGCCAGCCCTTGGGGAACGTGACAAGACTCCAGGGTGATGGTGCCATCTATTTCTGCATGGCATCCACGGCCTGTCTTCCCTTTGGTGTGGTACGTCCCTTTGCCTGAGTCTTCCTGTGTTTGGAAATACTCACAGTCTGGGTAAATAGCAGTGTGTGTTGATTTTGGTTTTGGTAGAACGAGGGAGATGTGTTTGAGCATCAGCTGGAATACTGGGCCATCGCCCTGTCCTGTTCTCCACCAGCTGTGGCAGTGAGCACTCATCTTGGGACCAGGCATGGCCTGAGGGACATCTTGCTCTGTCGAAGATGGCGCTGGAAGCGTCACGGCTAGGATGGCAGCGCCCACCTCACACCGCTGACCATCCGAGTGAAGCAGAGCCACGTGGGAGTATCGCTGCAGCACCCCGCTGTCCCCACGGGCTCTGCTGTGGTACCGAGGGAGCTGGTGCCTCCAGTTCCCAGAGGAGAACGCGGTGCGAGAGTGCTCTCGAGAAGGCTCCGTGGCTCTGCTGCGCTCGCTTCTCGGAAATCAGATTGGTCTGAATCCAGGATCCTCGCAGCTCGGTAAAAGCCCTTTTTTCTACAGAGGCCTCCCTCCCGTGTGTCAGGAACTACACGTCTGGCACGAGCCCCGTTGTGTCTCGTTGTTCAAGTCTCCAGTTCCAGCAGGTTTGTTCTAATGGGCTGAAAGACAGAGCAGAGCTGACACAGATTCTGAACTCAAGTCAGAGACTAATAAAGTAGGGTGTGATATTAATTTCAGCAGCAGCCTTGGCTAGAGCCAAACATGGCACTTCCAACATCTAATTGGCTTTTAAAAATAAATTAGTCTGGTTTTCATCTGCGTATTTCCCATGCAGGATGTGTGGTGTTTGGCTGTGCCCTATTGTTGGATGGTCCCAACTGCTGTTGGGCAGTAAAATTGCCCAGACCTTTTGACTTTGCAGCCTGCACTGTTAGCTATGGAGACGTTCTTCTGTAGCCTTTCCTTCCCCGAGTCAGTAGAAGCTGATTTCTGTGGTTTATGATGTGGATTCGAGGGAGCAGGATGTGGGAGGCTGGCTACTGGCTTCCATTTACGGGCTTTTAGAAGCGAGTAGAGCTGTATCTGTTTCTGCTGGCAGAGTCGGGTTCTCTTAAGTATGTGCAAAAGCATTTTTAAAATGAGAATTTGATTTCCTGCTGTCTGGTGAAACCAAGCAGGTTAGAAAAACAAGGAAGAAGAATAGTGGCTGCCTTCCACTAAATATGTAGGGAACTTTGGAAACCTGTCTTTTTCTTGATCTGTGTACAATGCTGACAGTGAAATTGCTCATAAGAGAGCATCATAAATTAAACTGCGGAGCCTGACGCACAGGAAGAGAATGTGGATTCCTTCTGGCCTTTATGCTTTAAATTGACGGCAAAGGAGGAGAGACGCTCTCCAGGCTGGCACTGAGCAGAGGTGCGCAGTTCCCACCTCGCCTCCGCTATAATAATTAGTTTCCCCTGGAAGTTGTGTGGTGGAGATGACCTTGTAACTAAGAGTATTGGCTGCAGTTTGGGAATATTTTAATTGATTAAGATTATTTTTGGACTAGTGATCTTATTAGAAAGGCAGTTGGTTGAGTGGCCCCCTGAGTTCCTATTATCCTTGTAGACAGATGAGCATTAAAAGGTTGGGTCAGAAGGAGCAAGCCCTGTTGTCTTCTCTGAATTTTCTCGGCCCCTTCTGTTTCTACCATCCTTGCTCGCATTTATGCAGAGCACTCGGGGGCCTGCGGGGCTCTCTCCCAGCAGAGGTACAAACAGCCATAAATCCTAATTAAAAGGTATGTTTTATTTTCTGGGTTTAAAAATAAAGAAGATTTAAGAATTCTTGGAATTGAGATGTGTGTGTATATTTTGGCCCATCAGGATTAATTGGATTTGCTTCAGCAGTTCGCTGTACCGTGGCTGTTCGGTAGAACGCTGCTAAGCAATTTAAACATCTTTCTCAAATGTATGAGGTTCACACAACACGTGTCCTGCAATAATTTTGCTCCTGACGCTGTTGTAAATGTCGAGATTTTTCAGGACCCAGCACAGGGAACTGAGGCACGTACCCGTCTGCGCGGCGAAACCTGTCAGCTCGCCTGGCACCGGACGTGCCATTCCCCTCCAAGCCCCGGAGGTGTTTGAGCCCCGTTTTGCCCTGTGGTGCGTACTCAAAATGTGTGTCTCTCTGCACAGAGCAGACACTGGCAGCCGTGGAAAGTTTGGTGTGCTCATAAATCACATCGGTGCCCTGGAAGAGCGCTGCAGATGAGAGTGTCAGGGTTGACCTTCCGGCAAGTGCAAGAGTGATGAGGGGAAGATTGATGCCTAGAGAGAAGATCTGGGGATTTACAGAGCCTGCTAGGATTACATTGCCCCCGTCTTAAGCTGGAGTAGGTTTAGCGCTGTTAGGCAGGGCTTTGGGGGAGAGTGGGAGCGCTGTTGGCTTAACCTCATCCAGCCTATAATCCCGGTGTGATCCTGATACGATCCCACAAACCGTTCCCCGCTCCCTTAGGTGTGAGCTGCCCGCCAGGTCACCATGGGGCTGCTGCTGCAGACCAAGGCAGGGCAATTCGGAGAACCCGTGGCTTATGGAAAACTGGAGAAGGGCGACATGCCAGGGCCCTGGAAGAGAGAGGTTTTCACCTGCTGACCGTGAGCTAGGCAGGCTCAGCATCCATGTTCTAGCAAGAGCGAGTCTGGCTGTGAGGCAGCCTTTTGGAGACACAGGGGCAGATCTTAGAAACAGGGTACCAAAACCAGGCTGGGTGGGGAAGAGAAGGAATCGGTCAAAGGAAAAAAACCCCTTAGGTGCGAGCATGAGTGTTTGTGGGGACTTGCTGAGCACGATTGCTGCCGTGTTGTGAGCTGATTCTTAAATCAGTGGAAGTGAGGAATGGCATAGATATTAGGACATGTAAAAGCTGTAATGTATTAGGGTTTCAGGAAACCACTTAATAGAACGTCTTGCAAAATCTTAGTTGGATAAATAATTCGATTTGGTCTATATAGTAA
Source organism: Stercorarius parasiticus (assembly GCA_013396915.1). Taxonomy (NCBI): domain Eukaryota; kingdom Metazoa; phylum Chordata; class Aves; order Charadriiformes; family Stercorariidae; genus Stercorarius; species Stercorarius parasiticus. The sequence continues at coordinate 495,868 of VWZL01000538.1, read as the reverse complement.
TATTCCTGGATTGAAATCCTGCTAAAAGGCTGTCAACAAAAGCTGGTGATGAACAGAAGAGAGGCTCATTTGGGGGAGATGTAAAGCTGAGGCCACGAGGATCGATATTAGGTCTGTGTGTGTTTTAACATCCTCATTAATGATCTGTAAGAGGGAGCAAGTGGTGTATATACATTAATAAAATCTACAGATAACACTAAAGCTGGAGATGCCTCGAACAAAACTCAGCATAGAGGTGCAGCCCAAAGGACTTAACAGGTTCAGAAACACGGGCAACGGACAGCGGAAACTGATTACGCTTGAAAATAAGCAGTGTAGCCATTGGCATTAAACTAGCCCAAGCCACATGCCCCCCCTTGAAGCCACCCTCCTGGCACAGGAGGTGGTGTGAGGCACAAGCGTGTGCCCACTTTGCCGTGAGTCTCGTGGACGGCAAAAACGACTGCAGCTGCGGACGGAGCCGCATGAACCCCCTTCCTGGCCAGGCATGGGTCTCTGCCTGAAACAGCGGGTTTGACTCTAATCCTACCTGATTTAGAGAGACAAATTGGAAGGGGTCCAGTGCCAGCCTTCGGTAATGTGTACGCCCTCGCTTAAGCCGTTAGGACAGCAACTTGCATAAATGCGTGCCAATTAAGCCCGTGACCGTTCTTGTTGCAGTCCGTGTGCTTAAAGCAGCGAGCACTTAGGTTCTTCGTGTGGGTATTAATTCCGGGAGGCCTCGGGACAACCAATTTCTGAAATATTAAAGCTTCAAAAATGAAACGCTTGTGGCAATACAATGAGAGAATAGCACCAGGAGTAAATACAGCTGCCTTTCCTGCCCTCAGGGTGCATAAGCGTGGGTCCCCAAAACTGGCCAGGATTCTAGTTTTAGCCGCATAAAATTGTCTGGGCAGGGCACTAGAAGCTGTGTGGCAGGAAAACAGTCCTGGCTTACAGGTGTGCGATGTTCAGTTACAAAAAGGTTTTGTTTTTCTGTTTTGAGTGCTTACAAATACCAATGTTTTAGCAAGGCCAAACGAATTCTCTCTAAAATCATGGGCAGCAGGTGCAGTGCATGGTGGTGACTGGCATGAAGTCTATTGTCTCTCCTACTTCTCTGTTTATGTCAGTCTGTAACTCTTTTTTGCTCGTTATGCTTATCACACAGCTTTTAATAGTTACAGAATGTGTTTGAATTATGTTTGAAATTCAAATTTCACACAAATAGAGGCTTGTTCTTGAACCAGTGTTTGTGTCTGAGTGGTGGGGGGGGGAGGGGGCTGGTAGTATTTCTTACATATTGTGTGCGCTCACCATATTTTTTTCCATTACAGCAGGATTCGAAGGAAGAGAGTGGATTGCAAAAGAAGAGAACAAAACAGCAGCTGGATAGAACCAAGTTTGCTGCTAAAAGAAAAATTGCACGTAGGTCTGGAGCGTGGGGCTGGGGAAGCGGACTGGTGCTGGGCAGCTTCTGTGTTTGCATTAGAGATGACTTCCCTGGCAGGAAGGCCGCGATGCGTCTGGGGATGCACAGCTCTCGGAGAAGACCCTTCTCAGGGGTAAAATTTGCCTTTCTGAATAGGCAGACTGTCGCTTGTTTGCTCCCTGGCTGGCGTGTGCGCAGACTGGTGCGCTTCCAAAATAAGTGTGCGAGGGTGTTGGTACCTCGCTGGATTTCAAAATTGGTTGAAGCCGATCTGAAAGCACTGTCAGTCACAAACTGCTTTGCTGCCCGGGCCCCTCTGCTCCCGTCTTTCCCTTGAAATGTCATGATGTTCTGACCCGGCACTCGCAGCTCAGGAAGGATCTGAGTCGCAGCTGACAGTTCTCCGAAATCATCGGCTCATAGCGCGGGGGCAGCCGGAGAAGCCAGCAACGTCGGGCATCATAAGAAAGGGTGTTAAGAACAAGAGATTTGTTTTACGTCATTTTGCTGTTATATAAAGCGTTGGTGCACCCACATCAACAGCGCTGTGTGCGGTACGGCTCTCTGCGTCTCAAGGACGCAGTGGAGCTAGGGGACATCTGGAGAAGGGCAGCCCGAGCTGCGGAGGGAAGGGAGCCGCTGCCTTTTGAGGGGTGGCTGGAAAGCCTGGGGCTGCTCCCTTAGGAGGGGAAGGTGGGATCAAAGTTCACACCAGGAAGGCAGTGCCTCAGCTGAACGCAGAGCTGTTTACCAGCTCCTGCAGCCAGGGCGCAGTCGGTGGAAATAGCAGGAGATAGGTTGAAAATGGGTGAAGGGAAGTAATGCTTCACACCGCGTGTAGTGAACTCCTGCAGGTTTTTTTCCACAGGAGGTTGTGGAGAGGTCAGTGCCAGCAGCTTTAATAAGGGATTAAATGCATTCATGGACAATAGGTCTATAAACAGATGCTAAAGGGAACAGGCTGGGATGTTCCCACTCGTATGTTGCACACAGCATTTCTCAGTGCTGGGGGTGTACAGGCAGAAGGGAGCGCCGAGCACGGCCAGTCTCGCCTGTACTCCCCGTGCAGCACCGCTTGTTGAGCGTCCGGGCAGGCGGACCATTGCTCGGCCCCAGCGGACCCACGCTCACGTTCTTGCGCTCCGTAAGGCCATCCGGCGTGTTAAATTCGGAACATTTTAAAATGGGAGAAATGTTGTCTCCTGCAAAACCCAAAGCGATCACTGAACGAAATGGAGCACGCCGGGGCTCCGCAAGCAACAGCGGTTGGGCTTGTCAGTCCTCAGAGGGCTTGTGTGAATTAAATTGTTTTTAATAGAGGCCTAAGGCCATAGCACGAAACAGCCTGGCTCTTTGTGGGAGCCGAAACCCACTGTGCGTGTCCTGTGTCAAACAAGTAAGATAGCAAAGTCAGAGATGTGGGAAGAGTTCTTTTTTTTTTTTGCTTTCCTTTTTTTCTTCTTTTTCTCCCAAAAGAAACAGAACACCAAATAAAAGCTGAACCGCCCCCTTGGAGGTGCCGTTAAACACACGCTGCTAGGAACAGGGAGTTGCCGAAGCTGGATGTCCTCGTTGCATCGTTGAGCGCGCCGGGTTTCGGGAGCTGGTGCTGTGCGGAAGGTGTTCAGTGTGCTCCAGAAAATCTGCAGGAGAAAGGGCCGGCTCTCTGGCTCTTGTGTAATGGAGTTTCGCTGCGCTTCTAGATATTGAAATTCTTGAGAATAGTTATTTTTTTCTCTTCCCGGGGCAAAAGCTGCCTGTTTCTTAGCGTGCCTCCTTGAAGCGCAGGAGGTTGGGGGTGCCCGGCGCTGCTCGGTCAGAGAGCCCTCGCTTGTTTAAGCACGTGTGATGGTGGGTCTGTTCTCTCATTTATGGGAAGCTATAATTAGACTTTTGGTGTTTGCTTTTAGGCAAATTAAGATTTGAAGTAGTAATTATTTTTCACAGTGTCTTTAAATAAATTCTTTGAGTTGCGAGGCAAATTGGTCTTTTGTAAAGATTTCGGTGCTTCTGGGTAGAGCAAGTTCTTTCTCCTCAAAACTGGAAAATGTCAGATATTTGCAGGCTCTGGTTATAAAGCGTATCCTCCCGTTTTTGCTTTGTTGTGGTTTTATTCATTTTAACCTAAAGCCATAACTAAAATATATCTGTGACGTTTCATCCTGACAGGATAAATGGAAATACAAAATCTAAAGAAGTCTCTCTCTGTTTTTCCGGAGGAAGTCGGTGCTTTAAAGCGCATTTGAATGTTTTTACTGTAATTGCACTTTGGATATGTGGAAATACTGAGATCCCGCATTTCCATTATTTTTGAGTAAATCTCCTATTAGTAAGTGTTAGAACTACAACTAGTGGGGTTTTGCATCTAATTCACTTTGCAGATGTCAAAATGGAACATAAATCGCTTAGCAAATTGCCATATTAGCATTTAAAAAGGCTCTGAAATGGTTTAATTTGTTTAGGGCTGCAATGTCTTAAAAACAGTTTCTCCCTGACCCCTCCTTCCCATCTGTGGGTTCCTTGGATGCCCCGGTCCCCGGAGAGGCGCTGGGATTTCCTACTGCGTTGGGATGGACGTGTTGGCGAGTGGATTTTTGGAGTGTGAGACGCAGAATTCCCAGCTGGGGGTGACAGCAGCGGGAATGTGTGCGATGGTGTGCAATGTGTGTGAGCGAGGGTACCGGAGCGTGTCCGTCCAGAGGGAGAGGGGTCATTCCATTCCTCCCAAGGGCTGCGGGAGCCCCTGTCCCGCCGGCAAGCTCTGGGGAGCACGGCTCGCCTCTGCTGCACGCTCCCTGCCTCGCTCCCTGGGGTCTGTTTGCACACACCGGTTGGGGACTAATGCAGCACTCCGGCTTTCTAATCATCATAAATTATGACCGGTGCAATCAACATCAAGTTCAGTAAAACGCACGGTGCTTAGAAATGATCCGACGCGGAGCACACAAAATACCGTCAGCTCCAGAACGCGGCAGCTTAAAGCAGGTCAGGTCTCCTGGAAGGCACGAGCAGAGCTGCTCTTCGCTCTCCCCGCCGTCATGCCAGGTGGATTTAAACTCGAGATTTCCCTGTCTCGTCTCTGGAGCACCTACTCAACTGGAACGTGCACCAAGTGCATTTTGTTTGTCGCTGGTTTCTTTGCCAGAGGCAGCATTTGTCTGGCACATTCCCTGTCCCCAGAGGGGAAATTGCTGTGCCAGGGAGGGAGAAGAAAACAAAATGTACAGTAGTAAGTCGCCAAAAAATGTTTCTTTTTATTAAGCTTCATGGATGTTGATAGTCTGAACTGGTGAACACTCAGGCCCCTGTTTTAATTCAAGCACGTGGAAAGTCTTGTGTTGCGGGGTGCTGTTCACAGGCGCCGGTTTTCTTGCACATGTCGGAGTTTGAAGGATCTGGCCTGATTGCTGTGGTGGTTTGGGCAGGGAAACAAATCAGCACACGCTTACTGAGTGGAAATGCCGCGTATTACTGTTGGTTGTGGGCACAGGAGCCTTCTTCATACACTGGGTTGTCGTGTGCTTTCCGTTAAAGGATGCATTTTTTTTTTTCCCCTGGTCCCTCCTGGCTGTAACATCATAGAGTGACTTTGTCCAAGGACAAAAGATCCCCACGAGCCCTGAGTGCACTGCAGGCTGCCTTCGCTTCAACCTCTCTTTTAATTTTTAAAGAAATTAAAAAAAAAAAAAAACCAACAGCCCAACCTAAAGCTAAATCCTGATTTAGTAGGACGTGCAAAGGAGTCTATGGCTGGCAATCAGAACAGTCCGAAAAAGCTTCAAATGCTGGTTGTGTGGGGGAGAACCAGCCTGCCTTTAGCGAGGAGCTGGGGGAAGGGCAAGGCAAAGCCAAGCTGCTGCTGCTGCTGCGTGGATGCAGCTCCGTGCGGTCCCGCCGCGATGCTGGGCTGGGCTACGGCCAGGGCGTCCCGGGCTGCTCCAAGGGAGGCTGCGCTCCTGCGTTTCGGTGGCAGCCGGTAGGAAGAGGATGGGTTAGAAAATGGGAGCTTGCAGCTTCTGAGTGCGTCTTTATCTAGGGAAACGTCTGTCTCCAAACTGGCCGCGGCGAAGGCACGTTTTGTGCTTGGGCGGCCTTCCTGTTCGATTCGCGTCTCTTAAAGCCCTTCTAGCCCATCGGAGAGCACGCCTTTTGGTTCATGCATGAGCTGGCGCGTGCAGGATTCTGCCTGAAGGAGGGAGTGGGTTTTGAAGGAAATCTGTCAATTTCTTTCGAGTGAGGAGACGTGTTTTTCAGCTCCTGAGAGTGCTGTTGAGTTGTTTTCCAAGCTGCGCTCCGTTCTGCAGGCATTGTATATTTTAAGCGTGGTGAAAAGTGTTGGATCGAGTCTAAGTAAATTAGTGTTTTCCAAAGTAACTAACTGCTTTGTTTCTAAATAGCCAGTGTCGGCTTCTGTTTCGCTCTGAGTGAGGAATATTTCGGGAAGAAATTTTCTGCTGAAATAGCAGTTACAACTGTAGGAAACCTGTTTCCCATGCATGACTGACTTGGTGATGCAGTGGAGTGGTGATGTGAGCAGAAGGGGGATGTGTGCATGTGAAAGATCCTCCATAATACCACCGAGCAAGTAACATTATCCTCCGCAGAGCTTTCCACCTGCGGCTCAGGGTGAACAACATGTAGCTCTTTTGCTCTTGGGTAGTTCTCCTGTGGTACTGCAGGTTCCTGCGTGTCAGAAGGCAATGAGACGTGCTATTTGGGTAGTAAAAAAGCGTATTAAAAAAGATGCGTTCTTTATCCTTATCCTGCCTTGCTGCTGAGCCTATCTGATATAAAAATGAGCACGCTTTGGAAATCTGCCCTTTTCCTCTCTCCTTGAACACGCGTTCTGCAGCTGTAGAGCATGTTGTTTGATGACAGCAAATAAAATGTCCCATTGCAGTTAGTATACCCAGGGAACTGGAGTTTAGATTGCTCTAGAAACCCTGACGTGGGTTACTTTTTCATTTAGTGTTGCCTGCTCCGCTTTTGGCGACACCTTTTCAGGAAAGCTGTGGTTTAGGTGTTTTGCTCTGCGTTCCTTCTGGGGAGGGGAGACCCTGGGACATTTCTCCCGACATGTTGAATATACATAGAATCTACCTGCGGCTGTGACTTGACGTTGTCCTTTTTCTTCTGCTGTAGAGATGACTGAAGAGGAACAGTTTGCACTGGCCCTGAAAATGAGTGAGCAAGAAGCCAGACAAGTGAACTGTCAGGAAGAGGAAGAGGAGGAGCTCTTGAGGAAGGCCATTGCTGAGAGCCTTAGTGTAAGTACGCTTCTGTGAAGAGGCTTACTAGGGTTCTTCAGCAACACGATTTTCTGTGCTTGCTTTGCCACGCTGTACAAAAGAAGGTTTTACTGGGGGTGAGCTATTTCCAGCACAAGCTGGGACTGCAGCGGTCGCAGAGTAGTTGTTTTGTGCTGTATTAGCGAGAGGCGTGGGATGTCTGACCTCAGCTGTCCCCTGTTTTGGGATATGCAGTTCTGATCTGGGACGGGGGTGTTCTGCAGTGCGGGTGATGGCTGCCTGTTTGCTGGGGGAGCCCTTGCTCTGCTGATAGAGAACGTGCCGCTCGGAGAATCAACCTTTTGTTTTCCAGAGCTGTCAGCCCTCGGACTCCTCTGATGCAACCCCTCAGCTGTCTGCAGAAGCGCTGGGCACGGGAGGCCAAAGCCAGCCCGCTGAGGAAGAAGGCCCTGAGATCCTGGGAGGTCTGGCGCTTTGCCCTGACACCCCTCGCTCCGAGCGCAGCTCCCACTCACAGAGCGCCAGAGCTGATGGGAACGGACAGATGGATGTCGCCCGGAGCCCCCTGGTAGTGTTGAGGAGGTTAAGCCAGGAAATCGTTGAAAGCTCGCTAGTATCCAGCATAATCGTGTCTCCGGGGAAGGGCCAGCCTGCGACAAGGTCAAGTGAAAAGCCTTCCTCACCAGCAAAAAGTGATTCTAGTTCCATCTTACCCAGCACTCTCAGAGAGGACTTCATCTCTCTGAGTCCCACCTTTGGCAGGGTGACTTCAGGCTCCTGGCAACTGACACCTCGGAGACTGTTCACAAGCCCCTCCAGCTCTTCCGAAGCAGCAGGCCATGAACCAAAAGAGCAGTCCCTGCCCTGCACTGGCCATTCTGCGGGAGAAGCCAGTGCCGGGAGCTCACCCATGCTCTGGAAGAGCTGGACCAGGAGGAGTGGTGGAGGAGCAGGTACCAAACACACCTCGCAGCCTGGGCACGCCGCCAAAGGCTGTGTTTCCACAGAGCAAGCGGAGCAGAACGAGGTGCCTGACGGTACCCCTGAGCTTTGCGTGCTGAACGCGGTGGAGGTGAAGCACAAGCAGGAGGAGGCGAGAGACACAGTGCACTATTACTGGGGCATCCCCTTCTGCCCCAAAGGGGTGGACCCCAACCAGTACACCAAAGTCATCTTGTGTCAGCTGGAGGTTTACCAGAAGAGCCTGAAGCAGGCTCAGAGGCAGCTATTGCATAAGAAGGAGTTTGGTAACCCAGTTGTGCCCAGTTCTTCCTTGAGCCAAAACGAGCTTGGGAAAGGAGAGCCGATAAGCAGGGAGAATGGGGTTGCTGATGATACAGAAGATGGAGACCCAGACAGGCACAAGGCGTCTGAGAGCATGACCTGGCTCCTCTCTTCAAAGAGGAGGGAGGCAGAGAGTCCAGGGCACAGCATGGAAGAAGAGAAGAACTCCACTTCTGATGATGAACCGACTACCAGCTACTGCCAGGTAAGAGCTTTGCCACTGAGCAGGGGTTGAGCAGTCCTGCTCTTCTGTCCATTTTGGGATTCAGTCCCTTCTGCGAAGCAGGCACTGCTGTTTAATGCTCCTCTTAAATTTAGGGGCTTCCTCCCCTGGCCACACAGCTTACTGTGAAAGGGAGAGGAAAAGTGTACAGGCTGATACCCAGCTCACAAATGGTAGGGGCCGTCACGCAGCCTGGCAGTCGTCCATTAATGCATCACTGAGATAAAGACTTCCAGCTGCCTTGTCCTTCTCGAAGGGGTGTAGCCTGGCAGCGCAGCAGGGTAGGGAGCACAGAGGTGATGCTGACCACCGCCAGCTCTGGCAAACCAGCTTGTAAACCTGTGCCCGTGTGGGGAGCTCCGCGTTTTCCTTCGCAGGCAGAAATGTGGCTTNTTTTTTTTTTTTTTTGTACCTACTTACTTGTCCGCATCCGTACGTGCTTCACCCTTGCGAGGGTCTTTTCCCTCGTGGTCCTGCGGTTGCGGCCGGGAGAGGCTCTGCGTGCTCGCAGGCGTCTTCTGCCTGCCTGGGGTGATCTGTCATCGCAGCAGCGCTCATCGTCCCTGCTCTGGTGGCTGGGCACCTTCTCTCCGGCGTGCTGGTTGGGTCTGCTAGACGCTAGGTGTCAGCCTCTGTCTCCGTCAGGGCTCTGTTGTTGGAGCGGAAGGCAGCTTTCTGTCACTGCTAAGTTTAAACAGATTGCTAGTCAGATGAAGTATTTATTACTGCTGTATTTTAGGTTTGTGTCAGCCTTTTCCAACCCTCATTTTTCATAATGACTTCACTCCCGGATCATTGTATAACTTTATCTTCTCTATGACTGAAGCCTCGGCTCTGTTGTTCCTGTTTTCAAGTGTATTTGATCATTTACCCTGGTGTTAGAAAGATACTTAACTTGTTTTGTGATATTTATATTCTGTCTTGTAATATTGAACACTTAGGAAAAACGTCATGTCTGCATTTTCTGGTTGCAGAAAAAGTGCAGAGCAGCCCAAGCTGAAATGTGACTTTTCATGACAGTGCTTTGGCTTGGGTTTAGCAGATACAGATTTAAACAAGCCTGCAGAGGTGACCTGCAGAGGAAGGAGACCGACTTGTGCCCTTTTTAATTCCTTTCGGATAAATACAAAAGACCTGAAAGGTGCTTTTAAGGCAAACTACTTTTTTTTCCTCTGTGTCTTTTCCTTTGGAAGTAGAGGTGTTATTAATCTGGAAGATTGGGGTGACTGCAGGTCTGTGGAGGTGTACGCTAACGCCCTTGGAAAGCTACAGCAGCCGGGAAGGGTGTGAACTTTTCATCAGTACTGAAAATTGTGGGGTATTTTTTTTTATATTATCTGTTTAATGCTAATACCTAATTAATTCTTGGGGAGAAAAGAGGTTTTAGTGGTGCTGAGTGGGAACTTGTACTCCTCCTGACCGCACGAGCTCTCCCAAAGAGCTGTAACGTGTATGGAGATGGAGTCTTTCTGAGATTTTTAAGGTGACAAAATAAGGAAGGAGGGGGGGGGAGCAGACTTTAAAATTTAAACCCTAGCCCCAAATTTGCCAGTCTTTTATTTACTTGAGAGAAAATAATTTCGAAATGCCCTTTCATCTGCCTTATCACTCCCAGCTTGAGAGGTTGCTCCCTTCCCTGGCCTCCCCGTGCAGCCGCGCACTGAGGCCAGCGCAGGTGATTTACTTGCGAGATCGATATGTTTGATGCTTGCTTGTGCCTTATCTCCGTTTTTTTTTTTTTTCCTTCTATCAAATACGATTCCACTGGCAGTGACAAAGCAGGGGCCCCAGAGCAGTCGTGTCCCCGGAGTGCTGCACTGCTTGGAGACCCTGCTACCTGTACTGCCCCGGGGCTCCCCCAGTGCCACCGGGGCTGCTTTACTGGTGGGGAGGGTGGGAGATCCATGGGGAGATCCATGGGGACTCAAAGCTGTCCTTGAAAAAGCTTCCCTCGTGCCTTGTGTTATACCGGTGAAATGAAGGTGCAGATGCTGTGCTGGGGGGAGCCTGCCCGTCCCCCTGCTTTGAAACCCTCACCTGGAGCGGGCAGAGACCTTCCGCCATGGCAGTGGCCAACTGCTGCGACTGCCACCCGCAGCCACCGGCTGTTTGCACAGAGCAAATCCTGGTTGTCAGGGGATCTCGGGGCTTGTGAACCTGCGCTAACGAACTTCAGAGCTAATAGAATCAATTCCTGCATAGCCTTTCAGATGAGGTTAGGGGACTCTTGGTCTTTAAAAGGTTCGGTGGGAAAAGACCCAGTTCTGGAGAGTTAGAGTCTGGTGCCCTGAATTCACGCTGTACCTTATAACATATGCATCGGGAAAAACAGAAACACGGCCCAGTATTTGTGACCAGAGCAGAGGCATTGTTAAGATATGCACAAAAGAGATAAAAATAAAGGAGGGCATGTGGTATTTTATGTTAATGGTGAGTTAGGCTGTGAAGAAATAAAGAAGAGGGTAGATAAGACAGAATATTTGGGAGTTGGAGCCACTTTAGGGAAATCTGGCAGGAGGCTTTGTTTTGGGGCTTGCTGGGGAAGTACCTCAGCCATCTAGGAGCAGGGCTGATCTAAGTTGAAACCTATGGTAGAAACCAAACTCGGAGGGTTTAATAGACTCGAGGAAGGGGGAGGAAAACCCCTTGGATTTCTTTGAGAACTAGCATGAGAAATCGCAGGCCTGACAGCCAGGGCTGCTAATAAACCGTTGTAATTCCACCTGATTAGAGAATGGCAAGTGTAACGTGTACACTGCAGAAGAAGAAAGGGATCTGGGTAATGACTGGCATGTTAGCCTGACCTTGGCAGTGCATAAGGCTTTTGAACAAATTTTAAAGGAAAGAGTAAGTGGAGTCGTAGAGCTAAATGAAAAATGGGATAAAATGCACACGGATTTACGAGCTGTAGATTGTGCAGGTTAATCTGTTCCCTGTCTTTGATGGGACAGCTGATTTCCCAGCCAAGAAAAATGCATCAGATCTTATCTATACGAAATTTCAGAAGAGTAGTTCTCGTGGTCAAACATCAGCTGTACCGGTTGATCAGGTCATCCCGGCTCAGGCAAATGGATTTTAAGCTGGAGTAGGTGAGGGCTGCTGGGGTGCTTGAGGGAGTGCAAGGGGACACTAAAAACCTTGGATGGTTTAGCTCAGCACAAATGGAGACGGAGAAAGAGCTATGGTTGCTACCTAGAAGTCTTATCAGAGTAGATGCTGGGGACAGGCAGAGGGTGTGGAAGGCGATGGACAAGGTTGTCATGAATAGATGGGCACAGACTGTCCAGGAACATGTCTAGGCAGCAAGGTAACAAAAAGTGCTGCCAGGCGTTACGGCAGGGAGCTGCTGAAACACCTCGCCAAAAGGAGTGATGGAGGCAAAAAGCTGACTGGTTCAGGATGGATACTTAGCCATTTCCAGAAAAAAAAACCAAAAAAAAACAGATTGGGTGCAGTACCACGCACAGAATCTGATGACCCAGCAGATCCCAGTTCGTTGTGTACGTTGGGTTATATATTTGGAATTTTCCTTTCCAGGCCCCCCAGGTGCTGCCCGCAGAGGATGCGCATGAAGACGGGGAACCCATGCAAATTGCACAGAGGTGAGGAGGGCGATATCAGAGTGCGGGGCCCGGGGGCTTGCTCTGGTGACCTGGGCTCTTCTGCTCCCCCAGGAGCATTTTGGGGTGCAGTCACCGGGGCTGGCTGCAGGGCTTGCTGGAAGGGCTGGCTGCAGCCGCTGTGCCTGGAAATACCTGGCTTTGGAGCAGTGTGGGAGAGAGGTGGGGCGCAACTGGGGAGAAGAGATCCGGCACTCCTGTTGCTTTACAGAACGTGCAAGGTGCATGCTAGTACAAATACGAGGACTTGATCCTTGCCCTCTGAAGCTGGTGTGACACGGTGCAGTTAAGCTGTGGAGATGGGTAGGTGAGCTGAAGGTGAGTTATAGCGTTGCCATCACGTGGTGCGTCTGGGAAGGCGCACAGGCAGCATGGTGAAGGGTTTACTGGATTTCTGTGTGTATTTTTATGTTCTTGCCTTACTGCTGAAGAGGAAAGGAGGGAGGAGGAAGCCAGACGGCACTGCCTATCAGCCAAAGATAGAGTGCAGTGCTCCAGAAAAGCCACTTCAGCAGATGACAGGTGTGGGACAAGTCAACATGATTTTCTTCAGATTTAAGCCTACTCCTCTTTTCCTTTTTTTTTTTCTTCTCCTTCCTGTGGGATTCAATTCTGCAGCAAAGGCTCTGGGAGAAGAAGGGCAAATGGGAGAGGATTCAAGGAGCAAGTTACAAGAGAGGGCAGATAATGTCATGTTTTTAATTTGCTGGGTTTTATAATTTAAACCTGCTTTGGAACAAAGCTGCCAACTTCCCTCTGATCTAACAGCGTTTGGCCTGAGCAGTTAATATCAATATGCAGAGTATGAAAATCCCTCTTGCGTGCACCTTTCTAACAAGCTTAAAGCTGGCCTTGGGGAGCAGGAGGAACCGGCGGCCGCCGCTGCTGCCGAGGCTGATGAGTCTGTGACAGCTGAGGTCTGAGCCTGTCGGCTCGCCTAGGAGGCACCGCGGTGTGCTCTTCTTTAAGGCAGAAGAGGCCAGGGCTGAATATGAAAAGAGCAGGACCTCTTTCCTTCGGTGGAGCTGACGGGGTGAGTCTGGGACATTCCCCGAGCCGCCCGCGAGCTCCTGCCTGTCCCCCTCGGGGCCGGGACGCGCCTGGGTGCTGCGGCCCCTCCTCGAGCAGCTGGAACATCTGCAGCAAGGCAAGAAATGGCTGCGGTCTTCGCAGTTTTGTGCGCATTAAGTGTTGCCATCTGGCTCCTGGTAGTTTGCCAAGCGCAGTCCTCTCCCGGGTGAGGCTTGGGCACCCCGGCCGGCTGGCCTCAGCGGCGCTTAATAGGAAAAGGGGGCCCTGGGCTGTCCGGAGGTTGGTGAAGCAGTTTAGAAAGCGGCAGCAGTGAGAAGAGGCCGCTTTGCTTTCTGCGGGCCGCGCTGCCTGATTGTTTTACGCTTTGTGTGGAGCACGGTAGATTGGGGTTTTAATAAATGATTATAGGCTTTGTTACCAGGAGATAGTTGGTGTAGCAAGAAATGTGGTTTGGCTTCAAATTGATTAGCCCATTTTTATAAATGTCATAGCAAGTTGTTTTGTGTGAGTTCTTTTGAAGTGAGCCCTGATGTTAGACACAGAGTAAAACACGCTCAGCCTGGATTCATAACGAATGCTTTGAGATGCTTTATTTAGAGAGAAAAGCCACTTGTGATTTCCTATCAGAACTCTGTTATTTTTCATAAATCAGCAGTGGCTGCTCTCTCCTCTCTGAGGCCTGTGGTTGAGCTTAATAAATCTTCTATTTGTCAGTATGGGGATTCATGTTTTTAAAGTGTGTTCTTGCATACTTGATCAGACTAATCAGAAAGCCACGCAGTGCGCGGAGCGTGTCAGCATGGGTGCCAGACTTACTCAGCAATGCCTGCCTGTTTCGGCAAGACGCTGTGCGGTGTGTGGGGAGGGGAAAAAAAAATAGCGGAGGAGGTCAAAATGAGGGGAGCGGTACCCGGTGCTGCTTGGAGGAACCGCCACGCTAATGCTGTTAGGACTTTGCTGCAGGGAAGCCTTGCCCTGTGTTGCACCCGTGCTGCTTCCGTCTGCCGCGTGTGGAGAGAAAGAGGAAAATTAGCGGTGTGAGGAGGGAGAGGGTAATGCGGGACAAAGCAAGTCTGTCTCTGCTCTGCGAGGAGTTCCTTCTCCGGATGGAAGGAAGCACAACGCCGGTACCTAATCTAAGAGTAGAAAGAATCAAGAGAATCCCACATTTGTGAGCAGGTATTTTTCCTCCCCTCACATGAGATAGTGACCCTTCGTGCCTTTTTGTCAAGGCCTTCTACAAGGAAAATCTTCTCCTTGGTGTTTTTACACCCATATTTTGCTGTTATCCTGCTCGTTTCTGGCCGTCAGATATTGACCACTTGGAAATGACGGCATTGTCTGGTGTCTGAACTGCGTGAGACAGACTGTGTGTGCTGTCACCCCTACTGTATTGAAGATTTATATTGTATTTATATTTTGAACAGCATCTCCGTGTTGACCCCACTTGGCAGCAAAAGGAGCCCAGATATTGCCACAGAAAACTCTGCTGAAGAAGAGATCTCTGTCTGCCCAGGTAAGAGGCGCTTGAGAACGTTCTAAATTTTACACCAAAAGTTACGCACCTATAAAATTCAGAGAAAAGAAGAGAATTTCCAAGTTATTGGAAAAAAAAGAGATTTCTTTCTCAGGTCTGTTTGTCAGGGCTGAAATTATACAGGTAATTTAGTTTGATTCCCTGATTTTGGACCTTTTTCCTCTAAGACAGTTCTGTGACCAGAGATTGCTGGGGACTTGCTGCTGAAGAGACACCAGGATGTATGTCGGTACGGAGGGATCACTCAAAACAAGGTGTCAGGAGTGGTCTCTTCAATACAACCAAGAAATTTTCAGATTTTTCAGCGTCAGGATATGTGTAAAGCATGACAGCTGAATTAATTTTTAGCTTACATGAATTAAACATGTTTGGGACCAACAAGTTTTTCTTCCTTGGTCTCTCCTACCATGTTTGAGATTTTCCAGTCCAGGGTTTTAAGTGAGAAAATTAATGAAGAGACCACTCCTGTTCATGAGCAGCTGTAGAGAGAGAGGTCATGGTGGTGCTTGGAGGCATGTTTTGTTGCTAAGGAAGACGTGGAGGTCTAGAGAAGGTGCAACTGCGAGGCAGACCGCAGAACAGCAGCTCTGTTTGTCTCGATGCGAGAGAGAGCTCTATTCCTGCTTTGTCTCTATCCCAGCAAGTGTCCCACGCACTTTCCCTGTGTCTAGTCTCACTCCCCATGAAGCCGCAAAGCTGCGGTGGCTTTGTCCTCGCACCACTGTGCTGTGACTTTTAACCCCTCATCCGGCTGTGTTGTTGCACATTGTCTGATAAGATTTGTGGCAAGTCTAAAAAATGTTTTGAAGCTGTGAAAGAGCTGTTAAGAAATGGGCTAACAAGTGAGGAGATAGTTTGGGGGCTGCAAACCTGCGCTGACGTGGGGGTGTTTTTCTGCAGAGACCCAGCCGAGTCCACTGGAAGCTATTGAGACGGAGAGAGAAGAGCTCTGCTTGGGCAGCGGCGATCCACCTATGCAGGTAAAGGAGCCCGAAGTTGGGGAAGGCTTCTGTTTCCAGTCCTGCCTTCTAGACCTCGGTTCAGCTGGGCTGTGATAGCGTTTCCACTTTGGTAGCTGTGAGCTTGGGCTTCTGCTGTTGGGATCCTCACAAACAGTTCCCTCTTCGCCTTTCTGCACTGCTTCGTAACTCCAGTCCCTTTTGGCTGGGGGCCGCGTCCAGCTGCTTCTGGAGCCTTTCAGTCCTGTAGCTGGAGAGTTGTTACCAATTCCAGATCGCTCTTTTATACCGCACGCACCGCTGTGCTGGACGATGCCATCAGCGTGGATGGCAGTGCTGATGCTTGCCCAGGCTCATAGAGGTGTAGTGCTGTGATGGTCGGCGACGCGGAGGGACCCCAGGAGCTGTGAGGGCAGTCTTAGTCACTCGTGTTGTGACACGCTTTTCCCTGGTACAGTCCTCTGAGCTTCGGTGTTCGCTCTCCACAGACCGTCTCCAAGAGTCGAAGAAGAGAGGTTCACCCAGAGGCTGCGCTGGGATAAAGATGACATGGAAGTATTGAGGGCTGGTGGTGGTTTGCAGTCCAAGCAGAGTGACCTGAGCCTGGGAATCTTGGTTTCTGTGCAGTAATAGTTAATAGCAATAGTAAGTCAGTGGCAGGGCCATCCTCTTACCTCCCGATGCAGATGTGCGCTGTTGTGCGGCTCCTTTCCCCCTGTTGTCACACCTGCGCAGCAATTGCTTTGCAGCTGTCGCTATACCGACATCTGACTTCAGTTCCTGCTTCTGATAAAACTCCCTTTGTCTATTAATTTAGAGAGTGATATCAAAGGGGTTGCCAAGTACTCCTCTGGCAGGGTACATGAATACAGAATCGTACAGCTCTTGACAAGAGGATTCATTTGTGGAAAGCTCATTCTGGGAGTCTGCGGCTTGTACAGTGCGTCTGCAGCTCCGATGTCTCATTGTCACCGGCCTCTTAATAAACCAGCTTCTGCTCTCGTGTGCCTTTCATTCTGCAGGTACCTCAAAGCACTGCTCAGTCAATTAGAGACTGCAGCAGGGAGAGGCAGCGGTCCTGTGCTGAGCTGGGTAGCTGCAGCCACCGAAGCATGTTCGTGACCCACTTGGCTGTGGCCAGGACGCTGCCCTGTCCCTCGTGCTTTGCAGAGGGTGCCCCGGGTCTCACACCTCTGCCCAGACGGCACAAGGTGATCAGCAGAGTGTTTGGGACTGGTGCGGTGGGGCTTTCTAGGGATCGCCTGATAACATTATCGCTGGCAGCAGGTACCGGTCCGGAGCCTGCAGCCCTCCAGGAAGAGAGCAGAAACGGCTACCATGTGCATCAGCGGTTAGCATGACCGCTGGGACCGACTTCTTCCTAGCAGATGCTGAGCCAGGACACAAGAGTCTTGTTGTTGAGCTCAGCCTCTAGCATTGCTCTTGGCTGGCTGTTGGCTGCGAGTACTATGTCTTGTAGGCAATTTCCTCTGCTAAAGAGGAGCGGCAACAGTCTCTGCCTCTGACAGGGGTGATCGGTTCTGCAGTTGAGGTTTTCCAGACTGTTACAGCAAGGTTTTGTACAAGCAGT
The DNA here is from genome assembly GCA_013396915.1 of Stercorarius parasiticus. NCBI lineage: Eukaryota > Metazoa > Chordata > Aves > Charadriiformes > Stercorariidae > Stercorarius > Stercorarius parasiticus. Next base: position 478,959 of record VWZL01000538.1, on the reverse strand, counting down.
TTTGGGACCGTGGTGCCTTTTGTTACAGAATGTTGCATTTCAATTTAAAATTAGTAATTTACCACCGAATGTGGGCGGGCAGGGTGTGCAGAACCGGTGATCTCCTAAGATTGCTTTGCAAATGGCAGCTAGAAGGAGCAGTGCCTGCTGCTTTTCCCATCATATTTTTTATGTGTGTTGTCTGACTAGGATAATGCAGGTTTGATCTGATCATTCATATTTGACACATCTTGTTTTTTACGGCTCCTCGGTGCGACGCCCCACGGCGAGGACTTCGCAAGATGTAGTGACACTGAGATGTGAGGGCAGGGTACGAGCGCTAATGCTGCAAGCGCGCTTCAGCAGCCTGTGTTCAGCCGGAGGAACTCTTGCGGCAACTCCTCCGCAGAAATCCAGGGCAGAGAGCCTGCCTGGAAATGAGAGAGTTGTTCCTGGGGCTCGGTGCCGTAGCCTCTCAGCCGGCGTCTGGGAGAGATGCGTTTCGTGAGTTGGATTCTCAGTGTAAGGCCCACTCCTGCAGTTTTTTTGCATAGCTCCTCTGAGTCAAGAAAACATCCTCCTTCCCTTTAGGACATAAAAATCAGGATCAGACCCTCACTTGGAAAAGCAAAGTAATAAATCGAGTAATACGACGAAGCGCTCCAGTGGCACTGAGCATCTCGACTGACCCCAATTACTGCTTCCCTGAAATTATACCGTTGGAGGGAAGCAGACGGCAGTTTTGCTGCATACTGTCTACATGTCACTGCTCAGCCCAAAGGACAGAAAGCTCTCCTGTATTATTTTCCTATAGGTTTCTTCTACATGGTTAATATTTAAATAACTTTTTTTAATCATTGCTGGGGGCAGGGGGAAGGTTCTTTCCTAAATACAGAGCAATCTCGTAGCGAGCCTGACTAGGCAGAGATGTAGTTATGAGTGAGATGGCAGCAGTCTGCTGCGCCTTGGGAACATCGATAGCGCAGGGACCAGGCTGTATCTCTGCGGGTGGGTAGCGGAGCACCTTCGCAGCTGTGTAACCAGGGCAAAAAGAGAGTATCGGTAAGCGGTAATGGCACCCAGAGAACAAACACAGGCTGTGACATTTTGCCCTGGTGAAAAGCCACTGCTAGTAATTTCGTGTGACATGGTTTTTTAACGGTATTGCCCCCCTCCTTGATCTGTGTCCCCTCTGGCTGCTCCGGCCACCTCCTCTAGAGAGGAGGAGCTTCCCGGTGATCTCTCCGCACTCCCTAAGAGCGCAGCAGCCTCCTTTCATCCTGGGGGAGGCTGAGTTCCCAGACAGTGCTGCCTGTGGAGCATGGATCATGTCCAGAAACTGATGAGCACAAGTCAGGTGTTGAACTCTTGCTTTGCCCCATGAATTTTCCATCAGTTTCGCTTCTGAGCTTTCCTGATTAATGGAAGCTTTGCCGTTTTCCCGTGGTAGTACAGGTGATGTTTGCCTTAAATGGTGTGCACGGCTGTGCAGGGAGGTTTCACCGTGATTCAGCAGGACATGTTGCCTTTGGAAGAAGAATTAGTTATTAGTGCTGCAGAGTTTACTCAGCCAGTGGCGTTATTTCTGACCGGTACGTGATGAAGGGAGAATAAAACTTTCCAAGAAAAACTGAGTCTATGGGAGGGTGAGTAGCCACCAGACAGCATGGACGCATGGAGCTCTGCACCTAGCAGAAAAAGAGAAAGAGCGCGATTAACTGTCTGGCTAATTTTTCCCTCTTCTTCCTTAGGGTGGTGGAGATGAAGGTGCTGGCAGGACTGTGTCCGAGAGCAGTCCTACAGCTGCTGACTGTGTGTCGTGCCCGCTGTGTGACCAAGGCTTTCCAGCGACAGAGATCGAGCTGCATGCCATGTACTGCAATGGCATCGTGGGAGAGGAGGATGCCGAGGACAGTCCAGGTCTGCCAAGCGCTGCTTCTGTGTGTCTGCTCTTTGTGCTCCTCCCCCTTGCCCGTCACTTGCCGTCAGGTGCTGCAGACTTGTCCCTCTTGGGATATTTGGTGCGTGGCGTGTCACGTAGGGAGGTTTGTTCACCACCTTGTTCCATCTCTGAGCTGGCCAGGGGAGTGTTACCAGAGGTTCCTGTGCTCCCAGCATGTCCTGCGCAGAGACATCTTGTCTTTGATCGGCTTCGTAATTTGTCACGTTATTTGTCCCTTGGAAAGTGTATGAGCCACATATTACCCCAGAATCTAGCCTTGGACGCTTTAAGCAGTACTCATAAGACACTTCTGTTGGTTGTGTGCTTTGTTGAGGACCTGCAGAGAATCTGCCAGTGGTAGGAGATGGCAGGCTCCTGAGCCACACGGGTGAGCATCCTTCAGGGCTCTTGAGAAGGGAGAATGTTCTGTTCCACTCCAGGCACGGCCTGCGCTCCGCGATGAGTCTGTCATTTGTATGTGCAAAAATGGCTTGTTCAGCTGCAAGAGACTGCAGAAAAGTTTCCCTCTTGTTCCTCTAAAATTGCAAAACGATAGCTATCGATCTGGGAGCTTGGGTTTTTCTCCTTCGTGTGAAGAGTGAGGCATAGAAGCACGGTCAGAATGCCCGTATTAATCCTCTTTGCAGTCTTCTCTCTATCAGTTTTCTGAAGCCAACCTTTGCAGAGCTTAAGTGAGCAAATACACTGGTTGGTTATCAACATATTCAATAAGTTATGTTTTAGCTGCTGCTTGAAATGTAAAGTCTGTGTTAGCACAATGTCAGGTAATATCAAAGTAGTAGCTTGTAATAAGATTAACTTTTCAGGTTGTGAATATATAATTTTCAGTTACATACTGGGTTATTAAATGCAACCTAAATCTATGATGTTTAAGCAATTTGAGCAAATGGGAGCTGGTACAAGAACCGTAACTTGCGCATTCCTCTAGCAGGAGGAAGTTTCACCATGCAATCTTAATGCAGAGTTGGTGTAGTTTTAAAGTACAAGCCTCTGTTACCATTAAATCTTTGGGGATATGACGTGGGTTCTGTCAAGATAAGAGGAGCCAGAGTAGTGGCTGATACTGCTTGGTGCTGAGTTTCGGTGGGGAGTTCTCTCTGCAAGCACGAACCAGCTACTAATTGCAAAGCATTTGGCTCGGGCAAGTCACAAATTATCACGGTTCCTCTCCCATCCTTAGCACTGATACAGGTCTTATCCACGCTACAAAATGGAGCAGAATTTTTAGTATGGCTTTTAGCAGGGAGTGTCTTTGACCCTGTGGTAATCGGGTCCCCGGTGTGGCTGGACTGTGAGTATATCCATTGATCCTGGGGAATCCTGACTCTGATCAGGAAAAGGCTTTGAATTCTTTGGCAGTGCGAGGGAATTTGTTCTTTCCTTTGGTGCTGGCTTTCAGCAGGACAGAGTTCAAGGCTGGGCTCTCCACTCCGCTTCCAGGCTGGTCTCCTTGGGGATGTTTGTAAGGGTAGTTATTTTGGAATTGCTACTCTGCTGTTCTGGCTTGTTCAGAACAATCCCCCCCGTAAGAAAACTAGCCTGAAATAAAAGGGATTTTGGTCTACAACAATGGCTCTAAGCAGAGCAACGGTTTTGGGACAAAATCACAGTAATTTGGGGTTTTTATTACCAGTTATTCTGGTATTTTCCCTGTAGAGACCAGGCTTTATCAGCCATAACAATCTGTGACGCCTGTGGTGTTTGCACCAAGGCTCTTTGCAGGACCACGGGCTCCCTGGGCTGGGAGCAGCACCTACATGGGGCAGAATCCTGCCTGCTCGCGGGGCTCCTCGGCCTGGCTCCCGGCGGCTGTGCAAAGGCAGCAGTCACCCGGAGAGGTCTCAGCTGATGGGCTGCTCAGTGGGGTTTGGGTTGAACAGGCAGGGATGATGTTTAGCTCTGAGCAGAGGCCAGAGAGTAGCCCGGCACGGCTGTGCAGGTACAAAAGGACTCTCTTTCCAGGGCTGTTACCTTGGCATCCAACACTAGCACAAAATCCATAGGTAAAGCTAACGCGCAGCCTGGTCTAGTGGGAGGTGTCCCTGCCCACTGTGGGGTGGGTTGGAACCAGATGATCTTTAAGGTCCCTTCCAACCTGAACCGTTCTATGATTCCTGTGTGGGTCCAGAAGCTGTTCTCTACTGCTGCAGCGCTGTGTGCTCTTGGCTGGCTTCTGTCTTCCTCGAGAGCACAGCAACAGCTTTGTGTGAGAGAAAAATCAAAGTTCTGCTCTCTAAGCTGTGTCCTGATCTGTTAAGAAAAAGGCGGCTTCAGTTTTCCTCTGCTGCACTAGGTCAGGGGTTCCTGGTCTGTCTTTGGACTTACTAATTGGATTTAGTCCTGATGTATCTAGAATTGCGGATTATGCAGCCCTGCAGATTATAGCTGTCAGCGTTTTTCATTTTAAAATTACAAAAGGATTCTTGCTGGTTTTGCTTCTCTTCTTCCCTCTTCTAATCATGCACCAAAGTCTTTCAGTGTTATGTATCAGGAGGCCAGCTCAGTCCGGATGGTATTTAAAGACAGGTTTTCAAATGAGGTAGCTGGACAAGATGAGTTACAGTGGCTTCCCCTACGTATGTACACGGTTGCCCTGGCTGGATGCCCAGACCACCACATACCTGGGCAATATGAAAATCTGATCATGAATTTCCATTTTCCTGTGGTCTGAGTAAATAGGGAAGAAGAGCCTGCTGTTGCGTTAGCTGCTGTACCAGGCTGGGGAGGGTTCAGGTCCGAAGTTGCCAGCTCACTGACTGGTGTTAATTCCAAGTGAACGAGCGGAGGCATGGAAGTGCTGTGCCAGCTCCCTCTTCCTTCAGCGCGCTTGGCTGAAGGGCTGGGTTGTGCGAGAGGGGCTCTCGGCTGGAGTCACCGCATCCATTGCCTGCTGCTGCTGCCAACGCAGGAATCCGCGGGTCTCGGTCTGGGAGCGAGTCTTGGCTGCCAGTGAGCACAGCAAGTAGTCTCCAGCTTTGGGACATACTCTATTCTTCTTGCCCTCCATCTACGCGTTCCCAACCTCTCAGTTCCCAAGTGAGCCAGGAAAATGAGGATTTGATACATCCCTTCCTCCCAAAGCCTTGAATGCAACCTAATGCAGCTGTCAATCTTCAGCAGCAGCGCTGGTGCTGCTAAAAAGCTCCTGACATCAATAGAAGTGGTACTGATACAGCAGAAAGAATAACAGAATGGGTGCGGGAGAAAGCTTCATCCCTTCTGAAAAAGGACAAGGTGCTGGCGAGCCTGCCACTAACAGCAGACTGCACAAAAAATAGTGAGAGCGGGGAAGAAGCCGGTGCAGCAAACCCCAGGTGGGTCATGCAGCAAGGAGAGGAGCTTGGTGACTGTGGCCTCGCAGCTCCGTGTGCCAGCCTCACCTGGCAGCCCGAGGAGGCGCCTGGGGTGAGTGTGCTGATAGTGGGGCTGCACTGGGGAGGGTTTGCTCCTCTTCCCCGGGGTGCGAGCTGGAGCCAAGCGGGCCGAGGATGACTTGTCAACCAGAAGAAATGCTAGGCTAGAGAAAAGGTTATTCTCAGGCTACAGGGTGTGTCTGTCCCAGCGAAGAGCATCGCATCTGGGAGAGCTGCAAGGCTCTCGTCACACAGCGGGTTGCCACTGCTCTGTGGCCAGGATTTTCCCCATGGCAAGTGTTTTCCCAAGTTCTGACCCCCCTCGCTGTGGGCAGACAGCGTGTTTTGGCAGGGATCGTGCCTCACCGGCGTTTAGGAAGATGTGAAGGGAGGAGGCTGGCTCCGCTCTGCCTCGCTGTGCCTGTCGCACGGCTGGCCCTGTTCTCTCTCCTGTGCCTCTGCTTGCAGCAGCACAGCTGGGGGTCTTCTCCTGGGCAGCTGCAGAGCCGGTCCCAGACATCTCTAATGGGCCCATTATGCCAGATGTGTTCACTGCTTTTGGAAGAAAATAGAACTGATTAACACCTGAGCTGGTGCACGAGGCTCCCGAGACGGTGTTAAAGGAATATTAACGAGTGCACGCTGATTTGGAGAGCAGCTTTCACCACGCTGTCAAACACACGTGTTAGTTGGGTTGTTGGGAGGCTGGATGGCCTGGAGGGGTGGCCGTGGTTAGTGGTCCTCCTCGTCGGGCTGCCACTTCGAATCTGGGCCAGGCTAAGTTAAAGAGAGACGTCCGCTTCGGTGCCTGTGAGAAATGAGCTGTTGGTATCAGTCATCGCCGACGAGACAATGCCCACGTCCTAGGAAACGCTCGAGCTTGTTTCTTCAGCCTGGATGTCTCCCGTCAGCCCCAACAGCTCTGAGCATCTCGCCGGGCATTTGCTGGTCATGGCTGCAGATCAGTGATGGCTACTAAGGGAACAAGCCATGTTGTATCAGCATCGTGGATAGATATTGGGGTGGCCTAACACTCTGGAAGCGGGGTTTTGCTAAAACTCTGAAGGATTCCCTTTGTTCTGCACAAAATTTTGTGTGTCCTTTTTGTTATCACAGATGATGTGCCAACAATGACAGGTTTCTCGTGCCTGTACCTTGGATTCAGGCCTTTCCCTAAAGAGGGTATGGGAAGCGGTGTTGCTGGGCTGCAAAATAGCTCGCTGCATTGTCCCCGTAGCCAGCTTGCCCAAGAGCGCTTACTGTGACATCTGTTTTGGAGCTGGAATCTTGAACGTCCCTAGTGAAGCAAGCTAAGTTATCTGATATGTTCCCCCGAGGATCTTTGCTGGTGGCATGTCAACAGGAATACGCTGAGAGGAATTCAACTAAAGAGGCAACGCTCCGACATGCTCCCTGCAGATGCCTGGAGAGCAGGTTTGGAACGGCTGGGCTTGCTGAAGGAACAGAAGTTGTTGGACCTGTTGTCAGCACGCTGGTCAGCCGGGATCTCACTAGCTACCCACCTGTGTCGGAGCTGCCCTTCCCTGCTGCCGATGGAGAGCAGCACCACCGATGCTTAGCCCTGGTAGAGATCTTCATCCAGAGGCCCCACAGAGCTGTATGTGGACGGTAGTACAGATCACCCCGGTTCACATGGGCAGAGGAAAAAGCAGCGAGCGTAGGCTAATTGTTGTAACCTTCCCTTTCCAGCATAAGCTGTATCCCTCCCCAGCAAGGCTCACTCTTCCTAGCACATCTGCAGAAGGGCTGGTGCCTCCACACGGCCCCCGCCTCGGCTCTCCTTCCCCCCGAGCTCACCAGCACCACGCTCCCTCCCCTGCAGCGGGCACGGGAGCCTGTTTTGGCAGGGAGCGGAGCTGTGCTGCTGGAGCAGCTGTGTAACTCTTCTCCCAGGCTGTTGCGCTGCTGCGCGTCAGCTTTAAAATGACTGTAAACTGCATACTGTTGATCCAGCTGTTTCTAGCAGAAGACAAGTTACAGTGTGAAATGGTTAGCTGGCTCCTGAGTTCGGGGAAAGTAACTTCTTCAGTATTCCCCCAGAAAAAAAAAAAAGGAGAATTGGCCAGCTACCTCTTGTGCAGGAAAGATGACCCTGCCCGTCCCGGTCCAGTATTCCTTTGCCTCTACCATCGCTGCTCCTGCAGCCTTGAGTGGAAGCGATTGAAGCTGGTTGCATTTGGACATGGTGTCGGGATGCTTTTGGGGTGGGCGGCAGGTAACCCTTTCTGCTTTTTCTCCAGTGCTCACCCGGCGCCAGAGAGAGGCAAGAAGTAAAGCTGCCAGCGGTGAAAGCGGCCCAACATCCTTAGACATTGACAAGTAAGTAGGTATGCTTGCTCCTCCAAGATTGTTTCTGTGCTTCTGTTCTAGCTTGCCTGTGGATGTCTTTATTCCTGCGTAGATGCTGGCCATTAGCCTTATAGCATCGTTTCCCTAAGAAATTGCCTGCTGTCAGTGCCTCTTGTTGCAGTGCTGGCTCTATTTCTACTGAAGCAAGAGGAATTTGCTGTTCCCAGATTGCTTATTTCTGCGTTAATTTCCTTCCAGCCCAATCCACGGTGGGTCAGAGATGCATGGTCTCTGGCTGCTGTGGGGGGAGCTGTAGCTAAAATGGTGCTAACTCAGCGAGTTTCTAATGGGAGATTTGAGCTTGGTAACCCTGGGAAAAGAAGAGGCTAGGACAGGGAGGCTGTCAACATGGCACCTGTAGTGATATTCTTAATTAAATTAGACTTTCAGAATAGCAGTGGCTTTGTTTAATCTCTTCCCATGCAGCCCCTCCTCCTGCCACCCACACAAAGCATCATAAGAGAGGATCTGACAGTAAAATCCCTGCTATGGAAGCAATTTTGCCGTTACAAACAGTGGATGGCAACATCACTAATGGAATTAGGCTAATTATAGAGAGGACAGCTTCTGTTTAGACACATTATCTGGGTAATCAGCACTGACTGGAAAGAAAATATGGGAAAAGTGCTGCAGAGTTTTGCTCGATGGGGGCTCTCCATATGCATTTTAGAGCCTGGGGTGAGTTTTACTAGGAGAGTACTGCTTATCAAACTGAACACAGTGCTGCTGGGGCTGGTCCCTGGGGGCTCGTCTCTCCTTGGAGGTGGTCCATTCCTGAATAGCTCCCCGGGTGGATGCTCCCCTCCTGAAGAACCAGTGCCCTCTTCTGCACGGTTCGGTCCCTGCCGAGAGCTGGTGTGGAAGCGAGCGTAGCTGTGTAAATCCACATCTCGCCTTCATCTCCTTTCACCCAGGACAATTTCCTTCCCAAGCACACTCAGTCGTCCTGCGTGAGCCTGGACATGTACACAAATGAGGGGGTTTGAGGAACACGCTGTGCCAGCCCCCCAGCAGGAGCGCGTGCTTTGCATTCCTCTCCCAACATGGCATGATGTAAAATGGAGACGGTGCAGAGAAAGACTTGATTTACTAGTCAGACAAGTTCATCCAGCCCTGGTAAAATGTCTTTCTGATTTAACACACTTGGTTTGCTTTTCAGGCAGAATTTAACTCCCCTTTGCAAAGCCCTCGCACTTCATTTCTGTGGATTTTGACAGGGTGCTTTATGTCTGGGGAGAAATCAGCGCTGTTTGAGATACTTAGATGAGCAGATTTGATTACCGTCCCACTGCTGCAGCAGCAGGATACGGAGGAACAGGCAGGGAAAACTGATAATCGCTCATCTTTGCAATTGGTGCTGGCCTGACCCCACTGAGCGAGACCCGATCTGGTGACGTGTCTTCTCCGTGGCGTGGCCTGGAGGAGGAAAGCCGTCGCTGGTGTCTGGGAGCCCGGTGCAGGGTGATTCCTAATGCAGTGCTCTGTCCTTTGCTGCCTGGCAGGTGTGAGAAGTGCTACCTCTGTAAGTCACTGGTGCCACTGCTGCAGTATCAGAGGCATGTGGACAGCTGCCTTCAGGCTGCTAGGCAAGCTCAGGGAACCAGGAGGCTGCGAAGCGCCAAGGTGAGGGGCGACCCTGCAGACCATCTCCTTTCCTTTGCGCTGGTTTTGGGGCTGGGTTGGGAGCAGGAAGTTTTCCCTGGTTGACGGGATGAGCTGACCTGGTGTAGTAGGATTGCCTGTCCCTGCGGGCCGCCGTGGCCAGAGAACTCGTTGCCCTCTCTCCTGCGACGCTCTGCGAGAGCATGGACCGGTCCCAGGGGTGAGCTAATCCGGCGGAGCTGCCAGTAACCTCTCCAGCAGGCAGGCAGCCAGGGCTGTCCCGCTGCCAGACAGCGCGCCTCAGTCCTGCAGGCTTCCTCGGCTGAATATAGATGGAGTGGAGGGCAGTGTTAGGGTGACAAGCGTATCTGACTCTTATCCACAAGCCCTTTCCCATGGGGGAAGGCTTCAGAGCCGAAGGAGGGAGAACTGCTCGGTGCCGGTAGCAAACCACAGCATCCCAGGAGAAATGTGGGAGAGCAAGAGCAGTGGAGGTGTGCTCGCTGTGGGGGACGTGCCTTGCCAGGGGAGGTGGGAGGCAGGAGCGTGGGTAGCAGCTGGCTCGCAGTCACTCGCCAGGTGTTGGCCCCCACCGTGCTTTGTTCTGCTCGTGGTGGTCCTGGGGGAGCACAGAGAGGGTCCTTCCGGGCCTTCCCGCTGGTTACTGCGGGCAAAGCCCTAGTGCTGCAGATTTGCCTGCGCTCAGAAATGTGATTCTCAGCGTGAAGATGCAACATGATGTCTTAGTTTCCTATAATCCCTTAAATCCATCACAGGCCTCAGCCCTTTGGGGATTCAGATGCAAATGATGAGACTTCTGGTTGATGATTTTGGCTGGGATACAGCCAAGCGCTGTGTGGTTCAGCGTACTGCAGGGCACGGCTGCTCCTGCGTGTGACCGGCTCCATGGGGGCTGTTTGACTCTGTCCCTGTGCCCCACAGCCGGCTGGCGTGTGGGGTGCTGCACGCAGGCACGGGCACAGGGCATGGGGGAAAGGTGCTGGAGCCGGGCAGCCCTTTGGGATGGCTTGGCAAGGCTCTCTATTTCCTGTGTCCCTGCTTGTGCCGAGGTGGCAGCTCACTGGGGGAGCAGGTCACACCTGGGCACGGGCTGGGCCATTGGAAAGCTTCCTAGTGGCGCTGTTGGGCTTGCGGTTTCCTGCCACGGCCCATTTTGGGGTGCTTTGGCAGCTCCAGCCCCGCAACCTGGATGCCAGTGGCTTCTAGAGCAGTCCTGGGGGCAGGGAGCAGCCAGGAGAGGGGACTTTGCTGGGCCAGCAAGGCTCAAAGCAGACAAGCCAAGCAGTCTTCCCTTAGCCTGCGTGACCAGCGCGGCTGCATCTTCCCAGGCTGAGAGGGGGCACAAGATGTGTGTTCCTCGTCTGGCTGTGCCCTGCAGGAAGGCCTTTCCCTCCAGCACCAAGCCCCTGTGCCCTTGGACGGAGCGGGACGGGGCCTGCCCTGCACGGTGCTGGGGGATGTGCCCGAGCTGTGGCAGAGCCTGTGGTGCCCAGATCTCTCTGTTGCATCCCCGTGCTCGCTGGCTGGGCTTGGGGATGGTTTCCTGCACCCTGGCCTCTCTCCTTACTGGGCTCTGCTTTATTAGCTGCTCTCAGCTGCCTCTGCTCGGGCACTGGTCAGGCTGGGCACGGGGCGGTGCCCTTCCCCGTGTTTGCTGGCCGTGCTCAGCTGGAGGCCCTGGAAATGCAGCATTCCCTCTTGTGCCCAGCCTCACCCTGTGGGCTGGGGGAATGCACGGCCACGGGGCCAGCCCGGCTATGGGGTTCCCTCACGGCAGTGCTGTGATGGCGGTTCTCCTCTCCTTGGCAGGACGTTGGAAGGCAGGAGAGGGGCCTCCTCAGGATGCTGGAGCTCTCGGAGAGCAAGTCTGCAGGTGGGAAGCTGTTTTCTGTGCCTGCCTGGGTCAGGGCTGCCCTTTCCCAGCTCTCCCCTTATGGTCTTGGGATGTGCCGGGACAGCAGATTCCCCTTGAAGGGCTCTGTTCTTCCTGAGCAGGGCAGGAGGCTGTGGTGGTTGCCATCCTCCATGCATCGCTGCCTGTGCCCGCTGGACCGGAGGGAGGGTGGCCAGGCAGGGCTGATGTGTGCTCTGGTTGCAGGTGCTGATGCGGGGCGACCCATCGCTGGACTAGGAGACCAACAGTCCCCCCCCGCGCTCTCAGCCAGAGCCGGGGGGGTGGCAGCAGACAGCCCCAGCTCCCTTCGGCACCTTCCTTTCAGCGTCTCCCCTGCGAAACCCGGCGTCTCCTTCTCGCAAGCCACGGATGGTGTGGTGGACTTGGAGCCCCACGTGGCTCTTCGCCTGGGAAGCCAGCAGCAGACCAAAGGCTGCCGACGGAGAAAGCGCAAGGTCTGAGGCCAGTGGTGTGGTGGCCCCCCCCCCGCCATCGCTCCCCATGCCCCAGCGAGGGTCTGTGCAGCACCGTACCCCTGCTTCACCCGCAGCCTTGTTCTCCCACTCCCCTTTTCTATGTTTTATACGATCTGTGCAGGGAGCACCGGGTGGGGAAGTGACTGTGTGTTTTATAGGTGCCTGTGCAGCTTTGCTCTCTGTTAAAGAAATGGAAATATATTTATGTATGTTTTTATGAAACTGCAGCAACACGGAGAAGCTTTGCTGACTTTCTCTGGGGAATGGGAGGCACTGGAGGGAGGAGAGGAGGAATGGCAGACGGTGCGTCCAAAATCACACTTCCCAAGGCCTGCCCTCGGGCTGTGGGGGGGTGGTGTGAGCTCGGGGACCCCCCCCGGGCAGGGGGCTGCGGTGCCCGATGCTCTGTGGAGCGGCGCATCACTGCCTCTCCTAGCTGGGAGCCGTGGAGGGCACCTCGGTGCCAGCTGACAGCCGCAGCCAGCGGAGGCGGAGACCGCTGGAGCCACGACCGCCGTGTCCCCATGTCCTTGGCCTCCTCCCTGTCCACCGGGGGGCAGGGCCGGGCTGGGGGCTGTCCTGGGCCCGGTCCCCGTGGCAGGGAGGTCCCGGCCTGCCCCGGCCACCGGTGGCTCAAGGGCAGGAGGGAGCCCCCTCCCCGGGACCACCCTCGCCCTGCCGCGGAGCCCCTCACCGGGAACGGGGCGGGGGGGTTATGGGGTGCTCATCACTGTGCTGCCGAGCTAATTAAAAGACCTAATTAAATTTGGCTTCAAATTTAAAAGCGCTAACGGGAAACGAGGGCGCGGGGAGCGGCCCCTGCGGCGGGGGCGCCGCCCATTGGCCAGGGGGGGGCCGGCGGCGCGGCGGGTCAGCCAATGGCGGGGCGGGGCGCCGGCGGGCGCCGTTTCTGTTGCTGGAGCAACGGCAGCGTCGTTAGCAACGGCCACCCCCCCCCCGCGGCGCCGCCATCGTCCCCACCGCCATGGCCAGCCCCCTGCGCCGCGGCGGCATGTCCCAGCCCGGCCACCACGGCAGGGGGGCCAGGGACTTCCGGGAGCAGAGCCCCGCCACCCCCAGGTCGGACGCCCTCCCCCGGCGGGGGCTGGGCCCGGATGAGTAGGACCCCCAGGCCCTCAACCCGTGAGGGGGGGCTCCGGCCCGGCGGCGGCCAAGCAGAGTCAGGCGTGGGGAGGCCGCAGTCGGGGCCGGGGATGGGGCTGAGCAGG
>VWZL01000538.1:419358-434451 GCA_013396915.1 Stercorarius parasiticus | reverse complement strand
GGGCCGGGGCGGGGTGAAGCCGTGCGGCCTCTCCCCGCAGAGCCGCCATGGAGGTGTTCATGAAGGGCTTGTCCAAGGCCAAGGAGGGGGTGGTCGCCGCCGCCGAGAAGACCAAGCAGGGGGTGGCCGAGGCCGCCGAGAAGACCAAGGAGGGGGTCCTTTATGTCGGTAAGGGCCGGCTCGGCCTGCCTGCCTCCCCCCCGGCTAATCCCCGCATGCCCTGCCGGCCCCCTCTGCCTGCCCTTGCCTGCTCCTGCGTTTGCCCTTGCGTCCTCCTGCCCATCCTCCTGCCGTCCCTGGCTGTCCCCGGCCCCGCTCCCCCCGCAACGCCTGCCCCTGCCCCTTCCCCGCCACGACCACCCTGGCGGCGGGGTGCCCCGGGGCAGGGGAGCGGTGCCCGCCGTGTCCTGCCCACCCCCTTGCCCGCAGGACATGTGCAGGCTGGAGGATGGGTCCCCGCGGGCAGGGGCAGGGTCGGGGCTGGTCCCCAGGCTGAGGGGATGGGACCCCCGGGGACCGGACCCCCTGCGGCTCCCGGCGGTCTGAGCCCGAGGGTCCCCGCGGCTCCTCGCCGAGGATGCTCTGGGGTAGGAGCGCAGAGGGACCGTGATGGAGGCGGTGACCCCCGTGCTGGGATGTGCCCGGCTCGGAGCAGGGGGGCTGGGGACGCGTTTGTCCCCCTCGGAGAGGCCGTGCTCCGGAGCGCATCCCACACCAGGGCATCTCCCCTGCACCCAGCCGGCGGTGGGGGTTCCCTCTGCGTTGCCCCTCGGGGCCGGGGTCCCTTCGGGGCTGAGTCCTAGGAGACATGGCTGGCCGGGAGGAGGCAGCCCCGGGGCAGGCTGCGCGCCCGGCGGTGGCCTTGGGCTGCGCGGGGAGGGAGCTGAGGCCACCCCTGCCCGCAGCGGGAGGGAGGGCGCAAGGCTGGGTCTCCGTCCAGCTCCAGAGGGCACCAGCTCTGCCGGAGGGCTGCGGCCTCGGAGCGGTTCCCCCGGATGGTGGTGGGTGCCTGCCCTGGACCCTCACCCTGCCCAGGGGTGCATGCCCTGGATGGGGGTCCAGCAGCTCAAGGAGTGCCCCGAGGTCCTGTCCTGCAGGAGCTGCCCAGCCCCAGTTTTTCCCCCTGTCTCAGACACCCTGCTCCCATCCCATGGGGTGTCCTGGCATCTGCGGGCAGCGTCACTGCCCTGACGGGAGCCTGGCAGGGTCAGCGTGGCCAGTGGCAGCACCCGGCCCCTGGCCACTCCAGCTGTGCAGCTTCCCGTGCCCTGTTGGCACCAGCTCTGGGGGTGGATCCTGCCTCCCATGGGAGGCTTTGCTCAGCGGCATGGCCGGCGTTCACCCTGCCTGGCTGTGCCCTGGCACGGCGCTGGGCCCCAGGGTCTCTGCTCTGCCTGGCACACGGCGGTGGCCCAGTGCTGCCCCAGACCGGGCTCCTGCAGGGACCAGAGGAGCCTCGCAGGGAGCCAGGTGGGTGCTTGCCCCCCTGGTTGCCCTGGCCTGGCCGGGCTGGGGCATGGGCACGATGCTGCCCCGGCTTACAGAGCCCTGCCGGGGTCCTGGTCACGGCGCGTGGCAGAGCTTGGCCACCAGCCTCTCTAACCCCGTCTCTGTCTCTCTCTTTCTACCCCCAGGGAGTAAAACCCAAGGCGTGGTGCAAGGTGTCACCTCAGGTATGGTCCCCTCCGTCTCCCCGCCGCGGTACCCCTCTGTCCCTGAGAGTGTGGCCGCGCTAACGAGATCAGAGGCTAATTGAGGGGCTGATGTCACCCGGCTAAAGCCTCTTACATAACCGGGCGGGCAAGGAAGGATTTGCGGCGGCTGCTCACACTCCCTGCCCAGCTGCGGAGCAGCGTCCCGGCCCCCTCCCCTCCCCAGCGCCTGGGCAGGGAGGCGGGGAGGGCCTGATCCTGCCCAGCGACTCCCCACCGGCCCCCCTGGGTGGTACGGGGCATGGAGCCGCAGCTGCCCTGGCATGGGAGGGCACTGATGGGCACCCCTGGCTCTTGCAGTGGCTGAGAAAGCGAAGGAGCAGGCGTCCCAGCTGGGCGAAGCGGCGTTCTCGGGTGCCGGCAACATCGCGGCGGCCACCGGGCTGGTGAAGAAGGAGGAGTTCCCTGCGGACCTGAAGGTGAGACTCCCCCCCGGGCACTGCCATGCCCGCAGGGACGCTGGCAGGTTCCCAGGCTTGGCAGAGAGCCCCCCGGCGGCTCCCCAGCCCCGCGGGAGGGACCCCGAGGGTCCCCAGCTGCTTGGCCTGTGCCCAGGGCGGGCAGGCGTCACTGCCTCGAGCGTGCCGGCTGTGTGACAGCGGCTGCGGACGTGTATGTGTGTGGGCTCCGGCATGGCGGCCGGCGGTGCAGGCCAGCGGCGCATCACTCCAGCGGCTGCGAGGTGACCTGGCAGCTGCGGGAGCGGAGGGACAGGGAGGGGCAGCGGGTTCGCATCTCGCCGCCCCCATGAGCCGTTGGCTTCCAGCTTAGCCCAAAATAGCATCAGCTGAAGAAATGAGGCCACCGCCACCACCACTGCTGCACGGGGGGACCGGCCGCCCCCCTTTCCCTCCTGCCAGCTGCTCCGCCAGCCCCAGGGAGGGGTTACCCAGCACTGCCCTCCCCTGCCAGGGATGCAGGATGCTCCTGCGGCCCCACCGGTGCATGGAGCCCGCCGGGGCCCACAGGGTGCCAGCACCCATCACCTGCCCGGGGCCGGGGCTGGCAGTGGTACAGGGATGCTCACGCCCAGGCCCTGCTCCCAGGGACTCCTGCCTGTCACCTCCCAGCGCGGTGGGCTGGTGTGTGCCCAGGGTGCCCTTGCCAGTCACCCCCACGCTGGGCCCCCCACGTGGAGACCCCGACATCCTGGGTGCCTTGCTGGTCTCTGCCACGTCCCCCCCGGTCAGGGAGGGCGGGTGCTGGGGGGGGGGGCTGCGTGCATGGGACTAACCCCCCGCTTCGCCCCCAGCCGGAGGAGGTGGCCCAGGAGGCTGTTGAGGAGCCGCTGGTCGAGCCGCTGCTGGAGCCAGAGGGGGAGAACTACGAGGAGCCCCCACAGGTGAGGGGACGGGGTGGCAGGGGGGCACAGGGCACTGCGGAGGGCACAGGGTGCCAGTGCTCAGAGTGCCGGTGGCCATCGCTGTCCGGAGCCCGCCTGCTCCCAGGTGCCCCGTGCTCGCAGCCCTGCAGCCTCGCGGGCAGGCTGGCCTGGGGCTGGTGGGGACAGGGGCTCCGTGTCCCACCTGAGCTCTCTCACTGTCTCTTCCTTTCCCCACCCCACAGGAGGAATACCAGGAATACGAGCCAGAGGCATAATGGACCCCCGTCCTCGCCTCTTCCACCAGCAGCACAACGAACTGCCGGTAGCCCCCTGCTCCTCCCCAGCCGGCCCCGGCTGGTGCCCCCATGCCGGGGAGGAGCAGGGGGGGCCCTGCACCGTTCGCTCACGAGTTCTTCCTCCAGTTCCGTTCCAAGGGACTGTGTCTGTGTCTCCGTACCATGTCTAGCAGTGAGAAAAACCCGCCGTGTCCAAGCCCCCGAGCCCCGGCGGGTGCCCGAGCCCTGGGCGCTGCCCGCAGGGGCTGGTGTGTGTGCGTGCGTGCGTGCGTGTGTCCGTGAAGCCCGGGTTTATTGCTCTGTATCCCTCCCAGCGCCATAAACCCCGGCTGCGTCCCGGCGTGTCTGTGTCTGTACAAAGCATGTTTACCTGCTCGCGGGCTGCTGTACATTTTGCTTGCACGCGTGTCCCTGTGGTTCTGCTCTGGTCATCGTGGAACTATTTTTTTTTATATATATCTCTCTCTATTTATGGGTGGACGGGTCTTTTGCCTTTGTGAGCCCTTGGCGCCCAAGCCTGCTCCCCAGCCTGCTGGGTGGTGATGGTACCCGCTCCCCCCCCCAGCCCCGAGGTCCCATAGTGCCGACGCTGTGTTGTGACGTGGCATGGATATCCCCCCACCCCCATCGCTGGATGTGCAATACGAGGGCAGCTGCCAGTGACACAGCTGCCCCCGTGTCCGTGAATAAAGCCAACTCTTGTCTGTAGCCCCCTGGTCCTGGTTGTGGGTTCTCTGGGGAGAGGGGTGGCCCTGCGCTTTGGTGGCAGGGCAGTTTGGGGAAGAGGAATGAGGGGCCGAGCCCTTCTGGCTGGGGGAGTGGGCAGGAGTGGGTCCTCGTGAAGACAAGATGCCCCCCTGTCTGCTCGCTGCTGCGTCAGCAGCAGGTCACCGCGCTCTGGGCCTCCAGCCACGCTCCGGATGAGGACTGGGGCACAGGCAGTGTCCCCATGCCACTTGCCAGTGTGCTGGCTGCAGTGCTTTGCGTCTGCAGGTGAATGCAGGGGGTCCTTTGGGGCTGAGGACCCCAAGCCAGGAGGAGACTAGCCACAGTCCTGGGCTTGAGCGCTCATTCCCTCCCAGGAGACGCCGGCTGTGCCAGCAGAGGGGGTTCAGGTGTTGGGCACAGGCTTCCCTGGATCCTCCCTGCAGCAGGATGTGCTGCTGTTTGTAAGGTACCTCCTAGAGAGCCACCCCGATCTTGTGCTAGACGCGCAGAGCAAAGGGGAGCCTCTCTCTCCTCTGCTGTCCCCACCTTCCTATGGGACCCAGCTCAGGGGGCAGGGGAGGTGGCTGGCACCCGCGGCTCGCTCAGCTGCAGTGTGACCACCTCAAGGGCAGGTGACTGCCACACACCACTAAGCGACGTCCACCACAGCAGGGGGTCCTGTGCCCGCCCCAGAGCACAGTCCTTGGGCCTTCAGCTCCCCCAGGGCAGGGCCACCAGCCCAGCCCGAGTCCCCAGCCAGCCTCCAGCTCCTTGACTGCGGCACAGGCTGGGGTGAGAGGCTGGGCTGAGTCTTCCCGCCACGAATATCGGATTAAATCCCCCACCCGCGCTGGCTCGCCAGCTTTGCCGGCAGAGCGAAGCTGCAGCAGTCAGCACGGCCACACAACAGGTTTGCTGATGCCTGCAAATCCCCGCCCTGGCTCTGCTCCCCGTGTCGGCACCAGTTGCAGCAGCGCTTGCAGCGCCCACCGTGCATTATTAAATGGACCAAGACGGCTGTTCCTGGGACTGGCTGTGCCGTGGGCCATCCCCTCCCCTACAGCTAACTGCATTTTTTCCTTCCCTTGTCCAATTCTGTCAGCCATGGGCAAGCAGACCCAAACCAGCATCAGCACAGCTTCCTCCAGTGTCCAGCAGGCTGTAAAGGGGCTGGGGCAGAGGGAGCGTGGGGTTAAGACAGTCCCATGCCCAGAAGAGCTGAGAAACAGACAGCAGGGAGAGAACGTGCTCAAACCAACCATTTATAGAGACCAGGGTGCCCCCTCTGCTGCATGTGGTGTCCCGGGCACCTCCTGCGCAGCAGGACTGTGACCCTCACTGTGCGGCTGGCAGTGACGCTTGGGGACTGTGACCCTCACCATGTGGACGGCAGCGATGCCCGGGGCAGCCCTGCCGAGTGCTGTGTCAGTAGGTGAAGCCAGCCTCATTGTACACGGTGAACACCTTCTCCAGAGCACACAGGTAGGCAGCGGTTCTCTGGTCCAGGCCCAGGTTGTACCTTGCAGCCATGGTCATAATTTGCTAGGGAGAGAGAAGAGCTGTGAGGCCGGTGTGTGCTGGGAGGGTCTGGGGGCAAGGGGTGGGCAGAGGACCTGGAGAGGAGGCTGCAGGCAGCACGTTTTGTGCAAGCACCAGGCCAGGCCCTGGGAGCACCCAAATTGGGAAGGGGAAGAGGTCACCTCCACACCAACCAACCAAGCGGGCTGTTCTCTAATACCTGGAGCCGTGCACAAGCGAGTCTGGAGATGCTCTCCAACTGCTGCCCCACAGCACTCCCCTGGGGACGGACCCTGCACCCGTGGATGAGCTCCACGCACACCACTCACACTGCGGAGCATGGCATGCAGCCACTTCCCTGAGGGGTGGCATGAGACCCCCCCACCCAGCAGTGCTGGCACCACCCTACACCCACTGGCCCATCTAAGCAACCCTGGAAATGGGGAACACAGGTTCAGGGGGACGGACGGAGGGAGAGGGACCCAACAGCAAAAAGGAACACTGCTGAGCATGAGGCTTTACCCAAAGTGTGGATAGAGCCACCGCTGAGAAGATGAACCCAGGACTCGTGCTGACCCACCGGGAGTGGTGATGGGGTGCTGTGGGTGGGCACCCCTCAGATACAGCACAGAGCCTCTGCAGCGAGGCAAGGGGCATGACAGCAGGGATGGGCAAGGCCAGGAGACCGTGGAGGTACCTTGGCTGACTGCTCCATGGTGTAGGCCAATCCCGAATACACAATGTCCTTCTCTGAGGCACCCTGAGAGAAGAAAACATGGGAATCCTTCGTGGGAGAGGCTAGATGTTGCCACCCCCAATCCATTTATCAAACACAGCCCCTCTGCTTGGTGTAAGACCACCACAGGTGGTCTAGGCTTGGCTTGCCACCTCTGCAGCTGGCTCCAGCACGTGGCTTGGCTCCCAAGGGACTCCCTGCAGCACCCACGGTAGGGCTGTACCACCACACACGGCATCTCCGCTCCATTCCCTCCACTAGTGTGATGATAGCATGGGGGGCTCCACTGTGTGCCACAAGCTCAGCCTTCAGCACTGGGATGGCAGACAGGAGTGTCTGGGAACGTGAAACGAGTGAGCCAGGACAACTCTCCATGGTTGTAAACACTTACAGTCACGCGGGCCTGGAACTCTGGGGACGGGATGATGGGGATCTCCCCTCTGGCCTTGCCAAACCACTGCTCCAGGCTGTGCTGCACTGACTGCAGGAGGTAGTAGCTGGATTCCCGCTCGTACTTGAAGCTGAGGCGGCCGTAGCTAACGTGGTTCAGGTTCTTCAGCCACTCGAAGAAGGACACGGTCACACCACCTGCATTCACATACACGTCCTGCCAAGGGCAGCAGACGCTTCAGATTTGCTGCTTAGGGTGACCCTCAGACCCGTGACCCATCTGGGGATCTCTCCTCCTCTGCCTTGGGTCCCTCCCCATACTCCTGGGCTCTGCCCGCAGAGACAGTCCTGAGGTTACTGGGATGGCTGAATCCTAGAGCCACTGTGGCTCTGCACTGCCTCTGAGCAGAGACCCCAGCTGCTCTGACAGGGTGTGATGTGGCAGTTTGCTGCTGGCCCATCAGCAGCTGCAGGACAACCCGGTGCTGGCCAGGAGCCCCGTGGTCTATCGCTGCTGCAGCCAAGAACCAGGTGGGCTCAGAAAGGAAACCAGAATCTGAGATGTGCTCAGGAGCTGGGGGTAAGGCAGGGAACAGGCTGACTGAGACAGCACCATCAATGCTGCCTGATCCCAGAGCCTGGCAGAGCTCAGCTGGATCCACATCGGTGCAGCTGACAACAGCGGGTGGCCCGAATAGACACGAGCCCACCATCTCCCTGTGTGCGTGGGGATGGACGTACCGGGATGACCAGGATGTTCCTTTGCAGGAATATTTCGTGTGCTGCTGGTGTAGTGGGGCCGTTGGCAGCTTCTGCAATGATCTGAGAGCACAAGCAGAGGTGAGACGGGCGGAAGAAATGAAAGAAGAAACCAGTGACAGGCTGCTTTCCCTGCTGCTGGATCTCCCCACCAGGCCACTTTTGGTGGCAGGGGTCTGGGTGCTCTCCTCCCCACTGAAGCTGTTCAGGGTGAGCAAAAGCCCAGATGCTTCCCACAGAATGATTTAAGGCTCAGGCTGCAAAAGACCTTGGCTGTGACAGAGTCCCAGGTCCCAACACGACCAGTCCCTTGGGTCCCTAGAGCTCACAGTGAAGGGAGGAAGTTGGGATTCACCACAGTTCCCTACTTTGTTCACTCTTATCTGGTGTCTATGATTTTCAGTGTCAACACTGTGACACCCAGTAGCTTTGAGGATATCGTCTCCTCTGCCCTGGGGGGAGGATCTGATACAGCAACGAAGACCAAGGATGCCAGAAGAGCCGGTCAAGGTCACTCCAACAATCCTTGCTCCCTGTCAGCAAAGGGAAGAGCTCAGACTTTCCTCTTCCCCTGAATTATGTGACCTGTCACCTCTGCCTCAGGCTTTGTCCCTCTGGCACAGCAGGTGAGTTGTCAGCGCAGTGATGTGACACCTCCCCGGGGTGCTGAGTGCCAAAAGCGAAGGTTCATCTGGGCTGTTGTCACTCGCACTGATGCGGGGCCTGTTGGGAGTGTGCGGCGCGAGCGGTCTGTACCTTTGCTTGCACCCGGGGTGCATTCTCCCTCGTGAGCTGCTTCTCAATAGCGGCAGGGATGAGGATGTCGCAGGGCACCTCCAGGATGCTGCCATCATAGGGCTCTGCTTTTGGGAAGCCAACTATGGTGCCATGGCCCTGGAATGAGCAGGAGAGCCCTGCTGGGCCCAGCCCGGCAGCATGGAGCACTGCCCTCAGAGCTGGACTCTGCAGAAGGTGAGGGGCAGCCCGCTTCTCCGTGGGTGTTTCAGAGACAGGCAGTGACCACCAACGACTAAGAAGAGGGGCTGGGTTGGCTGGGCTCAATTCACCTGCTCGTAGTCTTGTAGCTCCTTGGGGTCGATCCCCCTGGGATTGTAAATGGCTCCATCTGTCTCCCCAACACAGACGCAGCGGGCTCCATACTCATGGAGGTACTTCATGGTGTGCAGCCCCACTTTGCCAAAGCCCTACAGCAACACAGAGCAGAGGTGGGCTGGGGAGAGGGAAGTGGTGGGGACAAACACCGAAAACTGACCTTTTGCTCTGGTAAGAGGGGGCTGAGCTGAGAAGCACAAATAGGAACCCCTGATCTAGCAGTTCTTGGTGAATGTTTTGGCTGGATGGAGACCAGGACCTGGAAGGACAGAGATGTCCTTGGCTAGTTAGAGGGATGCGAAAAGCAGAGCCCGTGGGATAAAGGCTTCCAGCTCAGCCTGTCTTTATCACCTCCAGAGCTCCTGGACATCATGTTCCAAGCACAGCACGCCATTCAGTTTCTAAGAGCTGGTCTTGGTAGAAAACAGATCCAATGAGAAACGCAGTACGTGGTGGGCACCACGCAGCATCTAGGCACAATCCGAGCAATCCTCCTGCACCTCACACTGAGGGGGTGCGATCAGCTGCCACGGCACAGGGCAGGGCCACGGTGATAGCTCAGCTTTTATTGGGAACAGACAATTTTGCACTGTCTGCCCCAAACCACTTGCCAGCTTGGTACAGCTCCTAAAAGCAACACTGGTGCCTGAGACCGCAAAAACATCCCCCAAACACAGCAAAATTATACACACAGTAGCCAAGAACTTCATCCTTCTCATTCTCTGCCGTATCAGCAAAGCAGAAGGATGTGTGGAAAGGAAAGGGGTGAGCAAAGGCAGGGCCGTTCCTAACAGCACTGCAGGCAGCAGCTCCGGCGAAGCCTCGGTTCAAAGCCTCTTCCCTGCGGCAGGGAGCTGTGTCACGGAGCGAGCGCTCGGAGGAGAGCACAGAATGCCAGCCGCGGGCAAGACTTCAGCTGTGCGGTTTCCAGTTTATTTCTCCCTTGCAGAGAGCAGTGGCCTCAGCTGGAAACGGGCAGCTGCGGGCAGAGCGGGCAGTGGATTGGGGCAGCAGTGCCTGCGCGAGAGCAGGAGTTCCTGGAGCTACAGCAGGGGGAAGCACCTCACCGCAGTTGTGAGCAGGCCCCGGGCTGCAGGGAAGGGAAGGGAAGGTCCTTCCCGGGAGGAGAGGGGAAAAGGCAGCGCTGGCACCCTCAAGGTGCCACTGAGCTCCCAGACCGCTGGGCCAGGGAGGCCAGGACGGGCCAGACCCACAGAGCACCCAGAAGACATGGGGGCTGCACACACAAGCAGGACCCTTGCCATGGGTGATACCACGGCTCGCTGCGGGTGGTTTGCAGGTGACAGAAACATGACGTTGTCACTGGGGTCTGGCAAAGCCCCTGTGTCCTGCCACCTCTCTGCTCTGCCTGCTGCGCAGACGAGGGTCAGTCACTGAAATCATTCCGTTTTATGAACGATTTCAGACAGGATGGCTACAGAGAAACCTTGGGAATTCCCAAGGAATTACTGGGAATGCCTGCATTGTGTGAGCAGCCTGGCATCCCTGGACCTCTGCATGCAGCAGGTCTGAAAAACCGTTCAAAGGAGCGCCAGCTGCCACAGGGTGAGGACAGATTCAGGAAATCACGTCCAGGCAGCACCAAGATTGAAAGCTCTCCTGAAAAGGAGGAGCAGAAAGATCAGGGAAGTGTCCTCTTCAAAACTCTAGCTGGACTGAGCACTGACCTGCAGCACAAAGGTCTTGCCGGAGAAGCCGGGGCTCAGGCCGATGCAGTCCATGTAGTCTGTGTTGGTGATGTAGTTCTCAATGCCATGCAGGACCCCCCGCCCGGTGGCTGAGTGTCGCCCGAGGATGCCTCCCTGGCTGATGGGCTTTCCTGTCACACACGCCTGGGCATTGATGTCCTGTGAGGCCAGGATGGGGAGAGCAAAGGTTATGGCCTCACCTGGTGCAGGTCCTCTAGAGAGGTCTTTCCCCAGATCTCGGCTTCCCTCACCCTTCCCCAAGCCTCAGGTAAACCTAAAGCAACTCACTGGCAAGGGCCTCTGGGCACACTCATAGCACCCACGGCATCCCAGGCTCCAAACCAGCACCATCGGAACTTACCCGGTACCCCAGCGTATGGGTGTAGGTGTCAGCTATCCAGGACATCTCCCGCTCCCCAGTACTGACATCAGGGGCCAGCACGTCAATCCCAGGCCCTGAGGAGGTAGAAAAACCTGTCAAATCCTGTCTTTGCAATTCAATTGCTTTGCTCCAACCAATGGCATGTGCATAGCCAGGTGATTTCTGCAGGCTTGTCATATCCTTGGGCACACCAAGGAGTCCCCTGACCAAAGCGTGGTGCTGCCCATGGCCCAGGGTCTCCCCAGCTTCCCTTGGGCATGAACGTCTTTGGCTTTCACAGGGTCTTTGCCATGTCCCTTCCCAATACTTTCAAGTAAAGAGGGAATATAAAGGTCTTTGTGCTGCGATTAGCACTTATGGAGCGCTCTATTACGCGCTGAGGCAGGAGACACCTTCACTCCTCCCTGCGACCGCACAGGCCAGAGGGATGGAGGGTAAGGCCAAGGTGAGACCCCTGCCCAGCAGTAGCTGGGAGGCAGCCTGGGCCAGCCCTGCTGTGCTCAGCATCACACGAGGCCCCCTCTGCTCCAAATTCACAGTACAGGTAGAGCAAAGCAGTGAGCAGACAGCAGAGCACCAGGGCAGTGAGCGCTGCTGACAGGCAGCGTGTGAGCGGCAGTGCTGTGCCTGCTCAGCTGGGCGGCCGCTGCCCGCTTCCCTGCCTGGAAGTCACACACTGCTTACAGAACCGTGACAAAACCACACTCACCTATAAACCCCTTCTTGGACATCTCTACAGTAAAATGCCTCGTTATTTTCTCCAGCTCATGTTCCTGTTCAAGAACAACAAAACACAGTTGTTACTACAGGCCCCAATAAAAATCACAATACAGCATCTGGCAGCTGCCCTGCCCTGCCTGCACAGGGCACACCCTGGCATCTCTAGGGCGTTCATTCACTGCAGCTGGGAACCCTGGATCAAAAAAGAGAGAGGTGGCTCACTGCCCTTCCAACCCCTCGCAGATTTGCACCTTCCCCCAGCACAGCAGGCAGCGTCCCTACTCCAAACTCCTTCAGCTTGTGTCTGGCCAGATGCACTCACCCATAAACCAGAGTTCACCACCCTTCCCCCGGCCCCAAGCTGCTTTTCACAGTTGCTGGGTGAGTGTTACTCACTACAAACGTCTCCCCCCGCTTGTCAGAGTGCATCGCTGTGATACGCACGGAGAGGGAGGGCTGTGCAAATGGAGCGTGAGTTATGGGCCATCGTCAGGGGAAGGAAAGGAGTGAACTCACCGAGTATTTCCTTGGATCGATCCTCACACCTGCCATGGCACCACCAAAAGGAACATCTGGAAAAGACCAGGTAAGGCAGAAAGATGTTCTCTACCAGCTCACCTGCTTCCCAGGGGGAGGAGGTGACCACAGCAATCATGAACTTGTTGGTGAATCCAGGCAAGGGGACAGTGCTTCCCCACGCCACACTCGGCTCCCCCCTAATGCCACACGGCCTCTGTGGAGCAGAGCCGAAGGCAGGACAGGATATGGCCCCCGAGCCTGCCACAAACGCCACCAGCCAGAGCTGAATCCATGACAACCCAGGCACAGAGACTGCATCTGAGAAGCACAACGCTTGATGCTCCCTGATTAACACGAACAGCCCAGACTGCCAGTGACATATTCTGCAGCCGCAGCAAGCCTTGTCCTCGCACATCCGTGCCCAGGGGAACATCCTGCACTTCTGGAGCACTTCTGATTTTCAAAGCATCTAAAGAGCTTTTCTGAGTCACTGTATCACAGCCCCATCCCATGCCCAAGTCACCATGCGCTTTATGTTCCCCTTGTACTTACCCACTACGGCGCATTTGTATGTCATTAATGCAGCCAGGGCTTTTACTTCATCAACGCCGATTGAGCTGCTGAAACGAACCCCTGGGAAAGGAAAGAGAAGAAATGAAGAGTCCCTGCCTTTTTACCACAAATGGCACAGAGGCATTGTAGGAAAGGCTTTGACTCTTCTGAAACAGCAGCATCTAGTCGCAATAGGTGATCAGCAATCGTTCAGCTAGACCTGTTCCTCCAGATCACCACAGAATGGAAAGCAGTTTCCTACCAGCGGGCTGTCCCACAGAGAGCGGCCCTTGCTATGGCGAGCACCTCAAACAGAGCAGTCAAAGCACGGCAAAAGCCTCAGGCTAAGGGAGAGGGGATGGGAGGCTGGGCCAGCCCCCTCAGGCTCAGAGCTGTCAGCGCCTTGAGGTTTAGGATTAGAAGTCAAACGCACACAGGGGTGGCCACCAACCACATTGCTCTTGTGCTCGTGTGAGCTGGAGCAGCCAGGCTGCAGCTGAGGCTGGCAAAGCTGCCTCCCCCGGGTGCCTCCTGTGGGAAGCACCCACGGAGAGCGTCCTCCTGTGCACCTCTGTACACATCCTGACCACCACTGCACTAACACGGTCTCCCACTCCGGCTGCTGGCGCCAGGCTGAGGTGGGCCCAGCAGAGCCCCAGGCGCAGGGCTGGGTAGGGACGGAGAGGTGTGTGGTGGGGCTGCCCTCCCTGCCTCACCCCCTTTGCAGGGCAGGCGGTGCTGGCTGTGCTGGGCCCGCCAGCCCCGCACCACCTCCCAGGTGCCGCTGTCCCTGCGCAGGGGGAAGGCCACCTCCAGGACACAGCTGCAGCGACGGATGGTCTCCAGCAGCCCACGCACCCAGGGCAGCCCGCCCCACTGGGCCCCGGCCTCCGCCTCCGCCTCCGCCTCCACTACGGCAGCTGCCCGCCCGTAGAAGGCCTCCACCATGGCCAGCAGCCCCGGGGCGTCGGGGCTGCCCCTTGCCAGGCCGGCTGTGCCCCGGCACCGCCCCGGCACCGCCATGGCACCACCAGGGCCCAGCCACCTCCTTGCTGCCACCAACATGGNGTCCAGGTGGCAGCATAGGGGAGCCGGGGCCGTGGGGCAGGGGGGCTGTGGAGCTGGGCTATGGGGCTGGGCCGTGGGGCAGGGGGACCGTGGGGCGCTCGCCCAGCTCCCAGGGCCCGCACAGCCCCACACCGCCATCCCAGCAGTGCCTCCCTGTGCGCCCGTCCCTGCCTGTGCCCCCCACGTGGCCCTGCGGCTGTGTCCTTGGGCATCCAGCAGCACCCAGGGCGATGTGCTCGACCACCGGGCTGTGGTGTCCCGGTCACAGTGCCCTCCCACCAGGCGGGCCAACCCCCGGCACGGGCTGTGCTTTGGGGCACCCGGGGCAGGGGGTGCTGGCAGGGATTAGGTTTGCTCCCCTCCCCAGCACCTCCATACCAAGGTGGGTGGGAAGGCAGCACTATTTTTAGGGTGCTCGGTGCTTTTGGATCTCCTGGTGATGTCCTTGTCATCCCAAGGCACTCGCAGCTCTGGGCACCCAGCGGGTCCTACTGCCGGCAGCATGACCTGGCCTGGGAGGGAGGCCTGGGGGGCAGCAGGGGATGCGTGGCTGCAATTGGTGATGGAGCCTGGTGCCCCCGGGTGTCCTCTGCTGCTCCCATTTGCCAGCACCCCATTAGCTCCGGCCCCGGCCTCCCTGCCCATGGACAACGTGGGCAGCCGCGCGTGAAGGCAGCACGACGGCAAGCGGCCATGGGGGAAACCCACCACCTCCCCGCTGGGCAGCCCCAGAGGGGACGCATTCCCCAGCCAGACCCTTTCGGCTGTATCCCACCCCTCCCCGGCGCAACCGGGCACCAACGAACCGGACAACACGGAGCCGAAGCTGGTCCAAGCCGTGTGCCGAGCGCGTGTGCCTGCCTGCACCGTCGGCGTGCTGGCGGCTGTGGGGGAGCCCGGCGCGTTCACGTGGCGCTGCCCGTGCCGGCGTGGGAGGTGGGCCGTGGCGCCCAGGGAGGGGGCTGCTGGTGCAGGTAGCATGGCAGCCCCCTCCGCCGAGGGAGAATGCGCTTTTCAGGCAGCTGCCTGACTCCTCGCACGCCGGCAGCGCGGGAGTGCGTTGCCAAGGCAATGGGGACCATCTTACTCATCCTCCTCGCTATTGTTCTCCTGCCAGCCTCGAGGTGCCCGGGCGGGGAGAGGAGGAGGAGGAGGCAGCCGGCCTGGGATGAAGGCTGCCGGCAGGGAGGGGAGGATGCTCCCGGTGACCCCTGCCTCCCCCCAGCCAGCCCTGGGGATGGGGACACGCTGGGTGCAGAGGTGCCGATGGGGACGGGGAGAGCGGCTGCCGGCAGAGCTGAGAGTGGCAGATGGAAGCAAATGCCAGCGGGATGCGACCCCGCAGCCCCCCACCCTGTGGGAAAGTCCTGGCCAGGGGATGGGGGACAGTTCGGTCCCCTCCTCTGCCAGGACTTGATCCTGCTCCCAGTGTCCCTTGTCCCCCCCAGCGTCTGTGCTCAGGTCTGATCCCACATGGGGATGTAAACCCATATCGATACCCCATGCGCCCCCCCCACCCCACTGCAGGCAGGCAACTGGGCCCAGTCACGCTGCGGGACTGGGACCAGCACACAGGACCACGAGTGG
>VWZL01000538.1:402591-418103 GCA_013396915.1 Stercorarius parasiticus | reverse complement strand
CGCCATGTGCCGGGCGTGTGCGTGCCTGTGCGTGTGCACACGCGTGTCCGTGCCTGTGCACACGCGTGTTTTTGCCTGCGCGTCCGCGACACGCGTGTGCCGGGCGCTCCCAGCTCCCCCCGGGCAGCGGCGGTACCGGGGCAGCGCGCCCAGCCCCGGGACGGGCAGGGCGACCACGGCCCCCCACTCGGGACCGAGGGTGCAGGGCAGCACCCACCCGGGAACGGGGTGCTGCGTGGGGGTGTCATTGCCCTCCGGGGCCCCGGTGCTGCCGCGGCGGGGGGAGATTCGCTCGGCTCCAGCCGCGTCTGCTCGGCTCTGCCCTCTGCGGGACCCACGAGTGGCCGTGGCCAGAGGCGTGGGGTGCCCCGCGGCTGCCGGACACGTGTGCTCCCAGCTCCAGAGGGACGCACTGTCGGAGCTGGGGGGCTCCCGGACAGCTGGGGGCTTTCCGCCATGCTCCTGCTGCAGGGCTGCCCCACAGGGCTGGGTTTAGGGCCAGTCGGGGGACACCATGCTGTCCCCCTCCTGCTGTGCCGGGGTGCCCGCCTGTGGCCGGCTCTGCACAGCGTGGCCGGAGCTTGGTGCACCCTCCACATGGGGTGTAGGCGCTGAGCTGGGGGTTCCCGTGGCCGGGGGACAGATGTCACTCCCCGTTCTGGGGACGCTGGTCCCAGTCAGCAGAGGGAATGGGTCAGGCTGCCCTGTGCGCCTGCCATGCCGTGCAGCTCCCCTCAGCCCCCAGGCTAGCTCGCTCTCACCCCACGCTGCACCCAGCTCCCCGCTATCAGGTGGGGGATACTGAGCCCCCCCAGCGCTCCAGCTGCCGCTCTCTCCGCAGGGGTGCCTGCGCCACATCCCCCTGCTTTGGCAGCCACAGCAGCACCTGGATCCCGCTCCCGGTCCGGCCGTGCTGGGGGGCAAGGCTGGCTTTTACGGTAGGCGGCCGACACCGTTCCTCCCTTCCCGTGGGCTGCCACCACACAGGCTGTGCTGGGGACGGTGGGTGCTCCAGGCGGCCGCCCAACCTGTTGTCATGGGTGGCGCGGAGAAAAACAGTTGGCAGCTGAGGGGGGCTGGGGGTCTGCATGCTGCTCCCCCCCTCACTGCCCCATCCTCTCTCTTGCAGACCCGCGGTGGGACTAGCATGGGAGAAGCCCTCCCCGGGCATGGGCAGCGCTAAGGAGCCTGAGGGGCTGCAGCTGCTGAGCCGCCAGGTCGGGGCCGAGGACGCCTGTGAGCCCGGTGCCAGCTCCCCTGGCTGCCTGCCGGCGAGCGAGTGCCTGCCTGGCTCTGGCTGTGCCGCGGGGGGCCGTGCCATGAGGACCTGCTGCGTGGCTGAGCCGGAGGCCCAGGGCACCACGGCTGGCTCAGCGGCGGAGAAGAAGGTGCCATCACCGACGGGATCGGCTCCCGGCACGCTTCTCCCGGACACCGGCGCGGAGCCAAGCCTGGCGGCAGCGACGGAGAGCTGCGGGGGACCAAGTGGCACTGCCACTGCCTGTGGTCCTGTGGAGATGGGGGTCCCCGGCGCCCAGAAGGAGAACACAGCCCCCGTGCCCCCCCTGCCCGAGCCCTGCCTCAAGGCGCCCAGCAAGGACGTGGGGAGCGCGCCGGCTCCTGCCAAACACGTGGTGTTCGTGGAGCCCGCTGCAGGCACCGGAGCAGCTGAGCTTCCAAGCCAGGAGCAGCCCCAGGGCGGCACAGGGACGTCCATGGGCTCTGCGCCCCAGCTGAGGGGCAGTGAGGCTCCCAAGCACCCCCAGGGGGGCACAGCAGAGCCCCCCAGCACCGGCACTGTTGGGAGCAGGGGCCGAAGTGAGGCAGGGGCGAGCCCCACCACCCTGGGCCAGGGCAGAGCCGAGGGGAGCCCAGCACGGGGTGCGGATGCCAGGAGCAGCCAGCAGCCCCGGACAGCCAAGCTGCTCTGCGAGTCCTACTCCTTCGAGGTGACCCCACCGCAGGACGCCGGGACGCAGGACATGGGGACGCAAGTGGACAGCCGAGCGTCCCTGGTGTCGGTGGCCTTGAGCCCCATGAGCCCCCCAGGCGGGGCTGCTGCCTTCACCTTCCCCAAGAGAGAGCCGGGCTCCACTGCCCCCCTGCGCCTGGAGCCCTCCAAGAAGGACGCGGAGATGCAGGTGTCCATGCCCGTGGAGACCCGCTCGGTGGCCACCGGGCCCATGACGCCGGTGGCCAAGTCCCCGCAGGCCTCGTACCCGGAGGTGCACGTGAAGGGGACAGTGGCGGAGGAGGCTCCGGAGCCCATCCGGGAGGTGAGCTGGGACGAGAAGGGGATGACGTGGGAGGTGTACGGGGCCTCCATGGAGGTGGAAGTGCTGGGCATGGCCATCCAGAAGCACCTGGAGAAGCAGATCGAGGAGCACGGGCGGCAGGTGGTGACCCCCCCCCAGAGCACCCGCACCGGCTCCATCAAGGGAGCCCCCCGCAAAGGCGAGACCAAGAGGCAGCCCAGCATCTTTCGGGCTCTGCTGCAAAACGTCCGGCGGCCCCGGTGCTGCTCCCGCGCCGGCCCCGCCATGGAGTGAGCCGCTGCCCGTGCTGGCGGAGGGGGGGGTGCCGTCGGGTGTCTCGGGGGGGAAGTGGGGAGGGGTCCTGAGACGCCCGCTGCCAGTGTGCGGGGCTCCGGGGGCCGGGGCAGGCGGCGATGGAGCACTGCACGCTGGGGCAAGGCATCTTCTTCGCTGGGGGTCCCTCCGCCAGCCCAGGGTCCCCCCGCCAGCCTAGCCCCATGGAGGTGCCCCGGGACATGAGGCTGGTCTCTGTGCCTGGTGGCTTTTTTCAGCACGAGGAAGCACGTGGCTCCTTCCAGCCGGGGGTGGCTGCTCCCTGGCGTCTCCTGCTTGTGGCACAGGTCTGGGGATGGCTCAGGTGGGCACAGGCAGGTCACTGCTGGCTCCCCCGAGCTTTGGCCTGGCTTGTACCCTAGGCAGAAGCGACGCTTCCCATGCTGGAGAGATGCTGGTGCATCGCTCTGCCACCGCTTCGCTGGCCCAGGGCTCAGCCACGGTCCGACCAGCCCACGGCCACCACAGCCCTGTCCTCTCTGCCCCACCGCCGTGCCGTGGGTGCCCCGGAGCTGGGAGGACATGGCCACGCGGGGCACCAGGACAGATCTCAAATGAGAGAGCCTGGGGCCAACCACGCCTGTGGTGGAGAGCCGCTCATCCCTGTCACCGTGGCTGGAGGCACTAGGGGAGTCTGTCCCCATGGCCCTCAGCTTCCTCTGCCCAGGGACCTGCCTGGGGGCGGCCGTCAGAGACCAGGGCACGTCCTTGCCAGGACTGGCAGTGGGGATGAAGCCTGCCCTGCCCCTGGACCATCCAGCCGGAGAGGACCCATGTGCTGGGGACGTGGGCGCTTGTCCCCGTGCGGGTCCCTCCGGCCCCGCTGGCTGCTCTCCTCCGACGGCAGCTGTCGATGCGCCCGCTGCAAAGCGCTGCCACTTTTTACAGCTGGGGTTTTACAGGGCCGGGGGGAGGGGGGCTTTTATTGAACCGTGTTTGCATTTTTGGAGCTTTTTAAGAGACACTTTCAGCTGTGCGCGTCCTGTCTGGAGCCACCTCCTCCCCAGTGGCCTGCGGGGCCATGACCCTCTTTTCAAACACTTTTCCTACGTTGCCTGTGCCCCGCCGGGCTGGAGAGCATCGGGAGCGCAGGGTCGGCGTGCAGGGGGGGTGAGCATCCCTGTGGCCGGCGGCTCCTCAGCATCCCACCGAGACGCAGGACCTGGCCCCTCGAGCCTGGCCCAGGGCGGAGCACCGACCCCCCAGTGCTGCAGCGAGGGGGGGCCCAAACCTGTGCCCAGCGCCTGATGGGCAGGAGGCTGCAAATGGGGGGTGCTTGGGGAGCTGCACCGTTCCCTCCGGGCGGAGGTGCAGGAGGGCTCGAAGTGCCAGGGGGCACCAGTGCAGCCGCTTCCCCTCTTTAAGGGGCAAGTCTTGCCCCCCCCCCAGCCCCGTTGTACATCCTGGGCTTGTTTTGGCCCTGCGGGGCTGTCTCTTGTCCCGGGGCGGGGGGGCTTTGCGAAGGGCTTGCTGAAGCGCCAGCCGGCAGCCATGGCCAGTGCCCACTCTGTGCCATGGCGCTTGCCAGGAACCATCTCTGCTCAGTGCCTTGGGCTGCGGGAGCAGTGCCACGGCCACACGGGGATGACCAGGAGCCCTAGGGCATCCCCCCCTGCCCTGGGCTGTCCCCCACCTCCAGGCCCGCGCTGCAGAGCTGCGGCACACCGGCGCTGTGGCTTCATCACCTACTTTCTCCTTTTTTTCCCTTTGTTTCTTTTTTTTTGGGGTGGGGGGTGGGGGTGGGGAAGGGAGGGGGGAGGACTGACCTGTCAATGTGGATGTTGGGTAATAAAACCTTGCACAAACCTCTGCGCAGGGCTGCCCGCACCTCCTTCCCCTGGGGCTGAGCGGGGCCGCGGGACAGTGGGGCAGCCCAGGGAAGGGTCCTGGGGACAAGAAGCCAGGCCAAGCCCTGTGGTGGCATTCACCTCCCCTCTGGCACCAGCCTGGCCCGAAACAAGCACCTCGTACCAGGAGAGGTGACCCCAAGCTGGCTGAGCCCCCCAGACAATGGGCTGATGTCCACAGGACACCGTGACCCCCGTGGGACAGGTTTATTGCCAGCCTCTGAACACAACATCACCAAAGCAGCTGCCCGAGTCCGGCTCTGGCCCCGCTGCGCCGTGCACACCCGCTCACAAGTCGGTGGTGGTGAAGGTAGTGTTGATGTACGCCATTTTGGTGGGCTCCTTCCCATTCAGGGCGGCCACCAGCACCTCCTCGTCACTGGGGTCTGTCAGCTGCACTTGGCCCTGCTGCAGGAGGAGAGCGTGGTCAGAGATGGGGACAGAGATGAAGGACAGGGACACTCCCGTCCTTCCCTGGGGGCTGTCGAGGGGATGGAGAGGAAGGGACATGAGGGATCCCGGAGCCTGAGGACCACAGCAGAGAGGAGGGCTGCGGGGTGCAGTGGCAGGACACCCTGCTGGGCACCAGCAGCTCTTTGCGCACTCACCTTGTCCCCAGGGTTGTTGTCTCCAGGTGCATTTACTGTGTTTTCATCCAGGGAATTCATGCTGTGGAAAGTGAAGAGGGCGGGGTAGAAGAGGGCCCAGGCACTGGTGGAGTGGGAATGCAGGGTGATGGCCCCGTGACCTTCAGGACCTGCCTGCAGAGCTCACCTGGCCACAGAGACGGAGTCCTCGTGGAAGCCCAGGTCATGGGAGGGATCAATCGAGAGGTTCAGCATGGGGTTGGCCCTGGCCAGGGATGGGTGGCAGGTGAGTGACCATCCCGTGGGGCTGTGGGGTCAGCCCAGGGCAGCCGTGTTCCCCAGGCAGGAGGGTTGTGACGGCGAGCCCTGCAGCCCCTGGGTGTGGGGACAG
The DNA here is from genome assembly GCA_013396915.1 of Stercorarius parasiticus. Taxonomy (NCBI): domain Eukaryota; kingdom Metazoa; phylum Chordata; class Aves; order Charadriiformes; family Stercorariidae; genus Stercorarius; species Stercorarius parasiticus. The sequence goes on along the minus strand of VWZL01000538.1, from coordinate 412,690 downwards.
CTTGGGCTCTCCCCTCCTGCTTCAGGGAGCCCCCCCACTCACCCCTCTGCATTGTACTGGTTGGTTCCAGGGATGCCAGCTCCCTGCTGCGCCATGGCAGGGCTGAACGTCGTGGCCGCCTTCAGAGCCTTCATCGCACTCAGCTTCCTCTTGTAGCTGCAAAGCCCAGGGACAGGGTGGGTGAGAGGGGCAGNGGAGGCAGGGGGGAGTGTGGGCAGTGCAGTACCTCCTGGTGGTGAGAACCAAGACCAGGGTCATGATGAGGATGAAGATGAGCAGGAACGCCGCCAGCCCTGCGATGATGCCGATCAGCTCCGTCTCCTTGGTGGGCTTTACCACCTCCCCGGGGCCCTGGCACAGAGCAAGGGTGAGGGCACAGCCCCGGCCAGCGGACCTCCCCTCCAGCCCCGCACGGAGCTGTTGCCCTCTCCCTGTGTCCCTTGCCCAGCCCCACTCACGATGACGGCCAGGCCCAGATTGACCAGCTCAGCCAGGATCTGCGGGTTGGACTGTATGAGCCTGCCAAGGAAAGCGGAGGGGTGAGCTGCTGGGCCAGTTTGGGTGCGTGGTGCTGGCCGTGCATGGCCCCCACCCTGGCACGCACACGCTCAGCTGGTTGACATCCAGGGCAGTGCCATTGCTGTAGACAAAGTACGCCTCCATCACCGACTTGGCTTCCACCCTGCGGGATCAAAGAGATGGGGTGAGCGGGGTGCAGGGCACAGCGCCCTGCCCCAGGAAGACCCCTTCCAACGCCACCGCCACATCCTCTTCCCCACCACCTGCATGGCTTCACTCACTGGGAGGCACGGGTGTCCTCTGTGCTCCGGATGGCTGCCACGTAGACCCCTGCCTTGGTCGCAGTGGTCAGGGCCCTAGGAACAGGAGGGATGGAGGGAGGCTGGGCCAGGCGTCCTGCCACTCTGCTCACAGGGCACGGGGAGCAGCTGGACGTCCTGCAGCCCCCGGCTGCGGTGGGGACCTGCCTGCCTTGGTCCCCTTCACGGTCCGTGAAGTTGGGAGACATGGTCGGTGGGTCCTGGCCTGCATGCTCGTGTTGCCCGCTGCAGAGCCATGCACCCGCCCCAGCCCAGCCCTGCGCCCCTTACGCTTTGATATGTTCGGAGTTAGTTTGGACTTTATCCACCGTTTCCACGAACTGGAGGTGAACGCGGTAGCTCTGATCCACTGCGAAGATCTGCATGGGGAGAGCAGGGGTGAGCGGGGCTGGGCAGAGTGCGGGGCATCCCCGGACTGGGGGGACAGGGGTGACACTCACATTCAGCACGGTCTGTGCTGCGTGCGCTGGTGGGCTTCTGTCCTGAGCCTCCACCGTCAGCTGGTACTGCCCCTTCAGCGAGCTATCGAGGTTGCTGGCCACCCTGTGAGGTCGGGGACAACAGCGAACCCATGGGACATCCCCGGGAGGGCACTGCCACCATCCCCCAAAAGCTCCACCCTGACACCACGCCCAGCGCAGGACGCCAGGATGGCCTTGTCCCCTTGCCAGCCTGTCCTGGCCCTGCCTGCACCTCTGCCTTGTGGCAGGCAGGAGCTGAGCCACGTTCTCCCCACTCTGGCCCAGACCCGTGGCCTCACCGGATGGTCCCGACGTAGGTCTCTGCCTCTTTCATTGTGTCCACCTTGAAGAGATTCTCTAAGAGCTGGCTGACCCCGTTGTCATCCACGAGCACCACACTGACAACGGAGAAGACGATGGTTCCCGCCAACCCCGAGTCAGCGTCTGTGGCCTGCGGGGACAAAGCGTGGCAGGAACACAGATGGGAATGGCCACCACCTGCCCACGGCAGGGACAGGCAAGCCTGGCTCTGCAGACTGACGGAAGCACGCACACAGCTCCTCACCTTCACAGTGGCCACTTGCAGGCCCACAGGAGAGACTTCAGGGACAACCACTGTCGGGGACAGACAGACAGCACGGTCACGCTGGTGTGCAGCCAGTCTTGCTGCAGACCCCATGCCCGCACAGCCCTGGGGCTCAGCGCAGCTCTGGACATCCTCCCCCCTGCTGCTCTTGACCCCACAGCCCTCATGGAAAGCATCGAGTAACCCCAGCTCAGCCCCTGCACTCTCACAGCCCTCTCCTGGCTGGAGGAAGGTCCTCGCTGCCAGGGAGCGTGGCGGAGCACGTGTGAGTGCAAAGAAGCTCAGAGGATGCACCAGCCCTGGCTGCTCACCAAAGGTCTCCGAGATGGGCAGGAAGAGTGGCGCGTTGTCATTCACATCGGTGATGAGGATCCTCAGGGTTTCTGCAAAAGCCCCAAAAGCAGACCTCCGGTCACCAACAGAGCAGCCCTGCAGCACCCTCCTTTGCTTCCCCTGGGAGTCCCATCCTCCCGGCAGGCTCGGGTCCCTGTGCTGGGGACCAAAAGAGCTGGGAACACCCTCCCTCCATAGCCAAACTGCCCAGCTCCTGCCCTGCTCCCCACAGCTCCTCCTGGGAGGTGGGAAAGGCAGGTTCCAGTGGCAGCGGAAGGAGCAGGGAGTGGGTCCGTACTGTTCTGGCTGTAGCGGTTGCCCTTCTCGGTGTACAGGTCTTCTGCCCGCAGTGTGAGCTCCACCACGTCGCACAGCTCGTAGTCAATGTCCGAGCTGTTCACCAGCACCGAGCCATTGGGTGCCAGCACGAACCAGTCCCAGCACACCTCCCCAGCGCTGATCGCCCCCTTGAAGCAGGCAACCGCCAGCTCCTCAAAGACCAGCGAGTGGTTGGTGTCTGGGTCAGAGGCGACCAGTGTGAGGACCAGACCCTGCTGCGTGTTGTTCTCGCTCACGTGTACGTTGTCTGGAGAGGGAAGCAGGACAGTGGGGGGCTCGTCATTGACGTCTAGGATGTGGACCACCACCGAGACATCAGCAGTATGCCCCATGTCTGCGGCCGTGTTCTCTGCCTGCACCACCAAGGAGAAGAACTTCTGCTGCATGGTGTCGTAGTCCAGGGACGTGTCGGGGTCCACAGACAGCTGCCCACCATAGTGCCCTAGCCCCAGCTGGGACGAGCGGATCAAGAAGTTGCTGGAGCCGCTGCCCCTCTGAAGTAGGAAGGAAATGCGGTAATTGATCTCTGTCCGGTCAGCGTCTGTGGCCTGCACCTGACCCACGAAGGACCCTGCAGGTGGAGATAGATAATCAGTGGCCAGTGGGCACTGACTCTGGAACACCGCTGGTCCCACCAGCCTGGCCACGCAGCTTCTACCTGGAGAGTCTTCAAAGACTGAGAACTCATAGGACTGGTTGAGGAACACGGGTGCGTTGTCGTTTAAGTCCTGCAGGAGATAAAGTCCATGGTTGTAGCTGCTCTGGGAAACAGGGTCCCCCAGAGCAGGCTGGGGACAGGAGTGTGGACACCTGCCATTCCACAGGCAGGAGGCACACAAGCCCTCTTCTGCCTCCCTGCATCAACTATTCCCTCTGCCCCCACAGAAAGCCTGCTGTGGCCAGGGATCCCATGTCCCGTCCTTGCCCTTGCATCCCAGCTCCAAGCCCCTGCCTGCCCCAGAGTGTCCCCACTTGTGCCCAGGGCTCACCCCCACAGTGATGGTGACGTTCGCCGAGGTGTTGAGCTGTGGCACGCCATGGTCGTACACCAACACTGTCACCACCATCCGACCCTGCTCATCTTCCAAGGCCTCACGGTCCAGTGGCTCCTTGCTGTGCATCTCACCTGTGGCCTCGTTGATGGTGAAGTTTTCGCTGAACGGTCCTGGTAAGATCCTGAAGCCCAACTTGCTGTTTGGGCTGCCAGGCTCATCGTTGTCAATGGCCTGAAAAGGTCAGGGGTTGGAATGGGGCTGTCCGGCACCTCAGGGACAGTCCCTGTTCCTCTCTGACAACCCCTTGTCGTCCCCTCCACCTCCATAGGTGCATACCTGGATCTGCGTACTGATGTTCTGCCCCTCTTCCACCGAGATGAAGTAGGAGCCGGTGACGATGGGCGCCATGTCGTTGGCATCCAGCACGGTGATCTCCAGCACAGTGGTGCCCACCAGGTTGCCTCCATCCTTGGCCTGGAGGTTGGCGTAATAGACGGAGCGAGTCTCACGGTCCAGCAAGCTCCCATTCTGCACCAGCACTGTCCCAGTCGTGGCATTCACCGTGAAGATTGTACGGCTACGGCACACAGGAAGATGTCACCAGGGCTCAGGCCTGGAGTCCCCTCACCGGGACAATGCCCCGGTTGTGGCTGGCCGGACCCCTACATACATGGTCTCCGGCAGCAGCTGGTAGGTGATCTCGCCCAGGACACCGCTGTCTGGGTCATAGGCCTAGAAGAGAAACAAGCATTTGGTCAATCCACCTCAGCCCCCAGGGCAGTGATGAGTCTGGGGCAGTGATGAGTCTGGGGCACTGGCTGCTGGCATTGAACACCCCAAAAATGTGGCCCTGATGGGCACAGGGTCCCACACCCTGTTTGTCTGCTGGCACCGTCTCCTTCCTGTGTGCACAGAGAGACCAGTGCCTTCAACGCAAGCTGCACCAGCAGTGTCAGCCGTGCCCAGCGCCCTGCTTGGGGGACATAAGCTGTGCCTGCTCCCTGCCCAGCGCCTGACCGTGATGTTTGGGGCGATGATGGTGCCATCAGGGCAGTTCTCCATCACGCTCAGGTTGTAGGTGCTCTGAGGGAACTCAGGGATGTGGTCGTTGCTGTCAATGAGATCAATGGTTACAGTGGCCGTGGAGCAGCAGTCCATGGGCTTCCCTGTGTCATTAGCAATGATCTGCAGAACAGAGAAGGGACAGTGTCTCACATAGGTCCCCAAACATGAGAAAGAGACCTGTCACATTCCAGCCCAGCTTCCCTGCACCAAACAAGCTGCTAGGGCAGAGCAATGTTCTGCTTTGTCTTTTGAACCCTGCAGGAGAAAAGCTGTGTCACCCCTGTGCCCCAGCATACTCAGGGAGCAGGGACTGTCCCCACAGCGAACCTGCACCATCATGACATGGCTTATCTCGTAGTCCACAGCGGCTGGGTTTTGCACCAAGAGCTGGACCTCCCCCGTGCCCACGATCTTTGGTGGGGAGACAGTGAAGGCACTGGCATTCGGACCCTGCAGGTGCAGCTCATAGCTGCTGTTGATGCCCTGCCAGGGAGAGATGCACAGGAATGAGGGCGGGTGGTGCAACCAGGACAGGTGCCTGCACTCCAGCCCAGCCCCCTGCACAAGCTCCCACCTTGTCCGGGTCGTGTGCGACAATGCTGAGGTTGGACACGGGCAGTCTGGAGGAGGAATGCTCTATGATGCTGCCCCTGAAGTTGTTCTGGGCACTGGTGGAGAAGTTGCAGCTGGGGAGGGAGCAGTGGTAGAACTGGGGCTTGTTGTCATTGACATCAGTCACCAGGACTGTCACGAGGGTGCTAGCCTGGGCCACCTTGCCATGGATGTCCAGGTTCTTCTCACGTGCCTGAGCAGGAGGAGAGAGTGGGTCAGAGGGGCCTGGGGAGAGGAAGAGGATGAGGTTCCCCTTGCTGCCTCCTACTCACCTTGACTTCCAGCAGCACCTCCTCGCTTGGCAGCTGCTCACGGTCCAGGGGCTCACTCACAGTGATGGTGCCCGTCTTAGGATCAATAGCAAAGGGGATGCTGGCATCTAGGGCAAGGGGACAGCAGGAACCAGCTGCAGCCACCAGAAAATGCAGGCCTGTCCCTCTCTCCCACTGGTAGCACCCAAGAGCCCAGTACCAGTCCCCATGGTGCCCTTTGCTGCCTGATCACGCCCCCTGCCCATCCCACCCTGCCCCCTCACTCACTGGTGATGCTGTAGGAGATTTCATCATTCACCCCCGTGTCTCTGTCCATGGCGGTGACGGTCAGCACAGTGGTGCCCTGTGGGGATGCAGCCATCAGGACAGGACCTGTGACACCTCCAGCCACCCCCATGCCTCACGGCCCAGACACCCGGGGTTGTCAGAGCCCCCACGGGGGGCCAGGGGTAGGGAAGTGCCACTGGGGCAGGCGGGCTCCTTACCAGGTCACAGTTCTCAGGCACAGAGCCGGAGTAGGGCTCGTTGAGGAACCGTGGGTCCAGGTTGGGCAAGTCGAGAATGGTCAGGGACAGGTAGGTCCAGCTCTCCTGGAAGACCAACTCATTGTGCAGCAACCCTCCACCGTCCTGGGGAGCAGAGCACCTGTTAGTCCCACAGCACCCTTACCTGGCAACCCCGCACCCCTGGCCCAGCTGGCCCCCACCTTGGCAAAGATCTTGAGCTGGTAGAAGGTGTTCTTGGAATAGTCCAGTGAGCCATTGAGCACCACTTTCCCGTTGGGCAGGATGTAGAAGAGCCAGCGATTATTCATGGTGTCTGGGATCACCTGGGCAAGGGACATCACCCCGTGTCACCAAGGCAGGGAGCAGAGGTGCCCCAGAAGAGATGGGGGCTCAACCCCCATCCTTCTGCCAGGCTTGCTTCACAGGCTGTGGGGACCCCCTACCACCTGGCTTGTCCCCAACTTGCAACTGTTCAGCACCTTGCACCCACTGCCCAGCGGGTGCAGAGCCAGCCCTTCTGACCCAACACATGCCCTTGCTCCCCCAGAACCATGGGGATGACCCTAGTTGTGTCCCCCAGCACCTCTGCCCCACAGAGATGGCTCAAGGGAGGGTTTTGGATATGGTATGCCCCACTCGGCAGTACACTCGAGCAGGCATGAACCCCTCCGTGGTGCCAGGGAGCGGGCAAGCTCAGCCAGGGGAGATGCCAGGGTCTGCCCTGGCTCATGTGGTCGAGCCACGTCATCTTCCCGTTAGCATAGAGTGCTTGCTGGGGAGGTCCTGTGGCTCCCAGCATCCTCCTGGCCCCCCACACCCCAGCACACTGAGGTCCTGGTCAGGGCAATGCCCGGGATGTTGGGGCTCAGCCCTGTGCTCACCTCCTTGATGCTGTAGCTGACTTTGGAGGCGTCCCCAGTGTCGCTGTCATTGGCAAACACAGTGAAGACGATGCTGTTGAGCGTCATGTTCTGGGCACACAGAGGGGTGTTGGTGGCATTGCCCGGGAGAGCCGGGGTGGTGGTGCTGGGCCCAGCCCCTGCCAGCCCTGCTCTGGGGTGCTCTGGCCCCGCCGGGCTCCAGGGGCCACCCAGTGCCGTGGGCCATGCAGGGATGAGCTGCTGCCCTTGTTGACGCCGGGCAGAGGCCAGATGCCCCCTGCCACCCTCCTCAGGGATCCCTGGGAGCAGGGGCTGCACCCCAGCCCCGGGGGATGCCCAAGAGGGATTGGGATCAGCCCCACACCCCGTCTACAACGTGCTCCGGCCCCACCCGGACCCAGGCTGAGCTCGGGCACTTCTGATCAGAAACTCATCGCGAGGGCAGAGTCCCAGCCATGCACGCTGGACTGGGACAGAGGTGCCCGCTGGGAACCGCCCCCGCACAGAGTGCTTCCAGGTCGACTGCGCCGGCTGCACCGTCAGCCCACACCCAGGCACACTGTCACCGCATGCCCAGGCGTGGGGTCACCCTGTTCCAAGTGCACTGTTGTCCCGCTGATGGCACACCCATGCCACAGGAGCCACCCAGTGCCCCTGCCCTACTGCCCACGGGGCCAGGGGGTCTTGGGGAGGTACCTCAGGAATGGAGGCTTGATACGGCAGGCCCTGGAAGACCGGGGCGTTGTCATTACGGTCCTCCACGATGACTGTAAGACTTCTGGAGACCTACCAGGTGTCAGGGAGGGTGCAGGGTGAGTACGGGAGATGATGCCCAGCAAAGCTGGGTGTAGCTCCGGCACCGGGCACCCACCCAGCTCCGCAGCCAGCCCTTAGCATCACCCACCCCTGGGCAAAGCCCCCTCCAGCCCCTTTCCTCACTGACCCTCATCCACAGCCCCGCTGAGACCCTGTTCCCATCCCCACCCCCCGCAACAGCCACTCAGCCCATGCCCTGGCACTCACCGGTTCGTTTACCCCATCAAACACGCTGACCATTATGGTGAACCTTGGCAGGGTCTGGGGGGACACAAGGCAGGACTTGGTTAGGGCCAGGCGGAGCTCGATCCTTGAATGGCTGAGCCCCAGCACCCTTCCACTCACCACCCTTGGGTGGGATGATCCTCCCAGATGGCTTTCCCACAAGGAGCCGGGCTTCAGGGCCAGGGAGCGACCCCACAGTACCGCCGTGAGCAGCTCTCCCCCAGGATTCACGGCTCTGCCCTCCATTCCCATCACCCCAGACCCCCCCAGCTTGGGCAGGGACATCTGCCCCAGTCTCTGCCCTCACCTCACGGTCCAGATAGTTCCTCAGCGTCACATTGCCTGTCTCGCCATTGACAGAGAAGTAGAAGGTCTCGCTGATGCTGTACGTGAGCTTGTCCCCATCTAAGTCAGTGGCCTTCAGCTGGAAAGCATACTGGCCTGGGGAGAGCGGCAGCATCAGCCCCTGCTCGGCTCCCCGCCACGGCTGCTCCCCCTGCACCCCGGGGCCTCCCCGAGACGGCCCCACTCACCCAGCTCCAGGTCCTCAGGCACGTAGACGACAGTCATGTTGAAAAATGGGGCTGTGTTGCCTGAAACTAAAAGGAGGAGATGTGCTGAGCACCACCCCTGCGATAGGCTTTGCCTGCATCCCCACACCCAGCAGCACCTACCCAGTTCCAGTCCCAGCTCCCGGACATGGTTTGGGTCTCTGGGGGAGGCAGGAGAACCCACCACACCTCACCTTCCTCATGGTCATCCCACACCTCCCACCTCCAGACCACGCTTGCCCTCCAGCTGCAGCACCGGTGCTGGATGCTATCCCTCCTGCCCAGCCCCCTGCCCGCTCTGCCTTGCCCCGGAGCAGCAACGTTTGTTGTTGGGTCTCCAATGGGGTGTGCAGCTGTTTTGGGAGTCCCAGCTACCCTCAGGGAATTTGGAAAGAGTGTTGGGGGCTGAAAGCACCTCCAACATCTCCTGCCCATCTGTGACAGTCACCGAGCAAAGTCCTCACCTGCTGTCAGGAGGAAGGGGACCAGCACCAGCGAGCGCCATGCCATCCTGCTGGCACGCCTAGGGAAACACACCAGAGAGATAACACCTGGGGCTAATGGCTGCCTGCTCCCACCGGCCACCCCAAATCCCTCCTGGGGAGTAGCCCCCAGAGCAGGAAGGGCTCTGGGAGGGACAGTCCCCTCCGCTGAGCTGGGCTGGTGAACAAACACCAGGCTCCAGCCCACACACAGGCTCTCTGGGGACACGGCATGGGAGGACAGGGTTGGCCTCCGGGTGCTGGAGACCATGGGGGTGCTTGGGGACCCCAGGAGCCTCTCCTGGGCATGGCTAGATGCTCCATCACTTGGGCTCAACAGGGCCACCCCAAGCAGCACTTGGAGCTCAGGAGCAATCTGTGACACCACCGTGGTGCCACGGTCCGTGGGTATCCCCACAGCTGACAGACACCCCCGCCTCCCCCTGCGATGGGCCGTGGTGCCCATGGGGGCCAGGACCGGGGCTGACATCCCTTACCTGCAGCCGCGTCGCTGGGGATGCTGCCAGACCAGCTGCTCTGTGCTCGCACACTGACACCACCAGAGACCTTTGCCTCCTGCAGTAAACACATTCATCAATTATTAACTGCAATTAAGGAGTGAGAAATCCCTCTCTCATCTTCCTTATTTGTTGTGCTCATCTCCCACACAGCTCAGCCCCATGCTTGCTCCCCAACCTCAGACCCTCAGGACGCCATGCTGGATGCCATCCCCCAGGATTCAGCCACCCCAACCTGCACCCATGGGGCTCCGGCTCCCAGGAGGGATGCAGAGCCTGCAGGGATGCAGCGGGATCCCGAAACACCCCAGCGGACCAGCAAGGGGCTGGGAAAATGCCCGGCATCCCTTGAGCTGAGGACACTGGTGTCTCACCAGGCCAGGGGATGGGCACCAACCCAGTGGTGTGGCTATCGGGGCGGGTGCCTGGGGCCCTCTGCACCCTCCTGTCACCTGATCCCCTCCTCAGGGGTTTGGTCCAGCCTCCCTGACCTACTTCAGACCCACTGGGGACAAGGGCGGATTGTGCCACTCCGCTCAAGCAGAAGAGGGCTGGGAGGCCAGGGGGAAACACAGACATCCCAGGGCCCTTGGGACCCCCATCTCTGTGACCCTGGCC
>VWZL01000538.1:363851-382247 GCA_013396915.1 Stercorarius parasiticus | reverse complement strand
TATATATATATAATTTTTTTTGCTCTGTTACTTGCACATTTTACAGTTACCTCATTTTTCCCATGTATGTATTTGAAAAAAGGCTAATATATAGAAAAAAAAGGTTCTTAAAGCTCTAAAAGTGTTTGTTTTTTTTCCATTCCATTGGAATCATATTGGTTTTGTAGCATTTAACATAACTAGTATGTTGTATTATATATATGTGTATTATACTGATTGAAATTTTTAACAGATTTGTACTTTTTTTAAAATGAAAGTTGCTAGTTCTGCTTGACCAAGTAGTGCAATCATTATTTTTTTTAATGTTGTGGCTGATTTTGAGAGGGATATTCACTAATAAATGTATGATGTATACCAACGCGCTGTGCCCCGGCTCTTGTCTCGAGGGGGGCTGAGGCCGGGCTAGCACTCTGGTCGGGGATGGTGTCCCCAGGCCCCCACCCAGCAGGTGGAGGGAGGGTGCAGAGGCTGGAAGAACCCCAGATACAGACTTCGAGGAGACCAGGAGACCCTGGGGGGGAAGCAAGATCTAGGGAGGTCTTCTGCCCCAGAGGGGGGTCTGTGACCCAGCAGCACCATGGACCCCCTCACTCCCACCCGGAGATCCTTCGCAGCTTGCACTGAGATGGGAAGTCCTCCTGGATGCCACCCTGGGACAGCACATCCTCCCAGGTGGCTCCAGCAGCACCAGGGGGGGCAGCTTCAGCCTCTCCTACAGCCCAACCCTCCAGCATGGCCATGCCCAGGCAGGGAAGAGGCAATCCCCGTGCTCCCCTGGCTGGTGGGAGACCAGCCCAGCCCCAGAGGACCTCAGCAGCCCCAGGCTGGGCACATCCACCCTACACGTGAGAGGGCAGGAGCTCTGGCTGCCCAAGGATAAGAGCAGGTTGCTGCTCCCCAAACCACGCTGCTGCAGAAGGCTCTGTGGCCAGAAAGGGAACAGCGCTTCCTTTGGGAGGAAAATGAGGGAATCCTCTCCCTCTTGAGAAAGCCACACCCCCGGGCCCTGGAGCCACCAGGAAAAGGGGCTGGTTTACTACAAGCTTGCAGGCTTCAGAAACGGTGGGACAGAGAGACATCCCTGCTCCCTTCTGTGCTTGGTGCGGGCAAGTGAGCAAGGGGAACCTGCCCAAGGAGGTGACCAGCAGGTACGGAAGGAAGAGGCTCCCACCCCTCTCCCTTTGGGCAGGAGCCAACAGCACCATGCCACAGCCATGGCCAAGCCTCTGAGGGAGAACAGAGACTTAGACCCACCCTTCTCTTGTGTGTCTTCTTTTTTTTTTTTCCCCTCCACTTCTAACTTGACCAAGGAGGGCTCAAGGAAGGGCCACCTCCCTCCAATCCCACATCCTTCTGCTGCAAGCAGGCAGCAACCCCAGCACCGCTTCCCCCCAGGGTCTGCACACTCGTGTTTCTCTCACACCAGCAGCTCCACTGGCACAGAATTACCAATCCAAGGCCAGAAGTTCAGCGAGCCCGGGATGTTGTGAGCAGTAACTTGCTGCAGAGCCCCAGCTGCTGGCAGCCCCTCCCCAGCGCTGGGCTGTGGCGGGGGCACAGGCAGAAAGCATTGGCACAGACATGCTAGAGGCAGAGTTTATTACACTACGCAGGCTAAGAACCCTGGGCAAGACCCCACACAGGTAAGAATCGAACCAGCTCTTTATCAAAAAGTTAATACTATAGTCAACCCCATTCTCCTTTGGTCATTACAAAGCAAGAGAAATATTAGAAGAAAGGTATTTATACACAGAGGGAAGCTGAAGAGATTCTGTCCAGCCCCTCCCTCCCCCAGCACATTCAGGTGCCCGGTCTTCTGGCTGTCAGGAGCAGCAGAGTATCAAATCTTCACAAGATGTCAAGTTGTTGGGGTTTTATTATTATTGTCGTCAATAAAAGCAATAATTACCGAGAGCTGCCATTCCTGTTCCTCCCCAGGGAGGGCGGAGGGGCAACACCAGCTCCCCTCCCTCTCTGCCCTCCAGGTATAGGGGATGGCTGTGTACACGGGTGTGCGAGGACGTGCACACACCTCCTCTCGCCAGCGCACACACACAGCACAGCTGGCACAGGCAATGTGGTCTCTGATCCCTCGTTTGTACGCAGTCTTTTAAAAAAAATATTGTATTATAATAATAATATGAATTTCTCTTTCCATTTTGTGTCTTCTGGAAAAGTGTCAATCGTCCGTGAGGTCCTGCACAAAGAGGACTTCCGTGTGGCTCAGTCCGGCCTCCTGCAGCGTGGGCGGGTTGGGCCACTCCTCTGTAGGGAGGCAGGGCAGGACACGGCGAGGGAAGTTGGCCTCAATCTGGAACTTTTCAGGGCTTTCTTTCAAGGAGAACAAGAAGTCGTGGATCACCTGGGAAAGAAGCACAGAAATAACTGCCAGCTGGGGGAGCAATGACACAGCCAGAACACATCCATGGCATCTCACAGGTTACCAAATTTGCACCGTAACTGTGTTGTAGACACAAGACAACCATTTTCTTAGCATGCACGAAAATGGACTTGTCACAGAGTACCTGGGGAGTCCAGAGCTCTTATTTAACAGGGAGCAACAAGAGTCTCAGCTTTTCAGGAGAAGAAAAGGTTTCTTCCATTTTTTCCCCCCTCTAAACTCCTAAAGTGGTGTGACCAGGCCCCAAGACACCCTCCGTACCCAGGAACAACCCTGCCTGCTAAGGCTCTCAGCAAAGATCACCCTTTGGCAAAGTTCAATGGAACCAGAGCTTTGCTGAGCCACCTGGAGAATCTCTTGACCCTCTCTTACTCCGGGAAGCCCATCAGCTCTGCCCCAAGCTCACCGTCAGTGACTGTGTGAAGTGGAATCGCCGCTCCACTCTGGAATCGTTAGGCAGCTTGAAAATGATCTTAACGCTCTCTGGGTCATCGGGATGTGGTTCGGGAGGAAGGCATTCAGATTTCCGCTCCTTCTCCTCCTGCAGTGTCTGCAAAGCAAAGAAGGAGCAGGAGCAAGGGGCATGCGCTGAACTGACCTTTATGCTTGTCCCTTGCAGCGCAGCTGCTCCAGGAGCCTTGGAGGACACTCAGGCCCCAAGCAAGACAAGCAGCTCCAATCCGACAAGACAGCCCTGTGCAGGCACTGCTCCTACACACCCTCGGCGTCCTGGAGGGCACAGCAGCCTCTCCAGCAGTCAGTTTGCTCTCACCTGTCTCCGTCTCTCCTCTGCTAGTTTTTGCTGCTGCACTTCCTCCTCCTTCTTCTTCTTCCTCTCCCGTTCCTCCTTCTTCTTGCGCTCTTTTTCCTGGTCCGCACGCAAGGATGCCAGATATGCCTCGTCCTGCTGCTGCCTCAGAACTTGGGTTTGGTTCCTCTCTTCCCTGCAAGCGTAAGCAGGGAGCGGTCAGGGCTAGCAGGCCCCAAAGTGAAGGCACAGCAGGCCGACCTGAGGGTGCAGGTACAGCCGCAAACTCATCACACATCAGTTAACACCTCATTTAGGGCTGAGCACCACCAGCTAGAAGTGGAGCTGAGTCTCCGCAGTCCCAGCGCATCAATGGTTTCCCTAGGTTGAGTGGAAATGAACTGAACACAGAAGATTTCTCACTCACTGCAGCCTGACAGAGTGGACAGACAGGACACAAGCAGTACCCAGGATTTCCGCCTCATTCCTCAGACTCTTCAACGGTTTTACCTCCTTCTGATAATTCCTTGTGCATTTTACAAACCAGAGGCATCAAAATGTGTCACTGAGTCCCCCACAGAAACCACAGAACCATAGACTCATTTAGGTTGGAAAGGACCTTTAAGATCATTGAGACCAATCATTAACCCAACACTGCCAAGTCCACCACTAACCCACGTCCCTCAGCACCACGTCCACCGGTCTTTTAAACAGCTCCAGGGATGGTGCCTCAACCACTTCCCTGGGCAGCCTGTTCCAATGCTTGATGACCCTTTCAGTGAAGAATTTTTCCTAATCCAGTCTAAACCTTCCCTGGTGCAACTTGACACCATTTCCTCTTCTCCTATCTCCTGTCACTTGGGAGAAAAGACCAACCCCCACCTCGTTACAACCTCCTTTCAGGTAGCTGAAGAGAGCAATGAGGTCTCCCCTCAACCTTCTTTTCTCCAGGCTAAACAATCTCAGTTCCGTCAGCTGCTCCTCATAAGACTTATTATTTAGACCTCTCACCAGCTTTGTTGCCCTTCTTTGGACTGGCTCCAGCACCTCAATGTCTCTCTTGTAGTGAGGGGCCCAAAACCGAATGCAGTATTCAAGGTACAGCCTCACCAGTGCTGAGAACAGGGGGACGATGGGGCAGTGGAGGGGCAGGCAGAAGACCAGAAGGTGGCATTCTACTTCAGACACAGCCTGCGAGTCCCTACAGAGCTCATGCTCACAAGGCACTACCAGCACCACAGTCAAAATTTGGGACAGCCAGCTCTGGCTGCAACAGTCGCCCACCAACTGGCTGCAGACACCAGCTCTCCTCCTGCCTGCGATGCCTTTGCTCCCAACTTGGCTTCTCCTGGCTATTGTCCAAGCTTTACCTGCAAAGCTCCAGCATGCTACGGATGTGCTCCAACTGCAGAAAACAGTAGAGCACTCACACGCCCCTTTTAGTAGTGGGTCTGTATGGGCAACACATCCAGCTCCTTGGCTATAGGTTGGCTTGAATTTATGGACCAACAATCCCACTGGGAAGAGGAGAACCCACGGGCTCTGTTACAGAACAGGAGGATGCCGACCTACCCGCCTACATAGTGTCTGGAGGGAGGAAGGGAGCAGGGCAGAGCCTGCCTCCACAAGGTCTGCATTGCTGGAGCTCGGGTCCCATCATACCTTTCCAGGCGTTCGGACACCAGGTATGTCTGGTTGGCATCCATGATGAACATCAGTTGATTAATGAGGTCATCAGCCTGGATGAGGCCTTCTAGCCGCCCAACTACCGTCATTCTGCGATCCTTCAGCATAATCACAGCCAGGAATGGGTATGTGTTCTCTCGCAGAGCCTGGGACACTGGGAAACAGGCACAAACGTCACCATAACTGCCCCATCCAGAAGGGTGAGCAAGGAGGTACAGCACAAAGGCTTTCCATCACTAAGGGCCTAGGAAAGCAGCTTCCACAGCCACTGTCTCTTCCAAGGCAGAAAAGGCCTCAGGCTCCATTTTGTCAAACTAAAGCTTATAAACTAGCAATGGGAGGAAATGGCTTGGAGCACAGAGACTGGGGGGGGACGGACCAACAAGATTTCAAATAACGAAAAAGGTTCTTGAATTCAAGCAGGGAGTAAATTGCTCTAAATGTCCATTCAGAATGGGACAAAAACCCCTGGGTTTAAACCGCAGGAAGAGGAAAAAAGGTCAAACAGGGAAACACTTGCTAATTTTAGGGATGGCCAGACTCTGAAAGATACTGTCATAGGGAAGATGGCAGACTGTCCATCCTGGACATTTCGGAACAAAATTAAGTTGTTTCTGCCAGTGGCAGGCTCTGTCTTGAAGCAGGGAATGAAGCAGATCAGGGTTTTTTAAGTTACTGTTCAACCTATGACAGGCTACTACGTCTTCCTTAAGACATGCACGGCATATCACGCAACTTGGAACGGTCATTACCAAAGGAACCCTCCAAACCAAATCAGAGCAACCTATAGATTAAATGAAGGCCCACGATCCCTTCCAGTTCAGCTTTCCAGGCTGCGACTCCCAAAGCACTGCAGCAACGAAACTGCAATAAGTAAAAGAATGTCTCCTTAGAAAGCCATTCTTTCAAGGTGCCAATAGCTGGTAGCTGAACTATGAAGCCAGGAATGACCTAGATTTAGAGCCAGAACTCCTGGGCTCTCCTGCCATGAAACAAGGCTCAGAAAAGACACAGGAGGCATGAACAGAACTTTGGGAAAAGCCCCTATTTGCAGCAAAACCCTACCAAAATGCTGACAGGCCAGGTATCAACAGCTCTGGAAAGACAGTACTTAAAAGACCTCACTGTGGACTTTTCAAGGAGAAAGAGGGACTGGGCATGGAGTGAAGACGGCTGTCTCAGAAAGGGAAAGAATGCACCTAACAAGTCACTCCTGGCCTCAGGCATAATACGAACCAGCATTAAGGGCACAGCTAGTTAGATACTTGTTTCTGCACTCAGTTTAATCCTCAGCACGCACCCACCAACTCCCAGTAACAAGGCACTAAAAGCAGCTTGAATGCCCACAGCAAAGAGCACACAACTAGGAGTGCCCAGCAAAACACGGAACAGCAGAGGTTAAGAAGAGGAGGTATTTCTCCGGCATCCAAACAGGCCCTCTGAGATATTACACAAAAAACAACACGTATTTCCCCATGCAATCCTGAAATCTCTTGTCTCCTTGCATAAAAACAAAACACGTAAGTTTTAAAAACGTAAGTTTGTTCCAGAGAACAAACACATAACTTATAAACACATAAGTTTGTCCTGGTAAAGGCCAGGAGGGACATACTCACCTCTGTATCCCTCTGGTTTGTTGGTTGAGCAAGCCCAGAAGAGCATCCTAGTGTTTATGAGGGTGATCACCTCAGGTACACACAGTGTATTGCTAGGGAATGAGAAGAGATTGTGTGAATGAAGCTGCATTAAAGTGCAAAGATAACTATTTGGAAAACTCTCCTACCTACCGGCAGAATTCATCTGTGTCTTGGTGGTCATCTCCATGAAGATAAACCAACAGGAAGCGCAGCTCCCGCTTGGCATCATTCAGTGCCTTGGCGTAAGAGCAGAAGTTAAGTTACAGGGTCTCTAGGCAAGGGGAAAGCAGCACCCACAAGACTTATGTGACAAGCTCAGCAACATTTACCCAGGCCATTACTCTGCCACTAGAGTGGTTTTAATGAAGCAGCAGCAGCGGAGGATGAACCTGTCAAAGCTTCTGACTAAACCCTCATTTAGTGCTGTTCTTTCACACTCCTTTCAGGACATGGCTTTGGAGAACACCAAACTCAGGGAGAAGCCAGGCAGACAACTGCGCAGATTGACACCCCCCACCACCCCGCCAGACCCAGCTGGCAGTGAAGAGCCCTCCTTCATCCCCCAGACTCCCAGCAGCCAAGGCTGAGCTTTCCAATCTAGCCTGTGCAGGACACAACCTTCACACCGCATCAAATGAAAACACTACTAAAAAAAGATAACTCAATAATGCTGCAGGCCCCGACAAAACAAAAAACAACCAACCAACAACAAAAACCCCTTTTTGCATCTACAGTCTCTGGATTCCACCCACCCAAGAGCATTTCTTAGCAAGACCACAGGATAAGTGCACAATAGGCTCTCTGTTTTACAGGCACTGAATTTTGGTAGCCTAACCATTATATGGTTATTTGAGTTTGGATTCCAGGCAAGACAGAGGGGCCCAGAAGAGCTGTGGAGGTGGCGAGTTCCATCACTGTGCAGCATGGAGCAGATACAGACTCCACATTCTTCTCTGGCACTCAGGAAGCAGCGCCGATCCAACTGTCTGCTGGGACACACTGCAGGAGGCCCTTCCCTTGGCTAGTCTGAGAGAAGCTGCAGAAGAGGCAGCACCCATTGGGACATCCCACTTTTACAGAGAGCACCATCAGCCCAGATCTAATATACGGAACTCTCACCTCCCGTAATTTCTTCAGGGACTCCCCCTCTCAATTTTGAGATCCCACACCAAGTTCTGGAGTTCCATTATAATACAAGCCCAGGCAGTCAATCCCAATTTGGTGAACAGAAGGACAGATTCTGGCATACCGCATCAGTTTATAAAAACAAAGGCAGGATTACAAAGAATAGCTGTTGGCTACAGAGCCATACAGACGGTCGAAGAACAGTCAGAGCAGCTTTGCTTTCCAACTTTGCAGGCTTGGCATATCATCAAGCCTGGCAGCCACTGTTTTTCCAATACTTGTTCACTAGCTCTCCATTACCCTGTTAGAGAGTTCTGGGACAAACACTGAGCTTTTAAGTGAAAAGTGATTTGCCATGTAGGCCCTGATACCATCTGGCAAAGTCCCCACTCTCCATCTCCCCAGGACCTATGCACCAATGTGTGACACTGACCTGGCTGTAAGTTCCCTGGTAGAAGACAGGGTGTATCCTCCCATATTTTTCCTCAAACATATGAATAAACGAAATAATGTCACCCACTGGGTCAGTGACCCGACTACGAGGATCAGGGCGTATAAAACGCAGAGCAAACCTAGAAAGGAAGCACAGGACACTGGAAATTCAGCTTACTGACTTTCTGAAGAACAGGTTTTTTTTTTTTTGCACAGACAGTCACTGGTGTTCATAAGGAGGAAAAAAGTCACAGCTGAGACCCTTGAACATTTCCAATCACAATGTAAACTGCCACCTGCTCCAAACTGATACCATTACTACAGAACTCCCCCCCAGCCAAATAATAGCTCATGCCAGGCATCAGCAAGTATCTGAATTCTGTGTGATTAACAGTTTTGACTTCCTCTGAAGCATCAGGCATAAGCCACACCAACAGTATGAGGTTTGAGGAATTTAGTCAAAGACAGGCTGCTAAAAGCCACACAGTTTTGTCCAGATAGCTTTGAAAACTGCATTTCTGCTGTTCCAAGACTAACAATTCCACAGTGCAAAGAGCTACAGAAGAGAACATTACCCTAGGAGTCCAATGAAGACAGAATAAACAGCCATTCCTCTGAGGCTGAAAAAACTTAACTGCAAGACAGATATCAATGTTGTTTAGTTCTATTGATGCACGGAAGTTACACTGAACTTTGAAAAAGTCTTTAAGGAGGGGGAGAGGGGGAGTAACTCAAACGATAAACTGCCAAAACAACACAGATGGCAGGACTGCTGGATATTTACCACCTTTCAACACTCCCTTTTCTCTACCAATGCTGTAAGGAGGTAAGATGAACTAGCCCTTCGGGGTACTAAAGGGAGGAGAGGCAACAGACACCAAAGGGGAAAAAGCAGAGGTGTTTACAGTTTGGGTTTTGCCAAGTAATATACAGGTATTAGGGCAGGCTAACCTGCAGCCCGGCCCAATGGGACACAATTCTGATCAAGCTGTTTGACCAAGAATACACCAGACAGTTTGACACTGTTTTGCATCCCCTTTGTGTGGCACTCAAACTGTAAAGCTGTGCGGAGTTAGAACTCCAATTAAATGGTTCCTCTACAGAGCTGCAAGATGCTCTTTTTCTCTGCAATAAAATTTCTTACTAAACAGCATAGGAACTTCACCAGGATACAGATAAAGCCAGTTCAGCAAATAAATGGAAAGTCTGACATTAAAGATCCAAGTGACAGAGGTACAGCCAAATCTAAGCTAGAACGTGCCTTGATGCAGTCAATACATGAGTCAGCACAAAAAAGTACTTACCGAAATATATCAAGTAATGTGTAATAGGTAAATCGGAATGGAAGCATTATGAAGTAGTAACCCCATCCTAACAGGCCCTGCAATTACAAACAAAGAATTAGAACAGTCTCCACCCCAGGAACAGGCCTGCTAAAGCAAAGTGGCCACCAGCATCAAGCATAGAGGCACACACAGGAGTATCAGTGCTCTAGCCACTGCAAAAAAGCTCAGCAATATTTCATGGCTTAGGACACATCAAATTTAAGTGACTAGCATGGTTCAGTTAGAATTCAACATGACATGCCTGAAAACTGGCGTCACTGACTATTCAAGCAGCAATGCTTTTGCTCTGTGCTAATTTTCTTAACTGTACAAAGGGATTAACAGCACTGAGTCTTACAGATACTCAAGCAAATTTGTTTGTGAGACATTAATGCAAGTAATTAATTCTGTATTCAAGTTAATATAAATTTTAGGGGGGGGCTCTTCAGAGAAAAAATATCACTTTGCCATAAGGAGCAGACAGTTCTCTGTTCCTACTGATCAAAAAGCTTTTCTACACCACAGCAAGACATTCTATGACAAATAAGGTTGTCTCATACTGTGAATCACACCACGGAGAAAATATCCGGAGTAGTAATACAGGCTGAAGGAACAGGTCTACATTTTGTTTTCAGAAGATAAAATATTTAGAAAGGAGATAACAGCATACAACAAAACAATTCCTTCCCCTGCTTGCAAGTTCTGTTGTTCACAAACAGTCACCCAAGAAGCAGGACAAAACTCCACTGTAAGATAACTTGCCCTTGGCTGTGGCCTTGAAACAACGTAGCTGTAGATCCTGTGGTCGGCTGTATTGACCTGCAACGGCCGCGATGGAGGAGGATTGAAGACACTTGGGACACCCTCTTGCTCGTTCAGTCGGTCCTGTACAGCTGCCTTTGACACAAGAAAGAGCAAAGGGAGGTTTTAGACATTCAAGGATAGCAGAAGATGTCTTTTTTTACACTTTGGACACTAACAGTAGGTATTATTTGTCCACAGCCCCAGAGCACTGGATAAGCACGACTCGTTACAAACCGTAACCACCAATACCCTCTTCTGTACAGAAAGCCTTCTCCACGGCTGCCTGCACACATGCACTATGGGAAGTTACACAACGTGCCGGACAAGTGATTGTTCACAGTCATAACAACTCTGCTGTACACTTCTGGAACCAGCTCTCCAGCAATATCAAGACACTGTTATAAAGAGCTACTAGGGTAAATTCAGGGGTTGGCACATTAAATCTTACTGGTAGGACCTCCCCTCCCCACAGGGTACTCTGCTTCATCCAGCTACTTGGAAACTGCTACAAATCTTATTTGCAGTGGTACCTCTATGTTCCAGTTGTGCTGCTCCAGTGTGTGACGACATTGGTCCATGGACTCTATGCCAGTCAAGTCCTAAAGAAGAATAAAAGCAGATGAGTGTCAGGAAAGTGCTATATTTTTACTGTTCTTTGCAACATGTGAGCATAGGCAGGAGTTACCATAACACTTTTTTAAAGTGCTCTGCTCTCAGTTTAAGAGCAGAGCAATCTGAGCCAACCCAAATCCGTAAACACACAGGAGGCCTCAAACAGGCCTTTGCACTCTTCCGGCATTAGCCAATTCTCACCAGTGCCCAAGGCCCATAACTACAACCGCACTCAGCCCCGTCAAGAGTCTAACATAATATTGCCCATAAATTTCACTCTGGAAGGACATGCCAGGCCAATGCCCTCAAACGTCACCTCAAAGCATCAACTTAAAAGTCGGGCAAAGCATTTCTGAAAACTCAAGACAACCATTACTTCACTCACTGCAAGCATAAACAAACTAAAACCAAAATGAGCTAGGCACTAATGAAGGTAGTGCTTTCCAGCATCACAGGGGATTCTACAGTAAAAAAAAAAATCCAGTCCAACACAGACAGGAGCCGAAACAGAAAACAGTCCAAACACACCGGCAGGCCTCAAAGCCACTGGGCTCTCACACCAATGTTCGGAAGGCATATTTTAACCCTGTGCCAATCAGAACTTCTGCACAAGACATCAAACAACAGTATTTGTTATTACAGGAAGCCACGTCAGCACCTCTTGAATGGAGACAAATCTTCGCTGAAGCAAACATCCCTGTCGCTGTGCCACAAACACATCTCTCCCCACACCACTCGCTGTAAGGTGTCTGAGTGGACGTTTCAGGGTTGTACACCGCACCTATCACCACAGAGCCAAAGCAGGCACTTTCACAGGAGAGCACAAAGCCACAAATGTGCTGCTGCTAACCTTTTAACAACAATCCTTTCTATCAGTCAGTGAAAGATCATTACATGTCACACCATTAACAATGCTGGCAATTTTGAAGGAAACTACTGTTACTTTAAAATTAAAAGGAGTAAAGAGAGTCTATAACTGGGCTACAGAAAGCCAAGAAAGCAGTTATACCTTCAGAAACAATTATTTAGCTTGGATACACGATGGCAGAAGCAATGACAATAATTGCCATAAGCAGTGTAACAAATTCAACATAAAAATGTGCTGGTGATATAAGGAGACTTAAAATATGACAGCTTCTCCAGCCAGGCCATTCTTGACAACAGAACTCCACAGATTCTTAATGCTTTGTGTTGTCACCTGGTGATTTCTCTCCAGACACCTCCCCGGCCAGGCTGTAACCCCGCAGAGGCGGCATCTCCCCAGGTGGCTCAGGGACTGAGCTGAGAAGTGAAACGGGCTGCTTTGCCACTGGACTGCTATGCACTGTGATAGATGGAGCCCGCTGACCTGCAGAGGTTGTGTGAGCCGAACTACACAAGAGCCTTGCCTGTCCTCTGCCCACCAGCGCCACACACTCTTCTCTGCCACACCTAAGATCTCAGCCATGCTGGAGTTTGGCAAAGAGCAGGCAACTTTTGCTCCCTGTGTCTGTCATACAGCAGAGCATAGCTTTTCTGCAGGAGGCAGCCTATGATGACTGCAAACACAGAGCAGTGACTTGACATAAATCCTTATGCGTGGTTTTTATTACACCTTGTGATCCAATCCATTGTTATCAATCCTATTTAATTCTGCTTGTCATCTCCCCTGTTTCTTGCCTCATCTAAAAGCCCCTGAGGCAGTCTTGACAAGCTGACCATTTAAGAACGCATTGAATTGGCGTGTTACTGGAAAAGGACCATAGAATGTGTTGGGTTGGAAGGGACCTTTAAAGGTCATCTAGTCCAACCCCCCTGCAGTAAGCAGGGACATCTTTAGATCAGGTTGCTCAGAGCCTCACCAAGCCTGGCCTTGAATGTCTCCAGGGATGGGGCCTCCACCACCTCTCTGGGCAACCTGGGCCGGTGTCTCACCACCCTCGTTGTAAAGAACTTCTTCCTAATGGCTAATCTAAACCTGCCCTGCTCTAGTTTAAAGCCATTGCCCCTCAGCCTATCACTACAAGGATGGTGCATCTATTCCCTTCCCTGTCCCCATCCATACATTCCACATGCTATTTCCACTTGAGTCACACTGTGGACAAATGCCCTATTCAATTTCTGGGCTGAGTTCAAACTTTGAGCATTTCTTGTCTCCTTTCTCATGAAGTCTCCACAGACCTCTACCTTCTCCCTAATCTACTGTGCAAAAATCATTGTCTCATTCTGCTGTACAGAACCAGACTGTTCAAAGCTTGCTGACATTAACTATGTGATTGCAGTCACTCAGAAAAAAAGTACTTCAAGTCACCGCTCATTGGTGTATAGTTATTAAAAAGTAAGTCTGCAGCAAGCCTTGCAGGGGAGCTCTACAGCAGTTAACTTCCTAGAAGAAATGAAGCTCAGTGAACTCAGCTGTTGCTGCCAGAACACCTTAGTTTATCACTTACTTCGCAATTTAGTGTTTTCATTTAACCATCTTTAAAGATTTGTTTCACTGAGTAAAATTTAGGTTTTGTATTCTGATTTTTCCCCCCCCAAATCTTACAGAAGACACTTCATTGTCCTTCTAAAAGGACATCTTAAAAGGCACCTGCAACTTAATTATTTGATTTTACAACAACGTGTGTATTTAAAAGCCTTGAAAGTCTTCTGATCACCATTCTTCAACACCCTGGAAATTCTGCTGCTGTTTGCAAAGTTTACAAGACTCAAACTCATTCACACCTTTGTCTCTAGACATCTGGATTATCGCTCAGCGCTAATAACAGGCCTTCACAACTGAACATTCTCTCCTTTTTAAATTATGCAAAATGCTTTAGCAGTTTTAGGTCAGAAAGCAGCACCAAAGCAACAGCAATGCAGAACTATGAACAAGCATTCAATGAGCACTGAATCACTGCTGCATTTGCAAGACCTACTGAGCTCCACAGAGACAGATGACAGACTGGCTAACTTCACCCCTTCCCGACCACCATTACAGCAACGGGCACACTGTTGTCAGATCTCAGAGTCTTCTACAACAGCACTTCTCCTTGGAGGTGAATCTACTTTTTTTCCCCCCCTCTTAGCATCTTAATACAGTTGCTTTCAACATGAAACAGAAGTGACAAAACCACCCCAGCAGCACTGTGCCTAGTGCTCCCATCACTCTTCTGATCAACGAAGCTACACAATGAAACATTGCAGGGAAAAGAAATTGCCTGTGTAAAGGCAGCTTTAAAAACTGAACACCTTTTTGAACGTTACTTTGACACGCTCCATGAGACAGACACACTCCAGCTCCAGGATGTTCTGGAAAACACACATGGGTTCAGAGCAACTTGCTCTCAATGTAAAGGAACCACAGGAAGACAGTTCAACTGTCAGTTTAGACAACACTTGCTGGTAAACACTGATACTGTTCATTATCACTCCCAATGACCGTTTATACTATTATCTCAGTACCTTCTACAGCTACTGCTTCACCTTAGTCACAGAAACAGATTACAAACTTGAATCACCACATCATTTCCACTGCACCAGTTACAGCGTTTCTGGTGAATCTCATGGCTAGCTGCCAACTGCATTATTCATATGCCAGACAAAGCAGCATGTATTATACCTTAGTATCATTAAGGGCAAGACAACAAACACTATCTTCAAACCAGTCACCAACTACTAGTTTGCTACTCTGTCTCTCATTAGGTGCCCCAGAGAGCACACATCTTATACAGACATAGTAATAAAAAGATAAGGCCTCCTTTTAAAAATAAAATTAATCCCACTAAACTAGCACCCTCAAACCTTCAATAGACATAGATCCAAGCTCAAGACAGTGGATAACATTTAGAAAACAAAATACTCAGTACCACAAAAGCCAGGGAAGTTCAACGTTGCCTGAAACTTCTCAAAGCACAGCATTGTCCTAAACCATACCAAAGCTGCTGTTGGATACAGCTATTTGCATCTCTCACCTTTGAGACTGTCTAGAATGATAGAATCTTCTCAGTACTGAAGTAGTGGAAAGTGCAATTCCATGCTTCAAATGCAGAAGGAATACTCCTGAGTGGACAAAGGTTGTAAACTGGACTTACGAAATTGTTCCCCTCTGCTGATACACTCATGTTGAAACAGAGATGCAAATCCACAGGACTGCAACTGGCACTGCTCTTAGTTCCGAACCCACTGCCAAATTCCAGAGAATTATGTTTCCAAGGGTAAAGAACATCTGACTTCAGGCAGCAAAAAAAGCCTTTACCAAGAGAGTTTCTCTTTGCATATTACAGCAAATGCTTTTAAGAGGGTTTTGATCAATATGCAATGCACCAAATAGGAAAGATGAGATGCCTGGAGCTTCTCGTTTCCTCCTTTCTCTTTAAACAAGAGATGTTTTCAGTCCTGAACATTTTGTTTTCCCCAATTGAAGCTAGAGTGCTACCTTCTTCCTTTGTGAATACACTCCATTACTTTGCATTTGCATATTATAACTATGTTAGACATCAGCCCAAGTGTAATGGGCACAGATCAATAACAAGATCCTACAAAAGCTGCTTGGCTGTTCCTTCCATCTCCCAAATGGAACTGTATCTCCACAGCTTTCTTAACCTGTTCAAAGCAAGTTTCTCTCTACAGATGTCAAGACAGCAGAGTCTCAACAGGCAAATAATCTGGATGCTTTTATTCCTTTACATTAGCCAATGCTTCGGCAGTAAATGGGAGGCTGAAAGCATCTAAGAGTGCTTTTTTTGCTGTTACGTCAAGTTTATCCCAATTATCTCTCCATATTGATACTTTTTTTTCTTCTACCCCATTAACCTGCCATAGCAGGGTAGCAGACAACTGTTTATTCCAGCCCTGTCCATAGGAAGAGAGCTGCTACTTCCACCATTCTGCCAGCAGAGCTGCTTATATGAGCACTATCAAAGCACATCAAGCAAACATCAGTGGAATTAATGCAAAGCATGTATTTAAACTGTAACCCCAACGTCTTGGCCCACAAACACAACACCAGGCATTCACGTCTCTACCTTGGAAGGAGGCATTTCCAGCAGAAGTAGGATAAACAGTGTAGGACAACAGCATCTTCACCCACAACTGCTGTTTGCTGGGTCAATGGTAGCCTACAGCTCTTGCTCAATGCTTCCCTTCTGGCTCGCCATTTAACTGTAACACTACTGAAGGCTTTCTGCTATTGCTTGCCTCATCTGTTATACACACTCCCTTCTTTCGTAGTCTGCTCTCCTGCTTTATTCACACTGCAGTGGCATGCCACCTTCTGTGGAAGTACAATGCTCTGCCACCACAAAATGAATATTGTACAAATTAGCTATGATGGTGCATAACAACAAAAGTGTAAAGCTATCTTTGAAAACATTTAAGTGTTCCCTGCAAAGACAGCAGGAAGCCCTGAAAAGTTTACAAGCGAACCATAGCAGTATTTTGCAGCAATAGCAACATACAAATGATTTTTAGTGAGACTTAGCCATCCTCTCCAAACAGCAAATGCTCTTTAACAGAGTCCAGCTAAAGGAAACAAGAAAAGAAAAACTTTTCCAGGTGGACTGATTTACTCTCATTTCAAAGAAACAAGCAGGACTGCACACCTGAGCTCCTTTCAGCCAGGTGTCAAGTACCAAAGGAGAAGGAATCACCAATGAAGTCTGTCACTAGCCCAGCCCTGGTGAAAAGCTAATCCCATATACCCCAGGGGACAGAAGAATGAGAGTATCCTCGTATCAAAGCCTTCTAGACTACAGCTTTCACACCAGGCTCTGGACAGCAGCTGTCTTCTATCTCAAAAAAATTCTCCCCTTTATAGTCTAAGGAGCATTTCCCTCCACTTCACACCAGGGCCAAACAGGAAGCTGGACTAAAACCTGAATCCCTCCTTCTGACTCCTTCTCCTTCCCCTCCAGAGCCCAGCCTACTGTCCATAGCAACACCAGGTAGCACTAGAAAACAGGATTCTTTAGTTTCACAGCTGCCCACAGGGTTTTGAAAATAGCAACAGGGACGCTGATGAGTGCAGCTGGTCCTATCTGTCCAGATTCAGTAGATTAATAAGTACTATGATATCTTACAGCAAGAGAATGGGAGCTTGAGGACAGCCTTTTACACATATATATGTGCAGCACAAACAATGACTTAAACCTCACATACTTACCAGGGAAATGGTAGCATTGAGAAGGCAATTGTTAACATTGCTCTGCCTTCTTTGTCTGTAAGACCGCCCAACCAGCTTAATTTGCAGTAGAGATTTAGAGGGGATATCTGTAAAAAAGTTTCTTCTTAACCATAGTGCTGCTAACACTGCAGCACATTAATTACTTCAGGAGGTTGTTGAATCCCTCTGGCTCAGAGGTAAAGCCTTGGCAAATATCTGTCTGGAATGATGAGCAACACCTGCACCTATCTCAGCTATGGAAGGCAGGGCTGGATGCCTCTGAAGTCCCTTTAAGCCCTATAATTCTACAGTTACATCACATCAAAAAACACAGAGCACAGTCTAAAAAAAATGACCATGAAGCAACAAACCACTTTTGAAAGTAAATACTGTATTTGTAAAAGAACTCTGCAATCCAAGGAACACCACATGATGCCCTACAATTCAGAAAAACACAAGACACCTGAAGACAATTTGCATTGGCCAGCATGCTTAATTACTTCTCACTCAGCAGCCCTAAGTATTTTAACTCCACAGCACTATTTCCACCCTAATAAACCACATCTGCAGATTTTTTTTTTTTAATTATTCAACTGCTGCACAGCCCCAGTGCCCCGGCAAACCAAAGGTTAACCGATCCAGCCCATGTTATGTAGCAGACAGCAAGATTAGATCATTACAATCCCCAGTGGCCTCCCCCCAGTAGGCATTACCAAACCGTGAGGGTTAGAAACAACTTTCTGAGAAACCACATTCCATAAAAACCCACAGGCTAACCCTCCCAAGATGCCAGGAAAGGTTCTCCCATTCACTGCTAATAACAAGAAAGGGAATTTTTCAGACTATTTAATTAAAACGGCCAGGTCTTACTAAGGAGTTTCTTCCCGTGTGGTGTTATATTGGGGTTTGTTCAACAGTCACTTCCTGCCTCCCCAATTAGCGATGACAGAACACCATTCCTAACGAAGCGCTCGGGGCACGCACAGCACCGGCCGGCCCCTCAGCGAGGCCCCAGCCCGGGAGAGCCCGAAGCCCGGGGAGCCCAAGCCCCACGGAGGAGCTTCAATCGCCCCCGCGGGGAGCGCTCTTGCCCCCGCCAGGGCCGGGACCACAGGGGTGTCTCCTCTCGCCCCCCACTGCCGGGCCCGCTCCAGGCGAGGCCTGCCCTGGCTCTCAGTGAGCCCCGTACCCCCGGCCCGCCGCAGGCCGGCGGGGCGGGCCCAGTCCAGCCCGTTCCGTGCCGGCGCGCCGCCTCCTCCGCTCCCGCCGGCCGGCGCGGCCCCCCCGCCGAGGCGGCACCTGGAACTGCAGCAGCTTCTCGGTCTGCTCCGCCGTCAGCTCCCGCTCCTCAGGCGCCGCCATTTTGCTGACGCCTCTGACCCGCCGCTCCGTCACTCTCCGGAACTGACGTCTCCCACCCGCACTTCCTGCCCCAGCTCCAGGGCGCGGGCGAGCGCGCGCGCACGAGGGGCCGTTCCGAAGCCGACGGCCGTTTATCGGCC
>VWZL01000538.1:330108-347521 GCA_013396915.1 Stercorarius parasiticus | reverse complement strand
CGGCTCTGAGCGCTGCCCTCTCTGTCCGCAGCGCTGGAGCAGGGCGGCGGGGCCCGCCCGGGCAAGATGTCGCTGCCCCTCGGCGTGCCGCGGCGGGCCTTCAGCTACGACGACGCCCTGGAGGACACGGCGCCCATGACGCCGCCGCCCGCTGACCTGTGCGCCAACGTCCTCTGGAAGCAGCCGGTCATCCCCGAGCGCAAGTACCAGGAGCTCTCGAAGGTACGGGCTGGCCGGTTGCCGCGGTGGCACTGGCCCAGGCCTGCCTCCTGCGTGTCGCTGCAGGGCGGCCCTCGGGCCTGGCCGAGGCACCGCACTGGGACAGCCGCCCCCCGGGAGCCCGCGGGAGGCGCTGGGGACAAGGGACCGGCTTTGCTGCCTGGCTCTGTTGAGGGAACACCTGAGCATGGTTGAGATAGGTGTGTTCTAGGAGTCTCCTTGCTTACAGGAGGCGTTTATGGGTAAAAAAACCTGTTGCCGGGTGTAATGAAATCAGAGCAAAACGGTAGTTTTCATTTGGATGTAAATTCTTTACTGTGAGGGTGGTGAGACACTGGAACACGTTGCCCAGAGAAGCTGTGGGTGCCCCATGCCTGGAAGTGTCCAAAGTCAGATGGGAGGAGGCTTTGAACAACCTGGTCTACTGAAAGATGTCCCTGCCTGCAGCAGCGGGGCTGGACTGGATGATCTTTGAAGGTCCCTTCAACCCAAACTGTTCTATGAAATGATTACAGGGATGCTTTGAGTGCAGGACGAACTCTTTTAAATTTAGAGTCTCTTTTCTAAGTCTGAAGTGAAGTTAAATGTTGTTGAATGGAAGTAAATGGCTCTGCGTCCCTTTCAGCTTAACCTCTACTTTTCACCTCATTTTGTTTTAAAATCTTTCTCATGGAAGAAAACCTAAAGTTGTGGTTTGGCACAAAAAGCAAACTGTCCAGTCAGGGAACAGTAACTCCGGTGTTAGGAGGGAGGAAGTCTGTGTTTCACAGGATTTCTTGTTTTCTAGCATTTATTATTTGGTTCTTTGTTGCTAGGGTCTCGTGACCAGTGGTAGAGCTATAACCACTGAGAAAGAAACTGATACAAGGAATGAGGGGGAAAACAAGGTCTAAACGCCAGCCTCTAATCTGTGTGACTGCCATTCTGTAAACAGTTTGTGTTTCTGAGCTGTCTGTGGAGGGGTGCGTTTGCCCAATTGACCTTGAAGTCCAATTCGCAGTTCTAAGAATGGAAGTAGATAAGTTCTGTTTTCTTTCCTGTTCACCTTTTTGTACTTAGACTAACAACTTGTTGGCTCTGAGCCTGCTAGGTTTTCAAATGTTTGATGCAAGTTGCTTGTTCATTGCTAAGAATTATAAGGTTCAAGCTCTAAACATTCCTGGGCTGTAGTGAGAATAGTGTATGGGTTCCTTCCATGAGATGAAGGCTGGCTGCTAGAGCAGCTTGGCCTTGTGTCTCACTTGAGTAGCGATGTGTCCTGGCAAGGTGCTGAGATACTTTCTTGTCTTCAACTGTACCCTCCTGCTTCTCCACAGATTGAGGAAGGGGATGCTAACATGAGTGCACCCGTCATAACTCCTTCATCGTCTACTGAAAGTGTGAACAAGGTACCTGTGGTGAAGGCCAAGGCCACTCACATCATCATGAACTCTCTCATTACAAGTAAGAGCTCTCACCTCTGATGTGGTGGCTGATGGGATGCATGGGCACATGAGCGTGCTCTGGCTTGGTAATGCCTCAAGGTAACTGCCAGAGTTCCTGGGCAGCTTGTGGGTTCAGATTCTGCTCTTGAGCTGTACGAGGCTTATTTGGAGGATGCTTCTAGAAGGAGCAAGGAACTAGGGAATGGGGCACAGTTACTGCTTCTGTGTTTCCACAGAGGTGGGTGGGTGCTGGAGGTGGGTGAGGAGGGAGGGAGGAGTGCAGGGTATGTTACCTGCTGATAGGACACTGCAGTCCACGCCACCTTGGAGTGCAGAGGCGGCTGCTGCTGCTACTCTGTTTGCTTATTAACTTGGTATTTCTGAATGACAGGTAAAGCTCTAAAAATTAACCGAAGTGGTGTGGAGAGCTGAAGTGCTGTGCTAATGGAACGCTTGCTGGCATTTATGTTAGTTAATAGCAGCAGCAGCAGCTGTCTTGCTAACAGTAACACTTTTTTAAAAAAACAAACCTCATAGATCATGATGCTTTAAAATCAAATTGGGTCAGTTATGTTTGCGGAGAAGACGTGCATTTGCAGCAAGAAGAATTATTCATGTGTTAATCTGTCCCTGCTGCCTCTTCTAGCAGCTGGGATCTGAGCTTCATCCAAGCAATGCTTCCAAAGGCTTATAGACTTTCAGGAATATGGACTTTCTTCTGGAAAAAGCATCTCCTGTTGTAGTCTAATGATAAAATGCTAATCTAGTTAAAACCGTGATGGCCTAAAAATCTTATTCTGCGGTAAGAAGTCAGGAGCCCCAACCTACACCTCCCAGGAAGAACATTCAGTCACAAGTTGGAAATAAACAGACAAAGGTCTTCTAGTTTTCTCATATATACAGTGCACTATCCCTGCAAATAATTTAACATTAACATGGGAAGTGTTATCTGTTTTAGAGAAGTCATTGAGCTTTTCCAGTAATCTTTTTGTGCCCTAATTCCTTTTGACTTTTTTCTTAGTTTCACTAGGGAGTGAGCATCTTATGCTGGGGGCAGATGTGCTTATATTTTTCAGAACTGAAATTGATCTCTGTGTATTAGATGCTGGCTCTGTATTTGGCTGAAATAGCTAATTTTACCCATCTAGAATCACTGGGAGTCTTTACCACCTGTTCTGCAAGGCTGTGATTGTCAGATTAGCCAAGTCTGGTCAGTCTTTCAGAAGACTTCATTTTTCTGTTGTCCAAAAAAACCTCCCTTGAATCTAGAGGACCACTTAAAATGTCCAGCTTATTGGGGTCTCCTAGATTTAGGAAGGTGTAATTAGGAGTGCAGCTTCTGGGGCATGATGGGTTTAATTACAGGTTTTGCTTTTGTAATACATCTGGTGATTTAGGACAAATCGCTGTTCATCTGATTTAGCTCTATGACTCAGGACAGTTTTCAAGTCAAAATATCTCATTAGCTTCATTTTGCTGCCTCTGTCTGCTTGCCACAATATCTTGGTATGAATGATGGAAAAAGGGCCTTGCGTTTGGTTGCTTAAGTTGCCTTTGTTTGCCAGAACTGCTTGTGGTGGCATTTCTGTGTGAAGATGTGCTCTTGTCCGTTCCAGAGCAGACTCAGGAGAGCATTCAGCGCTTTGAGCAGCAGGCAGGACTGAGAGAGGCTGGCTACACTCCCCACAAAGGCCTCACTACTGAGGAGACCAAGTATCACCGAGTGGCTGAGGCAGTTCACGTAAGGCTTGTTTTGCAGTGGCTTTTTCCATGTAGGTTGTGTACTAGCTTAACACTTATCTGGTGACATAACTTTTGGAGCATGTCGCTAGGACTCCCATAAACTGCTTCCTCTGAAGGCTTTGAGGTCATTGTGTAACAAAGGTTACCCTCTTGTATTTTAAAGTCAGTGTTTGCCTTTATAATTTTGAAACAAACTTTTTTCTGAGATTTGTTGTATTCCACAGTCATGTCAGACTATCACAGTCGTCTTTGCAAGTGGGGACCACCCTACCCAGAATCTAGTTTCTTGCTGTACCTTTGCATGGTGCCGTGCAGTTGACTCTTGTAACTGTTTGTTCCAAGAGAACTGGTAAACCGTGCATTTCTGATGTGGAAGTTTCCAGATGAAAGATGAAATAGGCTTGCCTTTTACTGTAGGTAAAGACAAAGGTCTTGAAGCAACATGTTTCTGATGAGCTCAGTTGCCCACAGTAATCTTGCATCTGGAGTTTAATAGAAACCCACAAGGTCAAAGTTTCAATAACAGTGTTGGTGAATTGCATTAGTGTGGCTTGGATAGGCACAGGAAACATTCTGAGAAGGTGCTTGTGTGGTTGGTGTTTGAACTATAACTGCCCTTCAAGTGACTTCTTCAAAGTTCAGTTTGTACTGTCTGACTTGTAATAACCTGGTTCCCATACACCCGGTTCCTGTTTATTTCGTGACCAGGCGTACTCTTCCAATGCGGTTCATCTCCGTGTTCTAGAGCAGTGTTCCCATCCTCTTGTATGTGAGTTACTTCTCAGGGTTTAGTGCTTCTAGACTTCTGTATGAGGTCTGGTCTCACCTTCATTAAAGAGCTTGTGTGCCTGAAAGCTTTGTTGCTCTGAAAAGTGCTGCGGACAAATGGTGGCTGTGGCTTTGTTACCAGGTACCAGAACTAATGCGTAAGCTAGCTCTGCTACGTCTGCAGCCTCCCTGTGAATGCTGGTATCGAGGCAGTGCATTACTGCTGGGTAGTGACTCTGAATGGCAGAGTGAGCTATGGGTGTTATTTTATTTCCTCTAGTCTGGAGGATGTCTTGAGTGTAGTGCACTTCCAAAATGCTTATATCTGATCTGGAAAGAAGCTTAAGGGGTGTATGTGCAAGTATTATAATCCTGCGTTAGCTTTAGGTGAAGTGACACTGAAATCCTTTATCACCTGTGATACAAACAATAGTCCAGTTTTGACAATAAAACTCGCTGTTTGTTCCTTATGTCTTGTATTTAAGCTCTGTTGCTTCTGTGCTTCTCTTCCCTCTCCTAACAGAAGCTAAAAATGCAGAGTGGAGAGACGACAAAAGATGACAAACAGGCTTCTTCTGCGCAGTCCACTCCAAGCAGCACTCCCCACTCCTCTCCCAAGCATAAAAGCAGGTACTCTGTTCCTGGCAGACCAGTCCTGCCTTTGGTTTCCTACAGGCCGCTGAGGTGGGAGCTGCAACAAATAACATTCTTATCCAGTGAGGGACTGAGGGGTGAAATTCAGCTCCTGCTGTGGGTTTGTGTTGAATAGATCCAAATGTTGAAAGCTTGTGGAGCTTGGGCATACATATCTTCATCCTGGGCGGTAACAAACCTATTAAGATTGCTTAAGTTGCCCCCGATAACTATATGTAACGTTCCTGGCACAGTGGGGCCACTTGAAATACTTATTCTCATGTTTTCTACATCTCAATGATTTTTTCCCTAGGGGTTGGTTTAGTCAGGGGTCCTCTACTTCTATCACTGGCCCAGACTTTGCCATGGAAACTGGTGGGGACAAATTGTCATCTGAAAGATGGAGCTTTTTTGGACCCAAAGCGATCCAGAAATCCACCAATGATCCAGGTATGTCCTCTAAAAATCTTCTGCCCTGCAAGAGCTATGGCAGAGTTGTCTCAGAGCAAACTTGTTAGCTGTTTCTGGAGTCTTATCCTGCTTGCCTTGTTACTTTCTAGGACCACCTTGTGAATGTGTACTATTCATATAATTTATGTGCCTAAATATAAAGCAGTTAGGTAAAACCTATGCCAAGGATCTGAAAACAGAAATAACTTGCACTGAGCTGCAGTGGAAGGGCAGGGTGTGAAGGTGACAGACTTTCACTCTCTTTGCTGTCTGGAACCACAACTGGAAGTGCCAGCCGCTGATGTGGAATAGGCTTTAGATGACATGAAGCTGCTGGGTCTTGCACAGGCTTTCTACAGTGTCGGACATCAGTGACACAGCTCACTCCTGGCAGCAGCGGAAAAAGGACTTGGCAACTTTTCCTAGCTCTTACTTGCTGTGATTTTTTTTCATCAGGAGGATTTACCATCCAATCCCATAAGGGTGCCCAGAAGCCATCCCCAATGGAGCTGATGCGTGCTCAGGCTACTAGGATGCCAGAGGATCAAGTCACCTTCAAGCCACCCAAAATGGACATTCCAATCACAGAAGGGAAGAAGCAATCTCCACGGTCCCATAATATCAAACCTCGAGATCTGAATGTGCTCACTCCCACCGGGTTCTGAGAAGAATCTTCTGGTGTCTTTAGCGGCCTACAGGGTGTCTTAGACTCTGCTTCCCTGTCCCATTGTGCTGCAGTAAAATAGGAAAGTCTCCCTTCCAGCTGTTCATCTCAAAAGGACACAGTTGTGACTGTCCTCCTAAAGGCAGTCTTGGAAAAACCCCTGCACTAGTACTAAACCGATGTAAACCATCCTGTCTGCTGTATTGCACCAGTTCGGTCTGCTATGCTGTGCTAGATGTGCTTCCTGTACACTACACCACAGTGAAACCTTGAACCGTGTTTTGTGGGACAGAACTGCATGTGGTGTGCAAGCAGGCTGGCCTGTCTCCCTGTAGTCTGATTGTCCTGTCCTGCTCAGTGCTGCAGTATCCTCAGGAGGACCATGGTTCTGTCTGGCATATATAGAACACCAGCAGAAAATGATGAAAACAAGCAAGGACTAAAAACTGGACCGTTAACTGCCAGAAAGAAGTTGCCCTGGGAATGTGGTGGGTCAGTTTTAAATGTGGTGCTCCCTTAGTATGCAGTGTGACCTTATAGTTCAACACCTAGTACGTCTTTGTTCTTGGATATTTTTAAAGGAAAAATGGAGCAGTGACCATTCTAAGATGCCTGTATTAGGCAGGGAGCAGAATCTAATGGGGCTTGGCAGTAACAAGGAAGAATTGCTTCTCTTCCAACTCTTCATATTCCTCCAAAAAGGTGGAAATGACCAGAGCTGGTGTGGCTTGAACCAAGTGATCCTCCTCTGTTCTTTTTGCAAAACAACACTGTCCTGCCTTCTCCTAGACAACAGACTACTGATGTTCTGGCACTCTGGGTGCTGCTTTAATTTTTCTTTCTAGTATCTTTTATGAATCATGGAGAAGTGTATTGGACACCAGAGGCACTTCTTAAATAGTTTGGGGGTTTTTTTTATCATCATTAAATGCATTTTGCAGGGCTCGGGGAGGACTGAGGGCAGATCAAGGCTAAACATTCCTGCCTGCTCTGGTACAGCTGTATGTAATTGTTGGCCAAGTCAGAACCAGTTACTGGAAACAGCTAAAACTTGCTTTCATGAAAAGTGGAAGGAACTTCCACATCTAATCTCTTAAGCATTATTGGCAGTGTTGCTCTGTAATCTTCACCTGTCCTGTGGCAAACAGGTCTCCTCTCTCTTGATGTCACGATTGTGTTGCAGGGCTCCCTCAGCCAGCAGCAGGCTTTCTCTAGTGGCGAGGTGGCAGCAGCAGCCTTGCATCTGGTACTGGAAGCTTCTCTGTTGCCAGGACGCTATACAGAGGTTAACAGCTGGTAACCATAGAGCTCTGGGGTTTCTGCCTTCTTAAACCAAACATTCCTCCTGGAGGGTGAGGCAGGGTTGGCTCACTTGGCTAGCTGCTCTCCCCTCTGAAGAAGCACGTTTTGTGGCTCTGCTTCCTCTCAAGCTTCAACAGCACTGCCAATGATGTGTTGTGTTGAAAGTCTCCCACCCAACCAAGCAGTTCTCACTGTCACTGCTCATTTGCACCTTGGCAATCAGTCTGTCATTTGACATTAATTTATTTGTTGTCTGTATTCATGTCTCTAATGCGTATGATTTTTTTGTTTGTTACAAGAAAATAAAGTCCTTGTGAGTGGAGGTCCTTGGCGTGCGCTAGCGCTGCAAAGCAGCTGTGGAAGAAATGTGGGGCTGCCCTTGAGTGTGGGGTCAAGGTTCTGCCTAATAAGGCTCTGGCAGCACTTGCACTAGGGTAAAATGTTAGCTCTCTGAACTCCCTGTTGACAGGGAGACTGGGTTTAAAGCCAGACTCAGTCCTGTCTTAGTGCTTGTGCAGATGAAACTAAACATGCAGCCTTGGTGTTTTCCTGAGCTATTCAAATGGTGATTCTTCATGTTCGTGAGATTGCCTCCCTTGCAGCTTGTGTGCTGTGTTTGCACCTGTACTGTGGAGGTGGGCATGGGTGTGGGAGCCGGGCTGGTATTTGCCTAGAGGTGCCCAGGTCCCAGTGGTGTGGCTGTCTCTGCTTTGCCTTCCTCTGAAACGTTCTGGTTTGAGTGCTGCTGTAGCATTTGTAGCTGCCAAAGTCCTGCTGATAGAGCACACAGTTCTCCTGGGCTGGGGATGCCTGAGCTGAACGCTGGGGTTTCCTGTGCTTCTAGAGTGTTAGCAGAACTAAAAGTGATGAAATAGATCCTGCAGTACCCAAGTACTCTGGTACAGGCTGCTGCTGCAGGTCTGGGTGACACAGCCTGATCTCATGGTTTAGTTTGGAAGGGCTGGGTTAAAGTGCAGCCTCTTGGTGTGATAATTTCATTTTACTTTCTGTATTTTACTCCAACATCATTCTTGGGGATATGACCAACATCACAAAATAACATCCATAACTCTGGACCTCTTGCTGGATTGTGGCTTCTTTCCTAGTCTAGTGATAGAAATCTAATTCAGTTAAAAGGACTTAACTGGAAAACATACCTGGGTGAGCATACCGTGCAGGAAGAGCAGCTTTCTAGAGCAGGGAGCACTTGTTGGGAATGCTTCTGGCTACTACTCACAAAATAGACTTCATTTTTCCCTGGATGGCTTATTCTTGGATTAGGAGCAATGTCACGCAGATGAGTGGTTTGTTCTACATCTGGCAGTTGGGAAGAGGCTTCCTTGAAGAACAAGGAGCAAACCTGTAAGTCCCAGGTCAGATCCTTCCAAACAGTTCTGGGCTCACTGAAGCCAGGCTGCTGGAGGAGGCCTTGCTGTGCAGCAGCTGCCAGGTCTTCAGTGTGTGCAGCACTAACATCAGGACTGCTCCATTCCTGGCCATCACTGTGCTGCTCAATGCTCCTAGGTTCTGGTCTCAGTAGGATCCTGCCAAGGGCTGCCTGCCACAGAGGCAGGTAACGGGGTGGTGGGGCAGCTACAGGACTCTTTCTCCCACTCCCAGCCTGTGTTGCTTCTGAGCTGCCTGAGAAGACTTTCTATAGAAATGCCTAACTGTGCTCTGGCCTCAGCTGTGACTGGAGTTGGTGGCAGTGTATTTGCATTGAATATTCATCTTCATCATAACACGCATGCTTGTCCGCACTGCAGACACTTCAGTGCATTCTGGAAGAGGCGCAGCCTTTTCAGCTGATGCTGCTATCCAGTCCTCCCTCTTGACATGCTAATCACCTTGGGCAAAGTCATGTAGATGTACTTGATTTAGAACAGAAATGTTCCTCTCCTGAGAGCCCATTAGCATAGCTGGAGGATCTCTGCACTGTGAATGCCCTCACTGCAGCCCACACCTGCTCTTTTTCTTAAATATCACCTTTCCCTAAATATTGAACAGGTATTTTGTCATTTTGCTGGCTGTACAAACTATTGTCACTTTACGTCTGTGTTTGTCTAACGCTATCCCAAGGTACAGCTGACAGCTCTGTGCTTCCTTTGGGCAGGGCTGGCACCAAGATGGAAGAGTCTCAGCAAATACGAAAATAATTTATTTTTTTAAAAGTGGACAAAGCTCCTTGTAAAACTAGGATGAGGCAATTCTGAGACAGTGTAAACCAGCCATTTTTCCGAAGAAATGTATCAACAAACCCATGAGATGTATGACACTTGCAACTGCAGCATGAGATGGGGGTTTTGATGGGGTTTTATAGAGGAAACGTGACATTCTTTGTGCCCCCTGCCACAGTGGTTGTCTCCATCAGGTAGCAGTGACAATAAGGAACAACTCCCGAAGCATGCACAGTTTCTCCATGATCTGCCAGGGAAAAGGCTGTCCCAGGGCCTCCTGCATTCGGCTGATGAAGTCCTCTATCTTCAGTTGAACGTCCAGATGGCTGATGTCATCGCTGTCCTGGAGCTTGGGCTTGGCTTTCTGAATGATCAAGTCCATCCGGTCATTGAGTGAGCTCCGTAAGTGCTCTGCAAGAGGAAATGTTGGTGGGGAAAGGCAACACACAATGGGCTGCCGGACCTGTTCAGGGACAGATCGCAGCATGCCATGGGCAGCACTACGGTGAGGAGCAGTTGGGAACTGTGCTGATCCTCTCATGGTTGTCCTTGATGCTGCTGCACAAGACTAGCCTGGTGGAAGAAGGTACTGTCCCGTCCTGGAGCTTGGACTGCCCATGGAGAGAGCCCAAGAAATGGGGAGGGGGCAGGGCTTGTAGCATCCTTTTCTGCTGTGCTAGTGGCAGACTGGATGCTTTCCAGCTGCAAAGGAGCGTCTCCAAAGAGCTTAACAACAGTGATCATCTAGGGCTTCAGGGAGAATAAAACTCTGTGCATGTGTGATGGTGGGTCATCCTCTACATTCCTCCATGAGAGCCTTAACCCTGGGCTAAAGCAGCTGAAGTAGGGAAGGGACTTTTAAGAATTTTCTGTTAAAACAACTTTAAGGAGTTTTAGGGAGTGTTCTGTGACTGTGCTGCTCTCCTGGGGTCAGAAATACTGCTCCTTCCATGGCTACTGTGGGTGGTGCTCCCTGCCCGGTCTACTAAATGCCAAGTGTGTCCTGGCTTTACCATGCCTTTGACTTCTGCTCTTCCTCCTAAAGCACCCTATTCTTCCACCCACTGTGTGTGCAAGTTAGACAATAGTGGGTACAAAGCACCCCCATGTGTATTTGCTGGGATTGATCCTTTAGGAAGTAGGCTATTTTTTAGGGGCTAAACTTTGCAAAGCAGGTTGGGTGCTCTGCTTGATGCAACATCACTTCTTTGCTCTGACTGCTGGCAATAGTTACTGGCGTGGATGGAGGCACACTATCTTTCCAAGACTCAGTGGCTGGGAGTTCAAGAGTGATGAGAAGAGGAGGAAGGGTACTTTGGCTGTTTTACTGCAGCCTCTTGATGAGATTGTGTTTATCAAGGCCAGAACAGGCTGCTTACCCAGTATTACGTTTTGGTAACTCATCAGCAGCAAGCTCAGGTACTGCAGCATCTCATCCCATCTTTGCCATGTTGCTGTTTCATCCTATGACAGGAAACAGTATTTGGTTATTAGAAGAGGTTTTCTCAGGAGAAAATACAGCAAAGGAGAGGTTGGACTGGATACCTGGTATTGCAGCAGCACAGAGGAGTGGCTCAGGAAGTACAGGATCTTGGCCAGAGACAAGGGCAAGGTTGTGGGTACATCGCAACTATGCTGGAAGAGCAGCTCTAGCAGTTTACAGCGCAGGAGGTGACTCTCCATGGTGTTTAAGAAAGCTTCCCTGGAAGATAAAGGGATTTACTCTAAGTGAGACAGCGCAGCCTGACCAGGGCCAACTGCTGTAGCATGTTCCTGGTGTCCCAGTGGTGCTGATCTGGTGGTGCTCAGCAGTGCAGTAGAAGGAAAATCGCCAGATGTGATAGGGAGACATTTGTTATGCAGCTTGGCCGCGGGCACGTTTACGTCATTAGGTCTGACCTGTGGCAACTCGAGGTCGGTAGTCTGTGAAGCAAGCTTAGCTGCTTCACTTTACCCTGCCCAGCAGCCTGTGCAGAAGTTACCCATTCCTGCTGACTTGCAGGGAGCACAGCCAAGCAAGTGTGAAGTGGGGTCAGCAGCCAGCTGGATCTAGATCTGTCCTGGCAGGAGCAATCGTTTGTTTAGAGTCAGTTTGGCTTGGTTAGACCCGGAGTACTCAGAGTTCTGCTAAAAGGGTCCAAAAGGGCTGCCTGCTGGGGCTGGCGAATGTGGGTTTGAAATGTCTCTGGGTCTAGTGGTCTCATGTCTATGCTAGAGTCAGCCAGGCCCTTGTGCTTTGGTTTCAAATACTGTGTTTCTTAGAGAAGCAAACAAAAGTGTGTTAAGGCAAAGCCGCAAGAACTGCATCATATTTCTGGTGAGCTTCTCAGTTGTCCCTGGGCATCAGTGCTGAGTTTGCCAGTACACGACCATGCTGATGCGGAATACTGCTTTTCAGACCCACTTTACTATTTTAAGGTCCTGCAACTTTAACAAGTGGGAGAACCAACGTTTCTCAGAAACACGTGAGCTGGGGAGATGCGTTCAGCTGGTGACGTTCTTTCTCCATGGGATCTGTCAGTCCAACAACCACGCATTTGCTGTCTGGTCATAAATGAGCCTGTCTTTCTGTACCCTCTGGTATTTTATGCATCCAGACTTGGATGTAAATCAGGAATAAGACTATTGGTCACACAGGCAGATGCTGCCTTGTACATGTTTGTCTCACCTTTGGCTCCTCAGGGGAATATTCAGTATAAAAGGGAATATCACATCTGCGATCTTACAGGAGCTGCAGTTGGGAGATCTGTCCACTTCTACTGCGATGGACAACATCCGCTGGAGCAGGAGCATCACCCTAGTTAGAGAGACAGTCAGCACTAGGAGACACTACCCTCGGCTTGCAAAGTAAAGCAGTGGGGATGGCGCCTAGTTCAGCCTCATGCCTTGCAGTGAAAGACGCAGGGAAACATAGCAGGCTAGATTAGGTGTCTCTTGGTGGCTTTTGAATCTGATGCTTTTGGAAGCAGAGCTAATCCCCAGATGGGCCCTTGGGTGGCTGTACTGAGTGTTGTTGGAGCAGCATGGGGCAGCCTGGGCGGTGGGCTAAGAGCTCCAGCCTTATGCTACATGTAAGAGGAGGACGTTCACTGAGCCAGTTTCCTACCAGGTGAGGAAGTCTCTTGCTCACCAAGTGTATGTCTACCTCAAAGGAGAACTTTACGTTCAGCCTGGCTTCCCTGACCTGACAGGGAGAGACTTTGGCTTCTCCCTGACTTGGGCCCCATGATACTGACAGCAAGGAGCCAGGACTTCTGGGGCTTACCTCTGGGCAAAGAAAGCTGGTGGAGCCACCTCTGCCTGGTCAGTGCTGGCCAGCCATGGTGCGGATGAGCTGTGTTCGGCCTTTGCTTCTGTTGAAGAGGATGTAATTTCTTGTGGCTGCTCCTGGGGCTGGGAGAACCCGACTCCTGTCACTGCTGTGATCAACCATTCGACCACCTCCCTGTGACAGGAACAGGAACATTAGCAGGGACAGGCCTGGTTTGCTGCATTCTGACCAATAGATCCACTTGAAGTTCAAGGAAAGACCCCAAGGGTGGGATGCATTCTTCATCTGCTTGGAGAGGCTAGGGAGTAGCTCTGCTGAGCAGCAGATTTATGCAGTTGTCAACAGGACTGCTGCCGCCTCAGTCCTGTCCTGAGCAATGCAAATCTGACCTTGTTTCTGGGAAAAGCCCACTAGGCTGTGGCCAGAAATGTCTTGTGTTATTTCTGGGGTTTTGTTTTTGTAAACCCGTTCCTGTTCTTTATGTTTGGCCCCTACACCTCCCTCTGTCTCCCAAGCTTGTTTTCTGGAAAGTCTGACCTGGAGTCTCAACAAGTGTTCCCTGAGCCCCTGCCTGTCAGCATCTGGTTAGAGAATAGGGCGGATGAGGCATCCCTTACTTGACATTGTTGAAGCACATGTCGCACGAAAGCACTTTCTTGGCAATTGACTTCTGCAGCAGGCGCAACCTCAGGTTCTCCTGGAAGTCGTCCTCCAGGGTCTGCACCACGTACTGCAGGAAGAGGAGCCAGCCAGGGGGCTTCTCCTGAGGGCAGATGGAGATGGTATGAGCCTGGCAGAGCAGCAGGGCAAGAAGCATCTGGGAATTTGGCTGTCTTGGGAATGGGCTGATGTACATGACTGAGGAGTAGGTCCAGGAGGGGCTGCCTGGATCAGGCCACGCCCCAGGGGCTTGGCTGGACCTGTTGTACCATTGCATTAGGGCAACGAGGCCTTTTCTGCTGCTGTGTCTTCTTCAGATGACACAATGTGCCTACAGCTGCGCAGCAGCCTAAGGAGCACTGTGGATAAAAGTGGAAGACCCAACTGACACTTGCTGCCTTCAGCGGCCGCAATAAAACTGCGTGTCGCATTGGCCCATTCTGCAGCGGGGCATGGCCATGAGGCCCTGGGGCAACGCTTACCCTCAGGCATCGCATACTGGATGATCCCTGCCCCATGCGACACACACGGTGCCAAGTACCTGGTCCTCCATGATGTATTTCAGCAGCGTCCAGTCCCATCCCACCGTGGCGATGTTGGCTGGATGGAGCCTGCAAGGACAGCACTGTCCATTTGTGCTGAACTGCCCAACCACCTGCCTGGAAGCACGGCAGCCCCTGGCCCTTCCCCAGCCCACTTGCTCAGGGGCCTGCCCTGCCTTCTCCTCTCCAGCTTTGCCCTCTCCCTTTCTCCTCCCCTGACTCCATTCATTTTTTGGAAGCACCTGACCGGGGCTGTACTCCATGGAGAGCATCAACACTCCTGGGCCTGTGGCTCACATTGTGCCTCTCTGCAGGAACCCTGAGGACAGCGGGGGAACCGCTCCAGCCACCTCCAGCCCATGGCCCCTGCTG
This sequence comes from Stercorarius parasiticus, assembly GCA_013396915.1. Taxonomy (NCBI): domain Eukaryota; kingdom Metazoa; phylum Chordata; class Aves; order Charadriiformes; family Stercorariidae; genus Stercorarius; species Stercorarius parasiticus. Next base: position 333,296 of record VWZL01000538.1, on the reverse strand, counting down.
CAGCCCAGGGAAGGCGTTTTTGCCATGTCACAGCAGTGAAGAACGAGATCTCTTCAGGAGCAAGGCAAACATGCTCCTCTGTCCTAGAGGGCTCCCTGGTGTCACAGGCTGTCCCTGCACTGTGTGGGCTTGCTACTAAAGGATTAAAGCATGCTCATGGTATAGTTGGAGCTGCTTTCCCTCTTGTCTCAGCATCCCTTGCCTCTCTCACCCCCTCCATTCCTCCATCCACTTGGGGGTTTAGCTGCTGCTCTCTGGGCCAGCAATGGTCCTGACCCACCCTTAGACAGCCCAGGGTGTGCCTGTGCTGGTCACAGGAGGATCATCCTGGGTTACAGGGGAAATCGCTCCCTGTTCCATGGGTGAGGACCATGAAGAATAACCTTTATGCTGGGCAGGCCCCCCGGAGCACCTAGACAGCCCCAGGGCACCGTGGCAAAAGGAACACGTACATTTGGATCTTCATCAGCAGCATGTAGGTGTCCTTCAGGATCTCCCCTTGGTGGGGGTTCAACAGGATCTGTCTGATCAGGTGGGAGATGATTTCTTTGGGGGGACAGTGCTGGCAGGAGACGAACTCGCTCAGGAAATGCAAGGTGCCCTCCAGGAAGTTCTCCTCCATGGTGGTGCGCACCATGCTCAGCTTCCCGCTGGGGATGAGGTCAGGTTTCCGCTGCGTGCAAGGCAAGGCAATGGGTGAAAACTGGCTCTCCCCAACACAGAGGAACCCAGCTGTGATGTGGGGCCCACCGCGAAGGGAACTGCAATAACCAGAGAACCCAGCTGCCTGGCAAAGCTTCCCCCAAAATGGGAAGCAGAGCAGGAGCTACCTCTGCTCTGTCCTCTACTGCAGAGGCTGCTCTGAGCAGGCTCCAGCCAGGCTTGGCAGTGGCTATTCTGAACCCTGTTTACCTGCTGTTTCTCCCTGTTGGGTGCTACGCCTTGGAGGAAGAGGTGCTGGACTCCGCTCCTCCTGAAATAGTGCAGTTTGTTCAGCCAGGCTTTGCTGTCAGCCTTGGACCTGGCTGGGATCACTTGCTGGATTGTTCCGTGTTGTGGTAAGTCACCTGGTTCCAGCAAAGGCTCTTGGGCCTTCACTGGCGTTGGGGGGATGGCTGGGGCAGGGCTCAGCCTTGGGGGCAGCTCCCTTTGCTGGCTGAGGTGGGGAGGCTCTTCCTCTGGGCTACAGGCTCTCCAGCTGCTGCTGCTGTCCAGGCTGGAGGGGGACAGGGACAGCAGGTCCGAGTCCAGCTGCATGCTGGCCAGGGAGCCCAAGTCACTGTTAAAAGTGGTAGTGCTGCAGTTCTGCTCCGGGCTGCAGGAGCAGCTGTGGCGGCTGGAGACGGGAGAGAAGCAGCTCCAGTTCTCTGTGCTTTCTGCCATGTCCGTGGATGCACCGGGCTCCATGGGAGCATCGTGTGAGGGTGCTGCAGGGCTTGGCCCTGACGTTGCCTCTGTTTCTTGCTTTGTGGTGGAGCAGAGCCGGGGATGGGACGTGTGTGCTGCTGGGGCAGCAGGAGCCTGCCCGGGGTCCTGGTCAGCCCAGCCAGTGCTGGGGAGGCTGCAGGTGTCTTCCGTCAGGTCGATGATGGTGAGGCTGCTCCACGGTGCCGGGTCTGTGCTCGTATCCTCACAGGTCAGATCGATAATCTCCTGTGGGGACAGAAGGGCCAGCGTTGTCAGTGATGGTGGCACCTGGGTGCCTCAGTCCTCCCCTGCCAGGGATCTCTGCTATGGTGGCGCTGACACCCCAGCCCAAGGGGGAAAAGGGGCCCATTGGCAGCAAGACCAGGAAACCAGGGGCAAAGATGCTGCTGCCCGGCCGAGGGGATGGGGCAGTCTGTGGGGCAGCAGCCCGAGCTCTAGCGTTGGTTTCCCCTGGCAGCATGGCTGCGCCCAGCCCGAGCTCTTCTTCCCGGCTCCTGGCAGAGGCAAACCCCTGCTCCCCTCGGGCTCCTTACAGCAAATGGCTGTGTCCTCTGCTCCAAACACCTCTCGCCTTGGCCCGGAGCGCGCCTGGCTGCCCGCTCAGCTTCCTCCCAGGATGGGGAAAAGCCGTCCCTGCTGGGGTGCGCAGGGGGGGCAAGGGGAGCCCTGCGAGCACTACCTCCCCCATCCCCAGGGGCTCCTGGCAGGAGCAGTGCAGGATCCGAATCTCGTCACCCCTCCCCTGCGGCACAGCCTCACCCACTGCACGGACCCGAGCGGCAGGGAACAGATCTACCTTCACATCCATGGCACCAGGCCAGAGCTATGGCAGCCCCGAGACTTTGGGGACTCCCATCCGGGCCTCGCCGGGTGATGCAGCACCCGGAGCTCCAAGGACGCGCCTGGCCGAGGGGCGGGCAGGGGAAGGCAGCTGTGTCCGCACCTCCGGCAGGCAGGACACGGCACTTCTCGGGATCTCGATGTGCCCGGGAGGGGTGAGAGCCTGTTTGCTCTTGAAAAAAAACAAACCCCTCAGCGTCTCAAAGCAGGAACGTGTTTTGCGGGCAATTTAAATCCTTTTTTTTTTCCCCTGACTCAGCCCTGCTGCCTTTCCTAAGGAGAGGCCAGGTGTAGCCTGGGGAGGTGACAAAACCCAGCAGGCCTGATGTGCTCCGGGACGCCGGTGGAGCTGAGGAGGGCCAGAGGCTGCCCTGGTTCCAGCTGTCCCTGCTGCCCCGGACGCCACGGAACTGCCAGCGTTAGAGACCCGCATCATAACCGGGGCCAACGGACAACGTGCCCTGAACTGCCGCCACACCAGCCCATCGTCCCCCTGTCTGCAGGGTGGCCCAGGTGAGGGGGACAGTGGCTGCCCCACCCACGGCCCAGGGCTGGACCCCCACCGAGGGGCTGAGTCCTGGCCAGCTGGGACCCTCCTCGGACCAAGCCACTCCATGGCACGGGGCCGGGGTCTTCCCTAGGGGGACGAGGCCAAGACGGCTGGGACCCCCAGAGGGACACACTTGGGGACCAGGCCTCTCTGCTGGTGGGAGGTGGCTGGGGGGACCTGGGCCCTCCTTAAGGCCAGGAGGGAGGTGACGGAGAGGACCGGGCTGCCCGGCAACACACGGACGCGGCTCCGGGACACGCGCTGCGCCCCTCCACGGCCCCTCTAGGCTTCGTGTCCCGGCGCGGCTCCCGTCCCCGCCCGCGGCGGAAGCGCCGCCATCTTTGTGAGGGGCAGGCGGCGCCGCGCCCAG
>VWZL01000538.1:309428-320488 GCA_013396915.1 Stercorarius parasiticus | reverse complement strand
TTTAATTAAAGTCCCTGATAAATCACTTCGGCCCCAGCGCCAGCCGCCGCCGCTCAGAGGCCCCAGTTTCGGATTTTTGGTGCTGTCCCCCCCCTCGGGGGGGTGTCCCACCGCGGGGGTGGGTGCTCTGGCAGGGAATGCTGTGAGGGGCATCGAGGCCATGATGCACACATTGATCAGGACTTCAGCGGGGGGTGTGTGTGGGCAGGAAATGGGGGGCATCAGCCTGTCCACCCCCCCTGCACCTGCTCGAAGGGAGATGGGCTCCTGCAGCCCCTCCTGCCCCCCCCCCACCTGCAGGACGGGGCTCTCCCGGGTGTCCCATCCTCGTCCCAGTACACGGAGAGGCGCTGGGGACAGGCGCATGCCCCACCGCCAGCCCTGCCACCCCGCAGAGGGGCAGCCGGCGCCTCCTAATTAATCCAGCCCTGGGTTATTAGAAACAAGACGAGCCCTTTGCAAATCAGATTAGTGGTGCTCTGAGCCAGGCTTTGGGGAGAGCTGGTGTTTAATGGTGAGGCTCTGGAGGAGCAGCCCTGCGGGGAATCTTGCGGCTACGGCACAGAAAAGTGCTGGAGAGGGTCCGGGTGCTGCAGGGGCTTTTCAGGGACCCCCCCACCTCTGCATGTGGGAGGCTGGGGGGAGCTGGGACAGGCTGCTGCTGCCCCCACAAGCCCGGCGGTGCGGGATGGGGAGATGCTGCCGGTGCTGGTGGGCACCGCCGGGGCTGCCACAGGGAGGACGGGGGAGATGGCAGGATGTGGGGCAGCAGTGGGGAGCCATCCTGCAGCCCGGGGGGGGCTGGAGCCAGCACGCAATGCCCAGCACCTCCACAGGGACGCGGCACCGACAGACCCGTGTGTGTGCACCCGCTGTCGGCTCCTGCCCTGACACATGGCCACCACCATGGATCAGCACGGGGACAACACATCAAGGACATGACCCCCTAGTTCAGCCCCTCTCACCGCTCCCCAAAATTCCCCCCGGGTGCACCCCCGTCTCCTCAGCCTCCTTCCACCGTGGCATCGACCAACAACTCCTTTTTCCACCTCCACGGAAAAAATGCCTCCTGCCCTCGCGCCCGGCCCCGCTCTGCCCGCTGGCAGCGGGTGGGATGGCTGCGTGGGCGGCAAGACAGGCCCATGCTTGGCCCGTCCGTCCGTCCGTCCGTCCGTCTGTCCTGCGGCAGCCCTGCTCCGGGCGCTGACGTCAGCGCTCCCAGCAGCCGGGCGGTGGGCGGGCGGCACCGCTCCTATTGTATTAAAAATAATACAGCGGAGCACAAATTCATTACAGATAAGTGTGACAGCCAGGAGGAATTAACGAGCCTGTCTCTCAGCGCCTGACAAACGCCTCCTTTTGTTCCTGGGATGGGTCCTTGAGTCTTTCAATCTTTGGAGATGCCTCGGCTCATTAAGTGCATCCTCCCCCAGCAGCTCCCAGCGTGCCCAGGGACTGCTCCCAGTATGAGCTGTGGCCAAGCCAGCAGGGCCGTCCCTTGTGCCAGCACCCAGTGCTAAGCCGGGCTTGCCCTCCTTGGGGCTCGGTGGCCTGGAGTGCTGTCCCCACGCGTGGGACCCCGCGCGGGGTGGCTGGGGGGGAGGTGGGCGAAGCAGCCCCCGTCCCTGCTGCCGCGGGAAGCATGAGGCTCGTGTGAGCTGTGGCCAACCGCCCCGGCACTCCAGCTGCTGGTGCCGGCAGCGCAACCGCAGCCGACGGGCTGGCGGGCGCCCAGCTCTGCCCTGCCGGCCGGGCTCCCATGGGAAGGGCAGCCGCGGGCTCGTCACCAGCCCTGGGCATCGCCTCCGTCCTCCCGCCCCGCACACCCCTGCGGACGCCCTGCTCCCGGGATGGGGACGGGCCCAGGGGACCCCCGCAGTCCCAGAGCTGAGCTGGCTCTGGCAGGTGTTTGGAGGATGATTCCTGGTGCTGGGAGATTGCTTGTGCCTGGCATGGGCACTCCTTAGGCACAGCTGTCCCCTGTCATCGTCCTGGGCAATGTCACCTGCCCAGTGGCTGCCTGGACCTCCTGGGGGAGGCAGGAAAGGAAGGGACAGGGAGGGACAGGGGGGGCTGGGGGGGGCAGCGCCGTGGCCAGATGGAGGAGGAAGCTCTCAGCGCTGCCAAGTCCTTGCAAGTCGCCTCCGTGCCGGCTCGCGGGGGAAGCGTGGCAGGGACGGAGCCAGAGCGGGTGCCAGGGCCCCGGCAGCGCCTCGCTCCGCTCCCCGCCAGCGCCTGGGGAAAGGGCACGGGGCTGGCAGCCACTGCCACACGGCCCACTGCGTCCCCCGAGCGGCACCTGCCTGCCCCGCTGCCAGCATCGTCCCCAGGCCCTGCAGCCGCACGGGGACCCTGCAAGGTCACGAGCCTCTGCGGGTCCTTGCAAAGCTCCCGGGCAGAGGGAAGCGGGTGCCTGAATCCCTGCACCCATCCCTGCCGCACCGCCAGCCCAGCCTGCTGCCACCGCCACCCACCCATTAGCACAGGACAGTTATTTCACTTATCCCCCCCCGCCATCTCTGCAGAAAATAATTATTGGTCCTTCTCATCGCACGGAGGGATTAAAAGTGGTTAACTCCATTTCCAAAGGCTTTGTTATGTTGGTTTTCCCCCGGCTGCTGCACAAGGCGATTTCCACAGTGCCACTTAGGCAGCTTTTATCAGGTTGTCTTCTGGAGGTAATTGGGTTTTTCAGGAGCCTGTTTAAAATTCGTAACCCAGCCTCTTAAACAAAACAAAAACAGCAGCGGGGAGAAGGGGAAGAGGCAGCAGAAAACACGCAGCAGCTGCAGCCTCTGAAGAGCAGCCCCGGCCCCTTGGGGCTGGCAGCCGGCGGGGACAGGGACAGGGACGGGGACAGGCCCCAGCGTGCTGTAGTACCAGGCTGGAGCCGGACCCTCCGGCGCCCGCCACCCCTGCTGTCCCCGCCGCCGGTGACACCGCGCGAGGCGAGGGGGACCCGGGGTCACTGCGTTATGCCGTGCTCAGGGCGAGTGTGCGGTGCCTGGGGGCCAGCCCCTGGGGACGGCGGGGCCACCGCTCTGCCCCTGCAGCAAGTCACCCCCCCCTCCCTCAGCACACGTGGGTGGCCCCCCCAGCATCCCCTCATCCCAGGCACGGGGTGTGGACACCGGTCTCACCGCAGGGCCGGCGTGGGAACGCGTCCACGAGCCCTGGGGCTGGCGCGGAGGGAGGTGGGCTTGTGCCACGGCTTGACCCCGGCTCTGCCGTGATGCTCTGCCCGACCGTGGGAGCAGCTCCGTGGCGGGGGACCAGGGGTGGCAGCCCCCCCTGAGCTCACCAGAGAGGGACAGAGGAAAATGGGCCAAATCCACCCCAGGAGCCACCCTCACAGGATAACTTCTGCTGGCCCCATGCCCTGAGGGTCTCCCCAGCTCCAGACGGGGGTGGAGGCTCCTGCCTGCTGCCCTCCCCATGCCCTGCTCCCCATGGGCACAGCAAAGCGCCCCTGCAGCCGGGGGGGCTCCGGGCTGACGCTGCAGCTCTTCCCGCTCTCCCGCATCGCTATCACGGGCCCGTCTGCATTAATACCACAGCCCCCTCGGCATCAGCGTTGCAGACCCATCTGCATCACCGCCACGGCCCCGTCGGCATCGCTCCTCCAGACCCATCTGCCTCCTCCTGCCGGGCTCCTGCCCGTGGGGCGGGGGGTGTGTGTGCACTGGGCACCCCCAGCGCATCCCTGCCCAGCTCGGTGCCGTGGGGCGCAGCATGGGACGGGGAGTGGGTGGCGGGGGGAGCTGCTGCGGCAGATGGTCGGTGGGGCCGGATCCCGGCACCTCACGCAATGAGGGACGCGTGCATCCCCCGGGGGGGCCGTTTGCGGGAGCTGGTTGTGAACCGGTGCCCGCGGGGCCCCGGCACGCATCTGCTCATCCCGGGCATGGCAGCCAGCGTGCGAGCCGGGGTGGCTGCGGCTGAAGGAGGGATGGGGCGAGGAGGGGACGGAGCCCACGGCTTCCAGCTGTTCCCAGCGTGGCAGTGTCCCAGGAGGATGCCAGAGAGGGAGCGGTGCTCCCAGTGCTGCTCAGCCCCCCAGAACTCCCCAAAAAGACCATCTACGCCTACATCTGTACAAGAGTGATGGAGGGGCTGAATCTCCCAGCGACAAGGGGACAGGGACCCAGCTCCAGGCGCCAGCTAAGGACCATCCAGCGCGGCCGGGATGTCAGCCACTGCGCAACTGAATGCCTTGGCTTGTGCCCTGCGACGGGGACCTCTGCTCACCCAGCCCCAGTCTCAGGGCCACCCAGCGGCGTCCATGTCCCGTGAGTGCTGGTGGATGCCGGGATGGACCCCACCGGTCGAGTGCTGCAGTGGCGACTCCGTGTCCCCGCGGCTCCCGGCGCGCGTCCGGTGCCTCTGTGCCATGCATTATTAAACAGAGGCGCTGCAGCCCCTCGCTGTTTATCCTGGCCTGGCTGTGCGGGGAGCGGGCTGCGGGAGCTGCCGTGGCTCGCTGCAGTCTCAGCCGGAAGATTTCGGCTTGCTGCGGGTCTGGACGATTCCCCAAACAGGTTTATGACCCCTGGGGTTACTCAGCCGGCCGCTTCCCACCTCCCCACCCCACGCAGGGTGGATCCCACCTGCCTGTAAAAATCCACTGTGCATTCAGCCTCGGTGCTGTCACCTCCATGGCTTTCTCCTGCCCACACAGCAGGTACTTAGAGCATTTGCATCCCAACCGCCGTATATACAGGCACACTCGCGCCAAGTCCACCCCATCAATATTTATGGCAGGCACGCACACCCGCACAGCTCTGCAGGGGCCGGTGCGGAGCGGGGCTGGGCGCCGCGCACCAGGCACTGCTCGGGGAGCAGACAAAAGCCCCCCCGAGCCCCCGCGCTGCCTCCCCGTCCCTCCCCATCGCCCCAGACGTTGCCTTTAGGGAAGGAGCCAGCCTGTGCACATACTGATTTCCATCCCCGCCGCCCTGGCAGGGACATGCAGGCCCTGTGCAGGCGCTGATGACGGAGGTGGTTGGGACCGTGCGGGGAGCAGATGCCCGACGGCCCCCTCCTGGCTCTGTGTCAGGATGAGACTTGGGCACCTGCTCCCTGCAGAAAGCCTTGGAGGGGTCATAACCCACCCTCACTTCACCGTCAGGGGAAAGGCGTGAAAGGACAAGGGCACGATTAGCTCACGACTGGGCACCCAGATCACAGCAGAGCAGTGGCAGCACCCGCTTGTCCCCCCTCCAGCCAAAGTGCCCTCAAAACTGAGACCCCGGGTGCTGCTCCCCTTGGGGTTCAGCCTTGTGCTGGTACAGGTCTCGGTTTTGCAAAGATCCTGCAAGCTCTGTGGGGCTCCCGAGAGGAGGGCAGGGAGCCTGGGGTGCTTTACCCCCCCTGCGCCGCCGAGGCTGGGGAGAGGGAGGAAGAGGGGAGCGGGGATGCCGTCATGGCTGGTCCTGCTCTACCCGAACTCGCAGCCCGGCTCTGGGAGAGCATCTGCCTTCCCAGGGGAGCATCCTTTCCATCGCATCCTATGGGAGGGGAGGTTTGGGAGCCGAGATGCCCCGTGCCCTGGGCAACAGAGCTGCCCGAGGGCTACAACGCTGGGGACACCCTGTCCTCCGACGGCAGCAGATGGCTGCACGGTGGGGGGCTCCGTGGCAGCGTGGGGGGGTACATCTGGGTGTCTGGGCTCCTGCCAAGCTGCAGCTCAGCGGGAGCGGGATGAGCCTGTGCTGCCTCAGCTTGGGGTGCTGAGAGGGGTGGGACCCCCGCGCTGGGGGGCAGCTGGGATGGGTGAGGGGCTCGCTGCTCACCCCAGTTAAAACCCCCCCAGCCTGCCTGCGCTCGGGGTTTCCGCTGCGGCGTGACGCCGGATGGGCACGGCGCCGCTCCAAGAGCTGCTGGGGCTCTGGCCAGAAAATTCGTTCTTGGCTGCTTTCAGTGGGGTTTGGCTCGTACCTTTCCCATCTGGGGGCTTTCAAAGGCAAAAAAAAAAAAAAAAAAAAAAAAACAAAAAAAAAGAAAGAAAGAAAGAAAGAAAAAAACCCACGCTGGCCCTGTGCCAGCTCCACAGTCACCGTCACCTGCCATGGTCCCCAGGCAGGGCCGTGCCCAGCATCCGCCCCGGAGTCCGAGCTGTTCCCCACTCCCATGGCCTCAGCCTGGTCCTGAGCTGGTCCGGACGCCTCTTGTCCTGCGTCCAGGATACCCATGATGGATCCCCCCATCCTGGGGGGCCCAACTGGCTCCGCTGAGGCAGCCCCAGGTGGTACCTCTGCACCCCCCATCCATTCCCCGGCTGTACTGTGCCCCCCATACCGCGGGGAGCGAGACGGCCCCCCAGGAGCCGTGGTGCGCAGAGCCCGGGCAGTGCTGCCTACCTTGGTGTGTGCAGCGCCGGGCGTCCGCAGGCTTCGGCGCCTAACGCAGGGGGACGAGGAGCTCGCGGGGGCGGCTGGGCATCGCAGGGAGAGCGGGGCCTGCGGGAGACACCGACAGCGAGAGGATCAGCTCTGCGGTGGGGACCCAGGACCGGAGGGCATGGACAAACTGGGATCGCTTGATGGGTGATGGACGGAGCACACCACTGCCCTCTCCCCCTGCCTGGGGGGCCCAGGGTGGGTCTGTGCACCCCCCCCGCATCCCAGCCTCCAAGGGTGGGAGCAACCTGCTGCCAAGAGCCACCATCTCCCCGTAGGTGGGAGCCCAGCGGGGTGCGCAGAGGGTGTCAGGCTGCATGAGGTGGCAGCCCGTCGGGGTCTTTGGTCCTCTCCTGGATGAGGGACACCACCTCCGCTGCTGGCTGAGGGCTCCTGTCCGCCTCTGCAGAACCCAGCAGTTTGGATGCCTTCATTAAATATTTAGAGGGCTCTCAACTCTTTGAGGGTTTTAAAATTTCACATTAACTCTGCCTTCCTCAGCTTGCAAATGATGAATTTCTTCTTCAGAGAACATAATGACAAGTTCAAACAAGCTGCCAAACAAAGGCCCTTGCTCAGACTTTACAATTTGAGAAAGCCTGGCCCCGCCCCGGGCTCCCCACTTCTGCGACCTCAGGAAGCTTCTGCCCGGGGGTCTTGTCCCTTCCCCGAACGTCCTTGAAATCCCTCTGTGATGCTCGGGGAGATGCTGGCCCGGGCGGGGGCTGCGCAGAGACCCAGGTACCAGGGTGCCGGGTGCCACGCTGGCAGTGTCTGGGGTGGTCCGTCCCCATGGCGTGGCTGGTGCCACCGCGACGGGTGCCACCAGTGTGATTTGTGTTCTGCGACTCAAGGAACAGGTTCCTGGGGAAGTTACAAATTCATCCTGGCTTCGAGCAAAGGCTTTTCCTCCACCCTGGGGAAGGAGGGAGGCTTTGGCAAATTGGAGATAAATATATGACCCAGGGGAGCCGGGGGAAACACAGGCAAACAGCGACGCTGGAGGAGCAGGGGCTGGCATGGATGGAGCCTGCATTTTTAAAAGCATTACAGGAGCATGGCAGGAGCATGGCAGGAGACACTGCCGGCCCCCGGGTGCAGCGCTGGGTTTGGGGAGGGTGCGGGCTCACCCCGGGGACCCCACGCTCTGGGGACTGTGGGGAAGGGGCAGAGGGTCCTTGGCGGGACCCCCGAGGAGACCCCAGAAAGGCGCCTGCTTCCCTGGGAAACGCAGCGCTAAAAGCTCAGCCTGGAAAGGGCTCGGCAGCAGCGTGAAGGTGACCTTTGCTGGGGACAACCGCTGCCTCCTCCGGGATGCGGGAAGGCTCGGCAACGGGGTAAGACGGGCTGCAGAGTGCTGCGGGGACGCGTGCCTGGGGGCGGCTGGTTTCCAGCCAGCTCAGTGCCGAGGAGACGAGCAGGATTAGTCCCCTGCTTTGTCGGCCATGTCCTGGGGTGCAAATCATCCGTTCTTTGCTGAAACCCCAGAGGGTGGGAAGAGCGGGGGCTCCCTGCTCAGGTACCCGAGAAGATGCAGAGGGTCCTGGGGGGCGCTGCTGCTCCCATCCCTGCAGGGTATTTTTTTTCTGGGCCAGACCAAAGTGTTGGGGGTTTTTTTTGGTTTTTTTTTTTTTTTTTTTCCTTTTTTTTCCTGCTTTTGCAACCAGCATCACGAAGATGCATCTCACCTGGACAGCTGTGCTAGCTGAGTCTGTCTGCCTGTCTGTCCAGGCAGCCAGACACCAACCGCAGCCAAAAGCAGAGGATAGGGAAGAGCAGAGCAGAGCAGGGTGACAGTGCCAGGACACCCCCAGCTCCGGGGACTGCGGTGCCCCCAGGCGCTGGCAGGGCTGCTTTCATCCAGCTGGGGCTCTGGACACAAGACACAGTATCCACAGAAAACTTAATGCTCGAGAAGAGGCCGTTAGCGAGTCCACAGCTCTTCTGCTTTGGCACCTCTGGCTCTTGGCACCCTGCTTTTATAGCTGGGCTTGTCCAAACGTCTGCAGAGGAGGGTGGGCTGGGGAAGGGAAGCAGCGGGGTGCGCGGGCTGGGAACCTCTGGGCCACATCTCAAAGCGCTTCTCCTGCCTCAGGGAGATGCTCTTGTGATCTGCCTTGGGGCTGGCATCAGCTTCGTGTCCGGGCACCGGGGCGAGAAGGAAGGCTCAGAGCCACAATGCTTGGGGAAAATATCAGCAAACTGGACTCAGTGCTGGCAGTTTGCCGTCCTGGCGCTCGCACAGGGATGCAAAGGGCTCGGGGTGCCACGCTGCACTGGGCAGCCCCCAGAGGCAGTTCCCAGCTGGGGTCCTGGGCTTGAGCCAACCTGCCTCGCCTTCAAATAGCAGACCCTCAGCCTCAAAAATCTCAGCGCCTCTCGCGGACTTCATCTTGCCACGGGCCAGCGCAGTTCTGGGTCACACCATCACGGGGCTCTGGGATTTGTCTGAGATGAGCGATATTTCTGAACCTCTGGTGAGTGTTACAGCAGGAGCTGCGACACCAGCTAGGGAGGGATGGACCTGCTGGCCCGGCTGCTTACAGGAGGAGCAGGCACCTGTGATGCAGAATGGCACGGAAAAGGTGACAGTGGCTCCTGGTGAGGCACCGGGCGACCTAGTGAGACACTGGAGCCTGGAGGCACGTCCCGGAGAGCCCACGGCTGGACAAGGCAGGCGGTCCGGGTCTCCACGGCCAGGAAGGCTCCGCGGAGCCGGGCGAGGCGGAGGGGAAAGCTCCTGGGACGAGCGAGCAGAGAGCGCTCACGCGAGAGCAGCCTGCAGGAGCGCAGCTTGTTTACCCTGGCTGAGCAGGCCTGATTGCTCTCTATAAATACACCCGGCGAGTAAACACCGGGGAGGGAGAAGGATCGTTTAAACTCGAGGATGATGCTGGCGTAAGAACAAATGGGGAGGTCTGGCCAGGAACACGCGGAGGCTGTGGGTGAGGGCAGAGATCCTCCAGCTGCCGGGAAGGTCCTGCTCTGGGCAGGGGGTCTGGTCCAGCTCTGGCTGTTCGGGCAGCGTGTGATGCCCAAGGGCTTGGGCTCGGTGCCGGTGGGAAAGGCAGCAGCCCGGTCTGCAGTGACTGTGCCCACCTGCCAGACCAGACCTCTCAAGCTCCTGGGGGCATGTTGGTGCCCAGGGGTGGGAACGGAGGCGTGCCATGCTGCCAGCGGTCACTGTCTCTTCCCCAGAGGGTTTCTCTGCGGTACCGGACATGTGCTGGGACCTCTCAGCTCTGGCGCTTAAACCGTGCTGGGCAACTCAACGGGGCTCCCCTCAGCTCCTGACACACAGCACCGGGCCTGGGCGGGCTGTGCCTGGCAGCAGCCTCTGCGGAAACCCGGGGAAGAGCCGAGGTGCGAACCGCAATCATCCTCCAGCACTGCGAGGTGTTAATAGATCTGTCTGGTTGGGGTCATTTCAATACTAATGTTATCACGCGAGGCAATCGAAGAAACAAACACTCGGCCCCGAGCCAAGGGAGACTTCGAGACATTTTTCTGTGCTGGTTTGTCTCAGCTGAGCTGTCACCAGTTTCCCCAGGATGGTGAGGGTCGGAGACACCTGGAGCAGTGCTGTTGGCCAAGGGCTGAGCTCCCTGTTTTTCCTGGCCACGCTGGAGCCTGTCCTGCCAACCCTTGGGGTCCTGCAGCCTCGGGGGGGACAAGGGAAGGTTTGGCAGGGAGGACACCTCTCTGTACCCGGAGCCCGGCCCATCCTTCCTCATCCTCTATTTGCCAAACCCAGCACTTCGGCTTGACTCAAATCACTCCGGCTCCTTCACCAGCCTCAGCCAGCAGCTGCCACTGCCCGCAGAGCCCGGCTGGTTGCACGGAGAAGCCCTGAGCCATCAGCCCCGTCCTGAGTGAAGGTGGCAGCCCGGCTTCACTGCTCTGAGTCACCACACTGCCTGCCTCGGGCAGCAGCTGCCCGGTCACGCTCGTGCCATGCGGGTGGCAGTGCCACCGTGTGCTGCCAGGCCTGGATCACGGCAGCCACCTGCCCCGTGTGCTGCAGCCATGGCGCTGGGGGCATGGCAAGGAGAGGGGCTGCAGCGTGGGGCATGGCAGGGACCTCGTAAGGGTGGTACAGCAGGGAGAGGGTTTGGAGCCCAGGAAACTGTGCAGCAGGGATGCTCCATGAGTGGTTGGACTCAGCCGTGGCGAGCAGGATGGAGGAGGCAGCCGGTGATGGGGAGGCGTGGGAAGAGCCCGGTGGGTACCAGGAGCTCCCCACAGCAGAAGGCTGAGCGGAGCCCCCCCCGGGTGCAGGCAGGGGATGGTGGGGGGAGCAGGTCGCCTCCTCTCCCTGCCCACGGCCCCTCTCTGCAGATCCCCCCCCGCAGGGGATGGCCAGGCACGGAGGGGCTGTAAGGGGAATACAAAGCACAGTCCGGGGGTGACATCCCTTCTCCCGCCATCCCCTCCGCATCGGCGTCCCCCCGCATCCCAGCCCTGCAGGGGGAGAGAGGGAGGGAGGGGGGGCAGTCCGGGGCCGCGCCGCTCAGCCCCGCATCTTGCCACCGGCATCCCGCCCCTTGCATCCTGCATCCCGCCCCGCATCCTTCCCCGCATCCCGCATGCCGCATCCCGCATCCCGGCGGCCGCCGCCCCGTTACATAAGCCGGCGGCCCCGGGAGGCTCGGCGGGCCGTTC
>VWZL01000538.1:291893-309079 GCA_013396915.1 Stercorarius parasiticus | reverse complement strand
CTCCCAGTATCCCCCATTTCTTGGCCCCCCACCCCTTTCCCCAGTACCCAGCAATTCCCCTCAGTTCCTGTCCATCCCTCTTGACCCCCTAGGTGCCATTTCCCCCCATCTGGCAATTCCCTCCAATATCCTTCCTCCCCACCTCCCAGGGCCCGGCACTTCTCTCCCCCGGAGTCAGTGATTCCCTTCCCACGGCACTGCCAGCCCCCCCCCCGGAGGAGGGGGCTCTAGACAGGACATCTCTGGCTGTCTCGGGGTGCCAGCCATGCTCCTCAAATCAGAGACCCCCGTTGCACCTGTCAAAGCCCTTGCCCGGGGTCTCTTGTGGGGTGTCCCCAGGATGGGACGTGGAGGGCTGGGCATGGCCCAGAGGCTCCTGAGACCCCCACTGGCCTGGGGGGCTGGAGCTTGTCCTCCCCCTGCCCAGCCCCTCGCCGCAGGCTGCTGCAGCCCTCGCTGCCCTGGCAAAGCACTCCTTTCCCTGGGTTTTGCTTCGGGTTTGTGGGTGCATGGAATGGCTCCTGCTGAGCTTTCTGGGGTCAGCTCCTCGGTTTGCAACTCATCTTTGTGATAGGTTTGGCCATTGGGATCCGATCTCCGGAAAAATGGGGTCCTGCCTCTCTGTCCTGAAAGGGGGGTGCAGGATGGCCGTGCCTCAGTGCCCGAGGAGGGCACAGCAGCGTGGCCCCAGGCGAGTTTGCTGCTCATGTTTCCCACCCCGGGGGCCCCCTCCTCCACCAAACATCACGGCAGGTGGGATGCGGGTCAGCCGGGAGCCACCTACGGGGTCAGCCCACCCTGCTCGCTGCCGTGCCACTCGTCACATCGCACAGCAGCTCACTGCACCGCTCCTCTTTGCAGAGCTGCTGCGGGATGGAGAGGCTGATGAATAAATCAATCCCCCTCGGTGCTGAGGCAGCAAAACTTGGATGCAAAAGGAGGAGCAGCGCCGGGGCTGGCGGCCTGACGGCCGGGGTGGCACCGCTTGTGAATTCCCCCCATGCAGCCGCCGCAGACAGAGCCGCCTGCAGGCAAGTGGGCAGCTCTGATTGCCTTCTCACCATGTTTTATTTATCAAAGCGCTCAATATGCAGGCTCGCTCCCGCTGTCCCATATTTTTCCTGGATTCTCCTGCCTGGAAATGGGAGCGGCAGTTTGGAGAGGGGCCGCGGGGTGCTGCCGGCTCCTCGCGGGCTTGGGGGACACTGTCCCCTTCGCCTCCCCCCGGTGGGCCTCCCACGAGCGGTTGGCATCGCCCTGCCGTGCGGCTGTCACTCCTGCGCTGTGCCGAGGAGATGAGGTCCCTCGCTGTGAGCAGAAGGACAGCGCTGCGCGACTGACCTTTCCCGAGGTCGGGAAGCACTTTTAAGGAGCAGCCAGGCTCTCGCTGCTCCTCCTGTGCTTTGCCAGGAGCAGCGGTGTCCCGGGCTGATGCCAGACACGGGAGGAGGCTGCTGTGATGCCTCCATGCCCGGCAGAGCCCGGTTCTGACCCAGACCTGGACAAACCGTGCCTGCTGTCACTGTCCCTGTCCTGGCCCCTGCTCGTTTTCCTCCACGGCCTCCAGCTGCCTGCGCCGGAGGAGAGCGAGCTGCAGGGTGCATTTCTATTGCCTCGCTGCTAATAAATAAGCCCCACTAATGAGTTGGGCTCTGGCGGATGGGCAGGTAGTCGCAATAATCCCCCAATTAAGTGGACGAGGCAGACGGTTAAGTGCAGAAAAACCACAAATAAATAATAAGGAGAATAATTTAGGAGCAGGGAGGAGCTGGTGGCTGGGTCCCTCAGCCTTTCCCCGGGCGGCAGGCAGGGCCAGGAGCACTCTGGGAAGTGTAGTTCTGCCTTCTCTGCCCACAGCTTCTCCTGGAGGGATAGAAATCTCTGATTTTCATCCTGTTCCTCCTGTCACACCAAGGCTGGGTGTCCCGTGGGGCACCAGGGCAGCCAGTCCTGGGGATGGGGAGCGGGCCAGGAGCGTGGCTCTGATGGGAGCCTGTGTGCATGTGGCATGCCCGGCTGAGAAGGGACCGCACGGGGCAGGGGCTGAGCGTGTGAGGGTGGCCTCACACCGAGGAAGGTCTGTCTGCCGCCACATCCCTTGGCAGAGGGTCCCCGGGGCCGTCTCTGTGTCACCAGCTTGGGAACCGAGGGGATGGAGAGACTCTGGCCACAGAACGGCTGCTTTGCCTGCTCGCCCCTGCCATGCGCCAGTGAGCATCCCTGCTCTCCTGCCTCCTACGGATGGAAATACCATCTCAGAGAGCCCAGCAGAGGATGTACCCTTGCAGGAGCCGTGCCGGATGATGGTGCGGCACAGGCTTCCTCCCGGAGCCCTGGATGGAGACACAGACCACAGCGAGAGCGAGAGCAAACGTCTCCCCGGCACTATCGATCACAGCCGTGGGCTGTGCGTGCCTCACTGCTGAACTCGCAGGGGCGATCAATAGCCGTTTTTCTCCCCAGCCTTCACCCTGCTAATGGGAGCCACCGGTCCTTGTCATTTCCCCGGAGCAGCCGTGAGGAGCCAGCCATGGGCGGGCTGGAGTGGATCCTGCTTCTGCGTCGCATTTGCAGGGTTATGATCTCCGAGAGCCATGGTGCGTGCCGCAGCCTGGAGCTTTGCAACCGGGCGCCGGGGCCCGACGGCTCTGCCGAGGCCGCAGGGACAGCCGGCACTGGTCCCTGGCTGGGGTAACCGCGATTACTTACAAGCAAACACTTTGGAGCAAAGGTCCCCGGGCTTGTGGCGCGCAGAAAATTTGCTCCCTGCGGTGACAGGTTTCGCCCTTCCTGGCAGCTGGTGGTGGCTGCGGTGGCGCACGTGATGCAGGAGGAGACACTCAGCTCCATGGCTCTGCCTGTGCCACCGCAGGTGTCCGGGAGGACGTACCCGCTGTGCACGGGTGGGAGAGGGAAGCCCACGGAGCTGGTGCTGGGCTGCGGTGCCAGGGGACATGGTCCCATCCTGCCTGGTGGCAGCGCTGCTGACGGTGCCACCGCGGGGATTTTTCCCGTGCCGGCAGCAGGGGAGGGGGGACTTAAGTCAAGCATAATAATGCCCACGTGAAGTGTAAGAAAAGAAGCTATTTCAGTGTTACCTCCTCCGCCTGGAGAGCCCGCAGCCGGGCCCTTATCAGGAGAGGGAAGGCAGATAAATCAGCCGTGCCCATTAGGCAGATGAGCTTTTAACACTCGCGTGGCACCAAATCTTGCAGGAAAAGGTGCCGGTTCCCAGTGAGAAGGTGATGGAGGGGACACGGGTCGGGGGGCAGCCAGGATGGAACCTGCCCACGGTCCTGCCAGCGGCAAAACGCAGCTGGCATCACCTCGGCTGCCGGGACCCCCGCCAGGAATTTCCCAGGGACAGCAGCAGTTCCTGGGGATTTTCATCCCTGCTCCTGCACGGGTAGCGCCTGGGAGCTGAACTCCTCCGGGGGAGGATGGGGGGAAAAAAATAGTGAAGGGAAATCAAAGAAATCAGGGCTTTGATGCCTTTCCCTTTGAACCCGTGGGCTTGCAGAGCCGAGCGGCGACGGGCGAGGGGCTCTGGTGTGACGGCAGGGTGTTGCTGGGGGGCAGCGCCTGGAGCAGGGTCCCTCCATCCCGTCTGCCCTTGGGAAAGCCAAGCCAGGCCCTCACGTGCCCGCTATCCCGTTTTGGAGGCAGACTGCAGAAGATCGATGTGTTTTTGAAGGCAAACGGGAGCTTTTGCCCTGAAACGGCGCGGGTGCCTGCTCCGAATGCTAAGCAGCTCCTTGGAAGGCAGTTTCAAAGCACGAAGGGCAGCGGGATGCGGGAGCAGAGCGCTCAGCCCCCTCCCATGGCCCCTGGGGACCGCACCGTCCCTTCCCAAAAGTCACAACGGAGAATTAAAAATGGAGGAAAAAAATCCCCAAGGAGTCTGGCTCGTGGTCCTGGGGGTCCGGGCGGTGGCATCCCCCCTCGGGAGGTCATTGCCTGTGTCACGGTGGCCGCGGTGGCGTCTGCTGCTCGAGGGGAAGCGCTGCCAGACCTGCTGCTGGAGGATCATTTTTGGGGGAGGGGGGAGGGATGCAGCAGTGGCTTTATTTCGCAAGCGGCTTGGGACAGCAAGCAGAGAAGTGCGGGGGACCTGTCGCAGGGGTGTCACCAGCTGTGGCCCCCNCAGCAGCATCTTACGCGCCCCCAAACTGCTACCCCATGCCCGGGGGATCTCGCGGGGCAAGGGGTTGGGACCTGCGGAGTAGTCATCTCCGAAGCGTTCTCTCCGTAGATCCTCCCGCCTGCCTCTGGCCAGCTAACGGGGGGTGATTTTTGCCTCCTTTCATCTGGAAAAACCAGCGGTAAAAATCGTGTAACAGCTTCCCCGGCTGCGGGAGAGGTGAAGAGATGCGCTGGCACGTTCGCAGCAGGTGAGTCTCCGTGCTGCTCGTTGGAGGAGGATCGCTCGGGTCCTCCCATGCCCCCCACCCACACCCGGCCGGGCACAGGGGTGTGCAGCGAGGGCAGAGGTTGCCCACCCTCGGTCGCCGCTTCTCCTCCATCCTCCCTTGTGCCTCCCCTGCGAGAGGGGATGGGCAAAAACAGCCTGGCATCATCCTTGAATAGCAAACACCCCAGCCAAAGGGGACAGAAGCCAGGCTGATCCATCCGCAGGGGTGTCCCCCTTGCCGTGCCCGAGCACAGCCTCTTCCCGCAGCGGAGACGCCCGGGAGCACCCGACGGTGGAAGCTGCTCCAACTGGGGATGGGAGCATCATCACGGTGAGGCGGATGCCGATACGGGCTCCCCAGGAGCTGCTGTAATCTCATTCCAGGAGCAAATCACATTCCTAGCGGCCAAGGACATGTTAGGTCTTAATAAAAACGGTAATTCCCAGCAGACTGAGTTGGGAACGGGGAGCGGTTGTCGCTTGCCCTCCCAAGTCCATGCCAGTGCCTGAGGGGAGCGTGGCGGTGTCGGAGGAGGCAGAGGGCTGCACCGAAGGACGTGGCTCCGGCTGGAAAGCAGAAGGATGGGGAGCTGCTGCAAAGCCCCAGCTCCTGGCATCCTCTAGGATCCGGCTGCGGCTCCTCGCCCGCCCGTTCCCTGCCCTGACGCTCACCCGAGCCGCCCAGCCCCGAAAGCCAGAACTGTTTGTTTGCAGTTTCCTAGGAGAGAAATCACGTTAAAAAAATTAATTACACACCTGAAAACAAAACCTGGCGGCTCAAGTGCACATCAGGGATAAATGGTGTGCTCCAAATTAGACAATTTACAGCTTGGGTAAGTAATGAAGGAACCCAGCCAGGCGTGAAAGCGGAGGGGGAGAGTGACTTTGGAGGGGCGCAGGGCTTTTCCCCCCAGTTTCCCCAGTCCCTCCATCCCTCTGACCCGCTCTTCATTGCCGCTTGCTGAGAAACCCCGATTTGCTCAGCACAGCTGGCTGGGGTGGCTCCTTGTGGCCCTGACCTGGGGAGTTCAGCAGGGATTTTGGGCGAGTTTGAGCCCTTTTAGAGCTCGGAGATCAGAATGGCCCTGTAGAACGGGGCAGATGGAGCAGAAGGATGTGCCGTGCACCCCAGGGCGAGGGGGGCCGCGTGGGTCCTGCTGCCCCCGTGGCATCCCAGCGAGCAGGGGTGTCTGGCATGGGGGGGCCCCACTGCGCCCCGGCCCCCCCGGCATCCCCCAGCCCACGCTGGCCTCTGCAGTCCTCCACCGTGCGGTGCGTGGGAGGGCTGGCAGCGCGCTGCTGAGGAACGGGCAGCTCTCCAGGCTTGCCGGTGAGAAGAAAATAATTTCTTTGCCTTGTTTTTTCCCTTTACGGTGTCCCAGCCCGGTCTGCGAGTGCAGGGATTTAAAGGGGCTGTGCCCTGGTGCCATTGCCCTGGGTTAGCGGCAGCGGGGATGGTTGATGTGGCTGGATCCGTGCGGCGGAGCTGAGCTCTCCTTCGTGCGTGGGCTGGTGGTTCTCTGGGTGCTTTGTGGTTTGCCCATGGAGAGGGACCAGCTGCGGGGACTATCGCTGCCCCGGGCACCCCCTGGGCAGAGCTGGAGCGTGGGCAGCGCCTGCCAGAGGCGAGGAGGTGCCCTGACCCCCTCGCGCTGCCCACAGGGGACCTGCCACTGCGGGACCCGCGACTCGCAGGGAGCTGGGAGCACAGCGTCGCCCCAGGGAGCCGTAGGGACCGACCTCCTCTACCTCCGCCCCTCCCCGGCCCCCCGTGTGCTGCCCACTAGCTCCGGGAAGCATCCCCCCAAGCTCCCCCGGCTGCCAACACACGATGGAGGACGGGTCTGGGACCAGCCTCCCTTCTCCCCTCTCCGCTCGACTCCCACCTCTGCTCAGAGCCGCCTCGGAAACCAGCCAGCTAATGATGCGAGATGCGGAGCAGATGGGGGACCTGACGCTATACTCCCCAGCAGCGGATTAAGCATGCAAATGGATGTATAGCGACGCNTGGCCTGGAGCCACGCGTGGAGGGCAAAGATGGACGGACAGACGCAGGGCTGGGGATGGTCCGTGCAGCCCTGCCGGCGTGCGGGATGGACCCTGGCTTGCAAAAGCTCCTCGACTCGTAAATCCCCCCCGCCCCGTGTCCCTGTAAGTCAGCGGCAGCCGCATGCATGAGCTGCATTCGCTGCTTCGTTTCCTCTGCCCCCTTCCTGCGCTCCTTCTGCAGCGTCGGTGGGTGCTGCCGCCCTGTGTCCCCTTCGCGGGGAAGCTGAGAGGTGGGACCAGGGTTGGGATGGGGATGCAGGTCCACAGCCACCCGGCTGTGCGGGCCTCGGGGACACGGCGGGGCGCTGCAGTGGGGATGCCCTGGGCTGCTGGCAGAGCCGCTCGTGCTCTGGGGAACACCATGGGGCAGTGGTTTAGCTCCTGCAAGACCTGTGACCGCTTCTCGGCCTCAGAAAGGCTGGAAAACGTGAGCTGCTTGAGTTCTACCCCACCTCCAAAACCTGCAGGGAGGGCCAGGGCTTCGCGCTGCCTGACCCCACTGCAATGCCCTGGGGGGACCGGGGCAGCCCTTGGGGGGCGACCGGTTCAGCTGGGAGCAGGAGCGGAAAGGACACCCTGCTCCACCCCAGCCCTGCAGCTGTAAAACCAGCCACCCCCCCCAAAAAAAAAAAAAGACCCAAAGTCTCCCCTTCCCGACGCAGGAGTGAAACCGCCTCCACCTGCAGCATCGCTCCTTCAGACCGTTTCTGCCACCGCAGCGCAGCGCGGCGCAACGCCGTTATCTCTAATGCCTGGGAGCGGGGAACAGATTAATATTCATCACAAGGGAGCGGAGCATATGGAATATGAATAATGCTAATTGTGTCTGTATAGATTTAGCGTAAGAAGCTTCCATGCATTAAGGAGGGAGGGAATTAGTCCTTCTCCAAAGCGTTTCAGACTCATTTGTGGCGAAGGAGCGCCTGCCTGCGGGTTTTGAGCCAGGGGCGAGGATAAAACTTGTATCCCGTGCCTGAGTGCAGCAGAGGCGCAGGGATGCGGGGCGGCTGCGCGGGCGGGCGCACGCACCCCCTGCCTCTCAAAAACCTGGGTGATGGAGCAAACTCGGTCGCTGCAGACCCCAAGGAGGAAAAGGGGCTGCCTGCAGATAACGTGAGCATTGCTGCTGCGGGCTGCCACGGCCAGAGACCCCCCCAGGCTGCCTGCACCGGAGCCTGCCCTGCCTGGGATGGTTTTCCAGCATTGCCCCACCGGGCTCCTGGTTCCTGGGGCCAAGACGCCGTAGTGCAGGGCTGGCGGATGCACCATGCTCCCACCCTGGGTGCAGTTACATGCCCCTGGGTGCCAGCGGCTGCCGTGTGCGGCAGGGAGGGAGCTGGCAGGAGGCAGCACCCCTCGCGCAGGGGGCTGGAGTGGTTAATGAAGTGCTGGGGGGCGAGAAAACTTCATGCCTTAAACATTCATCCCGTTCACCTTCTGGGGACGAGGGTTGGTGCCCCGTTTTAATCGAATCAGCTCATGGGTCTAATAAGGTGAGGAGGAGAAGGCTCATTTGCTTGGCTGGGCGGCGGAGGCAGGCGGGGAGGGCAGGCTGGGCGCTGCGGGGCCGGAGTTTCGGCAGAGCCCCCCTGGGCCCAGCCGAGCCCGTCCCCTCCTCGTGTGGCATGGTCTGATATGGGGCAGTGTCACCTCGGTCACGAGGGACCCGGTAGGTGCAGCGGGGACCAGGGCCCCCTCCCCGCAGGGCACGGCGCTGAGCCTCCCCTTGCGCCCCAGCGCTGCAACGGTGGGTCCGGGCTGGACCCCCCTCTCCTGCTGTGCTCCCCAGAGATGCTCCTGTGGCCGCGGAGAGCTCAGGAAGGGCTGTGGTCATCTCCCTCCTGGGGGCTAGAGCTGGCCAGGGAGGTTTTGAAGCCCCGGGAGAAGATGGAAAACACCCCGGGGTCTGGCTGCTACCCGAGACGCCTTCTGGCATCCCTGCAGCTGCAGGGTGAGGAACGCTCCATGCCTTTCCCTGGGCTCTCCGGGGCCGGCAGCCGCATTCGTCTGAGGCTTGACCACTGGGCTCTTTCTCCCCTCCCCTCCCATCACCGAGAACGTGGGATTCCTCTTTCCGCACTTCGATCTCTCCAATTTTTAGCTCATTCTCGCTGCCTTATAGGCACTAATCCCTCTGCAGGCACCGGGGAGAATCCACCTACACTCCATGCAGCCATCACTTAAGTCTTATTGTGTAAACAAAATCTCAAACACAAAATCCCTAATCCTTAATGGCTGAAGCTTCCGATACCCGTTCCCCCGTGTCCTGCCCGACAGAAGCTGGAAGAGGGGGAAGGTCACTGCCATGTTTGCTCCCATCCTGAACCTCAGCCCGGATTAAACATCCGTGCACGCTCTTAACCTTGGGTTTTTCCTTTCTTCCCGGCGGTCTGTGCCGGCGAGCCACCCCCGGCCCCCTCCCCGCTCCCGTGCGTTTGTTCAGCTTAGGGGATCAAACTGGGTGACATTTGGAGTTGGGATATTTAAAATGCAAATCTCCCCTCAATAGACAAATGGAATTTGCTCCCTCTTATGAAGGGAACCTCTGGGGAGAGCCCAGCGCCGCGGCCGGCCGGCTCTGAATGCGAAATCCAGCTGGAGGGGGGAGGAATCCCTGCCTCCCCCCTCATCCCAGCACTTCTGGGCAAACACTGGTGCCGTAACCATCCTCATCACCATGAAGGCATCCGAATTCCCCCTAAACACAGCGGAGAGGTAAGAGCTGCGGGGCCGGCAGGGAAACCTGCGGTATTTCTGGGTTATAGCCAGGGAGGGAGAAATCTTGGTGGCCGCTGGTGTAATCCCAGAATCGATGTTTTCTGCCTCTGCGCCCGGGGTGCTGCTGATGTATCATTGTCTCTCCCTCCCAGCTCGGAAATTAAAGCTTTCACCACTTTTCTCACTGCAGAGGAACAAATATGTGTCTGAGGAAGAGATTTACACTTTGCTTTCCCTTTTGGAAACGGAGCGTGATTTTCCAGCGACTGCAGATGCTGGGCCTGTCCTGACGCATTGAGACAGGCTGTCAGGGATGGCGGGGGGGGGCAGAAGGAGCCCCCACCTGCCTCCCCCCCAGCCTGCCCGCAGCAAACCGGGTGGGTTTACACCCCAAAGGGTTTGGCTGAGGGAAGCCTGCGGTCCTGTGCTCCCCCTTCTCCACTCCCGGAGGTACCTGCCCTTGTGTCCCCCCCTTCGCCCCCCACTGCCCGGGGGTGCAGGCTCCGGGCTGGGCTGATTCACCTCCTGGCACGGCAGCGCTTGCAACCTGCTAAACCCCCTCGAAGGGAGAAGAACTAGAGCATTGTTAGGAAAAAACGCTCGNCTTCTTCCCTGCCTGCAGCTGACCTGCCTGTCCCTGCCCCCCCCCACCCCCCCGCGGCTCACCCAGCAGCAATTTAAGCAAAGGGGAAAACAATAAAGCAGGAAAAGTTCAGTTCTCTTCCAGCCGGTCCCGGGCTCCTGCGGCGGTGTCGGAGGGCAGGCTGGGGGCTTCCCGCAAACCACGGTACACCGAGGGATATCTGGAGCCTCATCAATGTACTCTGGGAGAGGAGGAAAAGGGATCTGAATTTCAACTTCAATGCATAATGTGCTTTCTGTAGAAAAACAGCCGCCTTGGCAGGGACCAGACGACTTCCCACTAAATCTCCTGGAGGAGCGCGTTGTTAGTTGCAGAGATAAAACCTCAATGAAACACAGTTAGCTTCCACTTGGATTAGCCAAACTCGCCTCTCTCCTCCCACCCGGCTGCCCTGGTTCGGCAGCGGGATGGGGACTGCTCGGTGCCAACCCCCCCGTGCCCCCAACCCCGCTGGGAGCGGGACGGCGGCTCTGGCCCCCGGGGGAGGATAACCCTCTTTTCGTGGTTAAGGGGAACCGACGTGTGATGAATGCACAAAAGCCGGAGCGCTGCAGGGCAGCCCCTGCCATCTCGCCGAGGACAGTGGCTCATCACGGCTGGTTTGCTGCAGTTCTCTGCCTTTCGGAGGCTGGTGGGGAGCCTGGGGCAGGGCCCCCATGTTGTCCCCTACGGTCCTGGCAGCTCAGGACTGGGGCACGGCACTGCTGCCTCCTTTCCCTGCTCAATCCCGAAGTGGGGAGAAGGGGACAGAGGGGACCTGCCAGCAGCAAAGTTTGCTGAGAGACTTTTAGTCAGGAATATCTTGAATATTTATTTTTTTTTAAGGCTTATCATAGAATCGTAGATTGGTTTGGGTTGGAAGGGACCTTAAAGCCCACCCAGTTCCAACCCCCTGCCCTGGGCAGGGACACCTCCCACCAACCCAGGTTGCTCCAAGCCCCATCCAGCCTGGCCTTGAACCCCTCCAGCGATGGGGCAGCCACAGCTTCTCTGGGCAGCCTGGGCCAGGGGCTCACCACCTCACAGCAAAGAATTTCTTCCTAATATCCAATCTAAACCTACCCTCTTTCTGTTTGAAACCATTACCCCGTGTCCTATCACTACAGTCCCTGGTCTAGAGTCCCTCCCCATCTCTCCTGGAGCCCCCTTTAGGGACTGGAAGGGGCTCTAAGGTCTCCCCGGAGCCTTCTCTTCTCCAGGCTGAACAACCCCAACCCTCTCAGCCTGTCCTCATAGGAGAGGGGCTCCAGCCCTTGGATTTTTTGGCCCTATCCGTCTTTGTGGCCCTATATAAGCTGGGATGTTTTCTAGTCTCGGAGTTTTTAGGCTTAAGCATCACTCCTGGTGGGCGTCTCGCCCCTGTTTGACTCCCGGAGTACCACGCTGAGCCCCGCAGCATCCGCCCTGCCGGGGAACGGCTGCCGGAGGGACCAGGAGAAGCTGGCAGGGCTCTGAAGGGAAACCGGCCCATTAATTAAGAGCTTAATTACCCAATAACGAGCAGTGGACTTAGCTCAACCTTGAAGCAGACCAAGCGTGTGAAGCGCCCTCGGGGAGGGACGGGGGAGGTGAGCCGAGGGCACGCTTTGCCTTCTGCGGTATTTGCAAATATCTGCAAGATCTGTACGTGGAGACAACAAACCTCGCAGCCCCCTCGGTACCTCTGTTGTCCCCAGGGTATCCCCCTGAGCCCTCGCTGCTGTCCCCCACCTCAGTCCCATCATCCTGCTCACGGGTACTGGCAGCCATCTCCTGCCCGGGGAAAGGGGCTTTGGCCCCGCTGCCGCGCTCGGAGGGTTATGGAGCGGCCGGCTCTCCCACAGAACAGGACGGCTGCACGTCTCAGCCTGGGGAATGAGGATGAATGACCCAAACGCAGCCCGGAGTCAGCACAGCCCGGGGACGTGGCGCCAGTGGGAGGACACGGGATGGGGACCATTTGTCCCTCCAGCAATACGACCTACGCCGGGGAAGGGGTGGCCTGTGGGGTGGGCATTTCTGCCGGTGGAGGAGGGAGGGGAGTTTGTGAGCTGGAAAAGGAGAAGGATTTCTTTGGCTTGGCGCGTTTTGCTGCAGAAAGGCGGTTTCAGCTCCAAGGGTAAGGGAAATGAAACAGAAAAATGCCTCCCATTAAGCAAAAGGGATGGAGAGCCCTGCGTAATAGCGCTGTCTGCAGGGGCTTCTCGCTCTGTATTTGCATCCAGCGCGGCCTCGTGCCAGCGCCCGGGGGGAGCCGTGCTACGGTGAGACGCGCCGTGTGCTGCTGCAGGAGGTGGGGGGCAGAGGGGACGAGCTCCAGGCCCCGCAGCTCTGGGGTGGGCACAGCCGCATCCGCCGCCCACCTCATGGTGGGGGCGGGGGGAGGGCGGGCAGATCCCTGTGAGCTCCTGGGGATGTTCCGTGGGGGCACTGGGGTGCCCCTGACATGAGCTGAGTCAGGGGCATATGGAGCCCCTGGAGAGGGTTTGGTCAAAGCCCATGGTCACCCCTAAGCGTCTCCTGACCGCTGGGACGTGGGCAGTGCCAGGGTGTCCTCTCACCTTGCCTGCATCTGCATGGCCCCAGGGAACAGAGACCCCCACCCCGGCAGTGACCCCGAGCCCAAGGCAGGGCACGGCTGCGGGGGTTCATCAGGGGATGCTCTTATCCTCTCCCTTTGTTGTTAGTTTTTTTTAAAAGCCCAAGTAGACGCGATGGTCGTGTGGAAGAAAGAACAACATTCGCTCTGGAGCTTTCCCAAGTAATTCATCCTCCAAGAAATTAATTATCAGTGCTGGTGCCTCGTTTAATCAGCATCGGTCCCTGCGTGCCTGAGGTCGGAGGGCGTTTGCAGCCTCTGCCTCCGGCGGCTCTGGGATCCCGCTGGCAGGGAGCGGATCTGCTGCTGTCGCTGGAATGGGAGCTGGAAGCAGGGAGAGCAGATCGGGCTGGGAACGTGTGGCCACGGCAGCTGTGCAAACACCACCGGGGCAGCAGCACCCTGCCAGCCCTGCCCAAGGGGGGTGACAGGGCAGCCCCCGCTGCTGAGAGAGGCTCAGACGCCTGCGGAGGGGGAGTCCCCAGGGTGCCCATTGGGCTGGGAGCAGGAATATAAGCCCGGGAGATGGGAACCTGCAACCCAGCATCCCATCCTGCATGGAGGACGGCAAACCCACACGGGCAGCGTGCACGCGCGTGCGTGTGTGTGGTGTGTGGTGCGTGGCACACTGGGAAGGCGGCTGTTGAACGTGTGTTTGCTGGGGGGGACACGGGGGGCGTCTGTTCCAACAGAGCCGCCTCTGGCATCCGTCTCCCTGACAAATGGTGTTTGGTTTGGTGGTAGAGCCTTAATGCAAGCGGTGCCGACTGCAGGCGCGGGGAGGGCAGCGCCTGCCTGCAGGACGCACTAGGGGAGAAAGGAGAAGGAAAGGACAAAAGGATGCTGGACGCAGCCCTTGGCGATGGCCGGATGGCTCCCTGGCAGGACCTGCGTCTCGCCGCCTGGCTGGGGACACCCAGCTCCCCGCAGCCAGCCCTGCGTGGTGGGTTCTCATGCCACTGGGAGAAGGTGCGTTGCTGGTGGGGGAGAGGGTCTGGGGGTCCCCTTCAGCCCGTCTCCCGGGTGTGAGAAGGCACTGGCTGGTGTGCAGGGTCAGGCTGGTGCTGGGTAGGGGTTGTGGGGCCGTGCAGCCCCCAAGCCTGAGGGCAGCAAGCTGGAGGCACTGCCTGCGTGCAGCACGGGCTGCGGGTCCTGGACTGTCCGGGACGATGCTCTCCCAGCAGGGCCAGGACACGGGGTGCCCGTGGCTGGGCAGACGGACATGTCTCTGCTATGCAGCTCCAGGCGCAGCAGTGCCACCCCGGTGCCTGGGGGACACCGAAGCCCTGGGGCCAGCAGGACCACAGCTAAGGGTGGGCTTTTTGGAGACGGGGGGTATGGAGGATTTTGGGGACCTCTGGGACTGCTGCCCTGGGGGAGCTGGAGGTCCCTTGATCTGGGGACACGTTTCTGTCATACTTGTGCCCTCTAGTGGCTTTGTCCCCTCTCCGGTCCCAAGGCCACCATCCCAGTGCCAGGGCTACATTCCTGGTGCCACAGCCACCATACCGTGGTAGCCGCCGGCACCTCCGGCACTGCCAGCCTTGGCGTTCATGGGTGGTGGGGAAACGCTGGGCAAGAAGGGTCAGGCCAAGAGGGCACCTTGTCACTGTCTGATGCCGTCCCCATGGTCGTCTCCTTCAGGCAGGGAGTGCTTCTCCTTGGTTTCAAGATGGTTTGGCATGGAAATGTAATTTTGAGGTCTGGGGAGAGGCAATAAATCCCAAAACCTTTCCAGGAGCTCGAATCCCCAGCCAAAACTGTTGGGTGAGTGACCCCAAAATGCATTTTGTTCCAGAAAATCAAATCTTGAGATTTCTAACACAAAGTTTCTCATTTTTTTGACTGCTTGGGGCTGTTTGCTACCTTTCTGTCTCCTCTGTGTTTAATCACATGACAGCCTGAAAAAAAAACCCAACACCCTTTTTTCTCATTCTACTGATGTTTCCCTTTTATCTAAAAGAAATAAAACGCTCCTTTGCCTCCGGCCCACGGCAGCCACTGCATCCCAGCTGCGCTCCTCGGGGAGGGGACGCCCGGATGCCCTGCGGCTGCTCCTGCCTCCCGCGTGAGTCTCCCCTTCCCTGTGTCTCCTCTCCGCGTGTTTTTGGGCCCTGCCCGGAGCTGCGGCAAGGACGGGGAAGGTGGTTGGGGGTGAAGCCCAGCCAGGCCTGACGGGTCCCTGGGGTGGCTGGTGGAGCAGGGTGAGGATGGGGTCCCGTATCTCAGGGCAGTGTGAGCTCCCGTGTGCCCCACAGGGAGAGGGGGACAGGGGTGTCCCCATGCACTTGGCACCTGTCTCTATCCGCGCTCCCACTGCTAGCGGCGGGACATTTCCTATCTGAGAAAGCAGATGTTGGTGAGGAGCTTCCTAAGCAGTTTCTCTTCCCTCCTAGAATTGCTGCTTGGAGAGAGAATTAAATTCTCTTTGGCTGTCGGTTTAGGGGAGAACAAAACCAAATGTCACCTGGAGAAATTCCAGCCGTTGCACCCCTGGGGCTGGCACCGCTGCCCCAGGACTGGGATTAGCCCATCACCAAGAAAACCACCGGGATGGACGATGGTCCCCAAGGGGATCAGATAAATGATCGATGCTGGGGTTAGTTTGTACCATGACTGCGGTGACAGCAGTGACCCGGAGTGGCAGCTTCACCCTGCCTGTGTTTGTACTGTGCTAACCCATCCTGACGGCCTCCGGACCGGCCCATGCACTGAGTGGTGTCAGGCCTCTGCCAGGCCGCTGAGGGGCTGGGGGCAGCAGAGCTGCAGACAGCAACTGCCACAGATGTTCTGCATTTTGGGTTTCTCCCCTTTCCAGCCTCGTTAGTATTGAAATTAAAAGCAAGTGTTTGTGAATTGGTAGCTGTTCTCCAAGACCCTAATTAGCAAATCTCTTCATCCCCCGGGGCTGCAATCTAATAATAAAAAAAAGAAACCCAGCACCCAAACAAGCCCCAAACCTTGTTTGATGGATCGGGAGCGCTACTGGAACAGTCGGAAGCGGCTCTTCCTGCTTAGTATGGTAATTAAATACTTCAATTGCAATTATTTTTGCAATTAGATAAGTCTCTAATTGTTATCATAGGTGGTGGGGGTTTGGGTGCGTTTGCCAGTTTTTCCTCCCTGAGCTGGATTGGAGCGTGGATGCTACAGGCGACTCATGGCCCGCTCCTGTCTGGTTGGTTTGGAGAAGACGAGTCCTCTGCGCGCTCGGCCGCGGGGACTCTGCTCCTGCCTCTTTGCAAAGGAAGCTGCCGAGGAGGTAATCTCATAGAATGGTTCAGGTAAGAAGGGACCTTAAAGAATTAATTAATAAGAAATAATTAAATTTCTCCTTCTGCTGTGGGGTGCTCACCCCAGGGGGTCTCGTAGCTCCCCAGGCCATGCGAGGCAGGACGTTGCCTGCCAGGGCATCACCTTGCTGCAGGTCTCTCCCTGCCCACTGATGCTTTGGTGGGGCTCAGCGCTGCCCGGGCTGGGTGCTGTGGGGCACTGGGCATGCAACCCACTCCCCAGCCTCCCCTCTGGAAGCCATTNGGGGTGCCCGGGAAGCCCGGGAGGGCGGGCGGGTCTGTCCCCGGCAGAAAGCAGGGGGAGCTCCGAGCCTGCGCTGCCGCCGCGCCCGGCCCCGCTCCTCGGGGTCCGGCGGTGCGCGTCCCCCGTCCGCTGCTCCCCCGGGTCCTGACACTCGCCGAGCGGGTGTCGGGCACCCCGGCATGGCTCCGTGCAGGGAGACCCTTCCAGCCCCCACCAGCCGTCGGGGAGAACCCCCCCGGAGCTCGGGGCAGGAGTGTCCCGGAGGGGCTGGAGGGGCGCCCGAGACCCAGGGCAGAGCCTCGGCACACACAAAACCAGCTGCCCTGGGGGCTCAGCGCCCTCCCTTCCCGCGGGATGCTGCAAACAGGGGGCTGCCTGTCCCCCGCTGTGCCCTGGGGGTGCTGTGGGGTGCAGAACCAGCATGCTGGGCCCAGGGGTGATGCAAGTCAGGCTTATTGCAGGAGGAAAACTTTTGCCCCCCAGCACAGCAAGGGATCCTGGTTCATTCCTGTCCTACCTGGTCCTCGCTGCCTGCTGCCCCCATCTTCCCACCGGCTCAGGGACCTGGAGGGGATCGTTTAGCTGGTCCCACAGGGCAAGGTGCTCTCTGTGGGGGTGCCAGCTCTGCCCGGTGTGGCTGCAACCCGTGTCCTGGGGGCTTGTGCTGCGTGTGTCCAGGCTCTGTCCCAGCAGAGGCATGGGGATGGGACAGCAGGGTATAGGGGGACAGGGAGGCTCTTCCCAAGACAGAGCACGCCCAAATAAATCAATCAGCTCTGTGTTAAATAGGTTTTTATACCATTCATGACTTCTGCGCGTAATCAGTGCAGAAACATCCTGTCTTAGTGTTGAGCTGCTGGGGAGGGCAAAGCCTGGGGACAAACCCCGGCTGNAGGACGTTGCCTGCCAGGGCATCACCTTGCTGCAGGTCTCTCCCTGCCCACTGATGCTTTGGTGGGGCTCAGCGCTGCCCGGGCTGGGTGCTGTGGGGCACTGGGCATGCAACCCACTCCCCAGCCTCCCCTCTGGAAGCCATTTGCTCTTTGCTGTCACTAATTACTAGCAGAAGGGCCAAATCCACAGAGGCGCAAGCGGTAGGGCTGCGGTCGCTCTGGGGGTGACAGGGGGACTGGGGACCCGAGCTCTGGGGGTGCGCCGGGTCGGGGGGAGCCCTGCCGGAGCCGTGGGTGTTTCGGGGGTCCCCAGCCGGGTGTGTTAGGTGGGTGAAGCCCCGGGGGGGGCCCGGGAAG
>VWZL01000538.1:269338-291695 GCA_013396915.1 Stercorarius parasiticus | reverse complement strand
TCTTCCCACCGGCTCAGGGACCTGGAGGGGATCGTTTAGCTGGTCCCACAGGGCAAGGTGCTCTCTGTGGGGGTGCCAGCTCTGCCCGGTGTGGCTGCAACCCGTGTCCTGGGGGCTTGTGCTGCGTGTGTCCAGGCTCTGTCCCAGCAGAGGCATGGGGATGGGACAGCAGGGTATAGGGGGACAGGGAGGCTCTTCCCAAGACAGAGCACACCCAAATAAATCAATCAATCAGCTCTGTGTTAAATAGGTTTTTATACTATTCATGACTTCTGCACGTAATCGGTGCAGAAACATCCTGTCTTAGTGTTGAGCTGCTGGGGAGGGCAAAGCCTGGGGACAAACCCCGGCTGCTTAGTGTCTCCTCATGGCCCAGCAGCCTCCAGGGCCTCTCTCCTTCTTGCAGTGGGGTTGGGACAGGGGATGTGAAGCAGGGTCAGCCCTGATGATGCCAAAACTTCTCCAACATGGGAGGCAGGCTTGCCCTGGCATGGATGCTGCAGAACTGGACGCCCTGTGCACGGACAGCCCGCACTCATGGCTGCCGACATCCACTGTGCCTAGCCCTCCTGTGACATTGTCCACCCCCCTGCCAGGAGCCTTGCCCCTCCGAGGGGTGGATTACAACCCTTGGACAGGGCACCAGGGAGGGTAGTGCTTGTGCTCCCCTTCTCCGTCCTAGGCTGGTCTGTCTGGTACCAAGACCTTGACTGCAGCCCCCTTTCCCCCTGCCCTGTGCCCTTTCAGTCTGACCCACCGCCCTGGGCTTGGGGAGGGCACCCACACCCCAGCTCTGCTGGGGGCACACACTGGCTTCCGACCCAGCTCCTCGGGCATCACTGCCTGCTGGTGTGGGGCTCGATGCTGGAGGTGTCACGGCCCCGACGGAGCAGGGGAGAGGCTCTTCTGCAGCTCCTCCGAGGGGTCTTCAAACACGTCACCCTCCTGGGAAGAAATTTGGGCAGGCAGAGGCCTCTCCAGCAGTGTCTGGGGTTGGAGCAAATCCTGCGTGCCAGAGCAGGTATCCTGCAGGGGAACAGAGAGGGGGTTCAATGGCTTTGCAGGGTGCAGGTGGGTCCCTTCCCCCTACTTCCACGCTCCCCCGCGTACGGGATGCTGTATTAAGCACCCACTGTGCCTGGGAGGGGACGTGGCGTGATGCTGTGAGGATGCTCTCGGCAGAGCACAGCTATATGTTTAGTGCTGACATTTGGGCAGAGCCGAGCAGGCTCACGTCACCCCAGGACCCGTCATCCCACATCCCTCTGAGCAACATTGCTTTGCTTTGTGGCTTTCTCTGCCTGCTCTTTCCATCCGCTTGGGCCAGCCAGGGGCGGCGGGGTTGTCACCTCTGCAAATGACTCAATAAAAGTAGGTGTCCTGGGATCAGTGGTGCTCTGGTCCTGGGTGCTCCTTCTCCCATGGCCCCTCTCCCCGCTGCTGCAAGTGGGTTGGGGATTTTTTTCAGGTGGGTGCCCCGCGCAAGGTGACATTTCCTGTCCCCACCCCCACAGCGCAGAGAGGAAATCTGTGGCCACACCAGGACCTCAGATCTCCTGCAGACCTCTCCCCCTGACCGACTTTGCTTCATTCTGCTGATTAGATTAGCAGTCTCTGGGGGGGCGGCTGGTATTTTGCCTTTGACTCATGGAAACTAAATGCGTTTCGGAAGCAGCAGGGACAAGTGTACCTTGCGTCCAGCACGTGGGTGACTGCATTTTCTCCCGCGGGGCACAGTCAATATGGGAGACCCCAGGTTATCAGCACGCAGCGTTGGAGGGGGAGCGTGTGGAGGTCAGGGTGACCTTGCCTGACTCTTCCCGAGAAGTGCTGCACAAAGTGGCTCTCTGGAGCTGAGAGGCATCCCCATGCATGGCAGCCACCTCCTCCAGCCCAGCACCACTGGGAGAGGGCGGCAATGCCTGGTGCAGCATCAGCCCCTCACCCCGGGAGCCCTGCCAGCATCCCCGCGAAAGCTGCTGGCAATTTATGTGCAGCTGATGCAGGCTGGCATGAAAATGAAGCGTGCTGGAAATCCACAGTTTAAACGCAGCTGCCTCTGCAGCGTGTGGAGGGACAGGCGGGATGCAGGCATCTTCCAGGGCATCGCAGGGCAGCTGTGTAAACCCGCACCTCCAGGGCAGCCGGGGGGGTCACAGCTCTTTGCACCTCCCCTGGGCTTGGGGCTGGGTTTGCAGAGCAAATGGCGCTGGAGTGAGGATGCACCTTTGATGATATCACCGTCCCAAGTATCGCTGGGATGGGATGGCTGGACCAGGGAAAACGCAGCGGGTACCACGGCAGGGAGAGCTGCCCCCTCCCCTCCTTTGCAGCCGGTGACCCCGGCCCCGTACTCACCCTGCGGCCCTCGCCTCTGCCATCGAGTTTCTCCCTGAGGAAAACTGAGTGTTGTCCTTTCAACCTCACAGGATTTTGGAAGAGGGCAGCCAGGAGCTGAAGGCTGGGAGAGGTGGGTCCCAGGGCAGCGGGCTGGCCGAGACTCACGGGAAAGCTCCGGCGCTGGAAAGGGTTAAATTGCACATGAAGACAGAAAGAAAAGGGAGGAAAAGAAGAGATGAATCGGTAAGTGCCAGCGTGGTTGAGCCCAGCTTTGCTCTGTGGAGCACCAGGCACTGCCTGCTTGGCATCTGCCCCTCGAGGCCGGTAGCCAGGGCAGGCAGGCTAGGACAGGCGTGCTGTGACTGGGACGGTGATCCTTTCCCATGGGAACTGGCTTCTTTCTGCCCATATACTGCGGCCACGGTCCTGCTCCAAGCTGCCCGGAGCACAGCTGGTGTGTGCAAGAGGGTCATCCAGAGCTGCTTGCTCAGGTCTGGCGTTTTCTGCCTAATATGTCCCTGTTGGTACTGAATGCTCCTTCTCTTGGGCCTTTAATCTCCCTGGACCTCAGGGACTCGTCTCACAACCTAGAGCCATACCCGGTGCTCGGCACGCTCCTCTTCAGAGTCCTGTCCCACCACAGTGAAGCAGGTTCCTGAAGTCCATCAGGTGTTGTGTGTACAACTAGTGCTTTCCTTTGCTGGTTTTGTGTGAAGCGAATTGCCTTTCCTCTTGGGTGCCTGGTGGGGAGACAGAAGCATCCTTGCCTTCCCTTGCATCCCTGCTCGGCCCTGCACCCTCCACCCCGCCTGGTCCTCACCCATGGGAATGCCTCCAGCCCTTTAATGGCTGTGGTGCTCCCGTGGCCTTTTGATTTCCAAAGCAGCGATGACTCTGACTCCCTGCTCCTGCTCCTGACACCCCTGAGACTGGCTGCTGTTCGCCAGTATTCCCACTGTCGTTTGCTGGTCTTTTCCCTATGCCTCATAACAGGAAAGAACATCGTTATTAAGGGCAACGGTTCAAAATACTGCTGGTTGCGCTTTCCCCTGAATCACCCGGTGGAGCTGCTCCGAGCTGAGCTCTTCTGAGCTCTGGCCCTTCTAATTTGGGGGGTTATCAGTTTGTGGAGTGATCCATGTTGGTCTTTTTCTGTTAACACAGCCAGGGCAGACGACTGGCAAGATTACGCAGGTGGGAAGGGGGAGAGGAACCAGCTCGGTTCATGCTGGGGGTGAAATTGCCTGCCAGGCTTTTGGTGTACAGGTAAATCCTGTGCCCGCCTGTCTTGTGTGGTATTAGTTGGTCCGGATCGTCTGCCAACAGCAGATGTTTATTTACCTGACTATGGAAAAAAGGGTTGGAAGGGGCCCCGCGCGGTCCTTGGTGCCTCATTTCTGTGTAAGTGAGCAGGCTAAGAAGAGACGTAGAGAAAGTAAAACCGATAACTGATCGTTTGGTGCTTGAGCAACTCTTATCTGATTCCGAGCAGAAACCACAGCAGCGGTGCTGTGTAGGACAGGAAGGAGGAATCTGGATTTAAAAAGGCCAAGAAAAATCCCCGTGCTTGAGGCTTCCTCTGTCGCTTCCCCCCGGTTCCCGGGTGTCTGCACTGCTATGGCACCAGCTGCCGCTCGTACTCTTCCCTCCAACCCCCTGCGCCCTTGGGAGCGAATCCAGCCGGGAGACTCGCTGGGGTTGATTTTTAGCGGTGGGGTAACTTCACCCTGCTGGGGTGAGGGCAGTCTGGAGCCACACGCTGGGTCCCTGCACCGCTGGGGCTTTGGCCAAGCCCTGCTGGCACTGGGCACCCGCGTGCTGAGAGTTTAGGGATGGATGTCCCCTGGCTGCCCTTGAGCCCAGCGTGGGCTTCGGATGCAACTCCTGTAGCGGGTTCAGGCCCTCTGGGGAACGACCTTGTCTACCTGGGAAAGCCGGGAGATCAGTGACCCTGACCTCTGCCTGGGGAACAGAAACCCATTTTTCTTCCCCTTTTCTTTCACTCCGTATCATTATTCTCCCTTCGAGATGAGGCAGGGCTTTGAGAAGTCGTTGATGTTCTTCTTTGTTCCCTCGGCTGTGTAGGGAAGTCCCTCCCGCCCGTTCCCCTTGGCCAGTGCTCCCAGTCCGGCTGCAGAGCCCCGGTGCCTGAGCTCCCGCTTTGCCCAGGAGCTGCACTTCTGCGTGAGTAAAGAGCACAGCTCTGTCTTCGTCTCTGTATGTTTGCAGAAGCATGTCTATCGCGCCAGGCCCATGCTCTCCGTATGTTTTTATATACACCCGCAACTATGTTTACCAAATGCTACACCTTTGCACTCTTCATTGGTTCCTCGGAAGCTGAAAAGGCAGCCCCGGGAGCTGCGGTCTTGTATCTGCCCTCATCCATCCCCGGTGTCTCCCGGGGCAGACTCTCCTGCCCCAAGCTGCCCGTCTGCCTTGGGGCAAGTCACATCTGAGCCCCAGGGGAGGCACGATGCCAGGTGAGCCTTTCGCCTGGCTCTGTCCTTTGGTTCACCTCCTCGTGTTCTCCTTTTTGGTGGCTTGAGACGGTTTTTCTGGGACAGGACCAAGGGCACGTGGCACAGGCAAGCACAGCTCCTTTGCTGGCATGCTGGGAACAGGGAGCCAAAGGCCTCCTTATCTATGGATGGAAAGTTTCTGGGATGCTTATCAGGCGCTGCTTAGATAAGTCTCGGGAGCAGCAGTTTGCACGGCGGCAGACAGCGTGCTGCTCCGTCCTCCTTACACTCAGGTGGGTGAATGCCCCTGGGCAAGGCGGGGTGTGGGTGGCTCAGTCCTGTGGGGACACGGGTGCCCTGGGAGGGGACTGGTGCCACAGCCCAGAACAGAGCTGGCCCGCCTTGCACCCCTCCAAGGGGCCTGACCCCCGTGGCACGCTTGTGGTGACGCTACAGGAATTTTTGGCTCTAACTTTACATGGGTATTTGTACTTCTGAAAAACATTTGCCAACCTAATTTTGGCTATTCTTGCTCCTTTCCAGAGATGGGAATGGAACTTGCTGTTGGCTGAATTCGCTGCTAATGCAAAGCGACAGCCGAAACGCTGAGGGTGCGTGGCTCAGCCGGGAAGGGAAACTGCTGAGCCGCTCTGCAGCGAGCTGGGGACCCAGATCTTGGCTCCTGTGGCGACTTGCAGCCTGAACATGGGTGCCCTGACTCTGTGCCCCAGGGCTAACACCCCGTTGCCCACTCTGTGACGGGTGGTCACCTTTCCTGAGCTCCCCCCGGCTCTGCTGTGTGCCCAGGCTCTGCTGGCTGCCTGCCACCAGGGAGCGGGGCACGGATGGCTTTTGGGAGCAGCCGCGGCTAATGGCTGCACCCTGTTCTGACCAGCAAATTCTGATGGCAAAACTGTCCCTGTTACCAAGGGACACACACTTTGTGCTCCCTGCGAACGGGTGGTGATTGCAGGGGTGGCCAGACACACGTGAGGTTGGAGTAGCTGGACCTGTGCTGCCAGCATGGAGGGACGTCAGCTGGGTTCCTGCTGCTGGGGACGAATTTCTGAGTGGCTGCAAAGAGCAAGAGTTGCCTGGGCAAAGATCTCCTGCTGGGGCATCAGCTTGCTGCTGACGGAGAACGTGGGGTCCCCACCTCTGCCTTCCTCTGTGGGAATGAACCTACCATCAAAGCCCCGCCTGTAAGAAGGATCTTACCTCTTGAGGGCTCCGTCGGTCAGCAAGATCCCTTTCCCGTTCCTCATCTCCAGTTTCAGGGGTTTAGCCTCCTGCCTGCCCTGGCCCTGCCTGCAGTTCCTGCCCCTGGACTGGGCCTTCTGGAGGGGAGGCAGGCGGGAGCTTCTGTGGTCCCCAGTCCTCCAGCAGTGCAGCAAGTGCTGGTACGCCACTCGGAAATCCCTGTTGAGCGTCCCGTAGAGGATGGGGTTCAGGGCTGAGTTGGCGTAGCCCAGCCAGAGGACGATGGACATGGGTGTGCCTTTCACCATGCTGTCCCCCCACATCCCCCGGTATGTGAAGACTGTGAAATAGGGGAACCAGCACACAATGAACGCTCCCAACACCACCGCCAGTGTCACGGTGGCTTTGTGCTCCTTCACCATGGGCGGCATGGGGGTGCTGCTGCTGCAGCACCATGCGTGGTTTATCCTCTTGGCCTGTTCCCTCGCTATCTTGAATATCTGGTAGTAGGTGATGCACATGATGACCAAAGGGATGTAGAAGGTGAGCAAGGCGTCCACTAGCCCGTACACAGGGTTCACCTCCAGCGTACACTCCTTGTTGCAGCTGGGGACTGTGTTTTGGACTGCTGTCCCGTTGGTGTTCCAGCCCAGGTGGATGGGTAGGAAGGAGACCATCAGTGAAACAGTCCAAATAACAACCAAACCCACAGTCACCCGAGAGCGAGTGACCAGCTGGCTGTAGCGAAGTGGGGTGGTGACAGCAAAGTAGCGGTCCAGGCTGATCATGAAGAGGTTGAGGATGGAAGCTGTGCACAGCATGACGTCCAGGCTGGTGTAGATGTTGCACAAAGTGCTGCCGAATGGCCACTCTTTGGTGAGTTCATAGAGGGCGGAGAATGGCAGCACCAGGAGGCCCAGCAGCAGGTCGGTGATGGCCAAGGAGACAATGATGCAGTTTGTCAGGCTGCGGAGCCGGCGGTCAAGGGTGACGGCCAGGCAGACGATGATGTTACCACAGAGAGTGATCACAATGAGGATGGCAAGGCAGAACCCGACCAGAAGCTTCAGGGGAAAGTCCATCGTTTTTTGGGAGCTTGTATGGTTGTAACACAGATCCATGATGTAGTCATATGGATGGAGCAGTCCTGCTCCCACCGGCTGCGAAGCTACTTGGAGTGAGTCTCTACCAGGCAGCCCTAGAGCCCCTTCCAAAGCGACCTTGGACCCGCAGTGACCTTGGAAAACACTGCAGAGTCACTTCACGTGTTCAGCCTTGTACGCTGGGAGTGACACGGTCTAGGGAAAGATGTGGTCCTGCAACTCACTCGTGCCAGTTGGCACCATCTGGGACCTCAGTGCTGGAGCTGATCCCCTGCGGTAGCTGCTGGTGGGTCTCAACTGCTTCCTTTTCTTCTCCTGCCTTCTCCTTTCCTCTGCATGACCATGGGGTCAGGTCCCGTGGGGTCTCACACGCTCTGCGTGTTTTGTTGGTGACAACGGTCAGCAGGGCTCCAGCAGGGAGAGAGCTTTGCCGCCTCCTGAGGACAACCTGCAAAGAAAGCACCGACTCAGAGCTGCAATGGGCGAAAGTCCTTTGAGCTGCCCCTCAAATGCCTCCAGAAATGGGGCGTCCATGCCTTCCTGGATGCTCCAGCCCACTTAAACCTGAATTGGAAGGTCTCTTGGCAGCCAGACACGCATGTCCCTCCCAGCCGGCCCCACCCAGCCCCAGGTGTGTCCACGTAATGTAGGGATGCGGAGACAAGGGCAGGGATTTTAGATGTGCCAAGTTCCTACAGGCTTATTGATAAAAGGAGGACTTGGGAGGATAGGAGAAAAGCATTTTCCTGAGAAAGCACTTCACTTTTCTTATGCAATCTGGTAAAATTAGTCACCACTCCATGACTTCTGAAGCTCGGCAGTGGCTATAAGCCTAAGCGCTTGCTTATTAAGCTTTGCCTTTGTAACCGCACTTAGCAGCAGCCCATGCTTTGTGTTGGTCCCTGTTGTCAGCAACCACGCTGGCTCCTGCAGCCCGGAGGGGAAATCCTCGCTCTGCTCAGGGCCCTGGGAGGAAAGAAGAACCCATTTGTCAGCGGTGCAGTGTCGGGGGGAGGAGGTGGCTGGAAACGGCTCTGACAGCTTCATCCGTCCCATTCCCAACAGCTGAATGGCAGCACGGAGGTTTGTTTTTCAGGGAGAGTTTGGATGGAGCTGCTCGTGCTGTGGGACTGGGACACAGAGTGGAGAACATCCCTTGTAGTCCTACTTTTTATGACTGTTTTCTGTCTGTATGTAAATAACAAAAAGCTGTATTTCACGAGGGCAGAAACAACACAGCAAACCCCTCTAACCTCCAAAAGAGCTTTTAGCTGCTGATCATGGTGGTCTCCAGGACCATGCCACTACTAGATTTAAAGGGGGCCTTGGTTCCTGTGTGATTACAAGCAACACCCATGGTCGGGAAGGCATCTAAAGGGAAACTGAGGCACTGCAGGGATGAGAGAGAGGGGGCTGGGAGCAGGCTGAGGAGCCCGATTGCTTGTGCTGGGACCCCCATGGAGCTGCCTGTGCCCCAGGTGTGGTCTCCCCCCATGCGCTTCCCAGGTGAGGTGATGGGTCTCCTCATCCTCCTGGATGTGCTGGTGGGGGGGAGCTGTGCCCGTTCCCCAAGGGTGGTGCGGGACCCAGCTCCCCAGGCTCTCCGCAGCCCGTGGAGCGGCCGTGAAAAGTTGTTTGAAGAAACAAAACAAAGTTTTGTTTCTTATTGCTTGTTCTGATTAGCTCAGGACAAGAAATGGGCGCTTTCCTTTTCTTTTTTCTCCTCGGGCTGGGAGTAGAAAGTATTTCCAAGTGAGATACGGAGCCAGTGAGCAGGGGCACAGGCTTGTGCAGGAAGGGAAGGCTGCTTCTCCGCAGGGTGCAACAGGCTGCAGAGATGGAGCAAACAGAAGAAGCTCCAGGAAAGGAAAAGGTCCAGCCTTGACGGGGGACGGAGGTGAGATTTTAAAGTTAAACTCACCCTGCAAGAACGAGATAACGATGTGGAGCTGGCTGAAATACTCCGCTGATGACTTACGTCTTTGATTCAAGGTTAAAGGCATGGGGGCCACGGGAGGGAGTGTACTGGGGAGACTGCATGAGTAAATAACCACTGATTGCCAGGAGCCGTACGGTGGGGAGACGGGGACTGGGCCGGTGAGATTAGAGATGATACCTGCATCCCTGCTGCTTCTAAAGGAATTGAAAGTAATGAGAAGTGATGAACTGGCCTGTGGGAAGACTTCTGCTGAGCAGAGCGAACTCATTGCCGGACAGGGTGTCCTCTGAATTTGCGTGCTGGGATTACGGCTGTCGGGAGAGGGATGCGATGCTTTCAGCCGTGGTGGCAGTGTGCGGAGCGGTTCCTCACCTCCCGCTGCAGCGCAGGCTCTCACCATGGAAAGCTCTTTGTTCACGCACAAAAGGAGCGTGGAACAAGCTGAGCGCTGCCTGCCCGCTGACGGCGATGACGAGAACAGGTTGTTCTCAGAGAAGGGTATTTCCAAGTGAAAGGGATGTTTTTTCATTGCTCCCAACATGTGGAAATGGCAGGATAAATTATAGAGGGAGTAGCACACTTAGAAAACGCCGTGGGTGGATCGCAGCCTCCTACGTGGCTGCTTCACCACACATCAACAACCTGCCTCTGCCACCAGCTCTCGCAGCTCACGTGGGCTCTGCTGGGGGGTCCCAGCTCCGGGCACATCGGCACGCTCGGGCACCGGCCACAGTGCAGGCAGCGCCGTGGGGCAGCCCCCGGTGCAGCCCTGCGCCGCAGACCTGGCTAGGAGTATTGTTTCTTATTGCTTGTTCTGATTAGCTCAGGACAAGAAATGGGCGCTTTCCTTTTCTTTTTTCTCCTCGGGCTGGGAGTAGAAAGTATTTCCAAGTGAGATACGGAGCCAGTGAGCAGGGGTCCCCAAATGAAGGGGACAGAGGTGTCCCCATCCCTGCAGAGGAGCCCAGGAAGAGCTGGGATCTCAGCGGCTCTCAAAGCTGGGGCACGGGCACCTTCCCTGCACGCGTAGGCTGCAGGGCTCGGCTGCCTGCAAGCCCTTGGGACTTTGTTCTTCCACGGAATGGGGCAGGACCTGCCGCCGGCCAGCTTGGATGCGGGATGTCACAACCCTAACTGTGGTGGGCGTCTGAGAGACTTTCCCGTATCACTCAGCCAAATTATCTCATGGAAACATTCCCCTGCGTGACCCCAGCCTCTGGACACGGCTCTGCAGGAGAAGCAGGCTGGTGTAGACGGGGGGGGGCTGTGGGGTCAGCCCACTGCTGTCAAAGCATAGTCCCCAGGGCAACAGACATAGCTTGGGGCTCTCTCCTGGAGCCCTGGCCCCCTGGGACGCCACACCTGCCTCTGGTTTTCTGCCCATGTCACTCACAGCCACCTTTAATACCAGGTCCTGTGTCCTCCGCTCCTGTTGCGTTTTGGCAGAGCGAGTTCGTTTCCTCCTTCACGTAGGAGCGGAGCAGCTGTTTCCCATGGCAGCCTTTCTAGCAACAGCCCGAATAAATGATCCCCTTCCAGCCCTGTCTCACCAGGCAGCTTTTACGTTTACCTGATTACCCTCATTATCACAGCCTGGACCTGTTCCGCGTTCAAAACCACCCTCCTGACAGTGAGGGACCAGAGCAGGGCATCGCTTCTGGGTCATTCTTCTAGTGCCTTTTCCAGCGGTGCCGGTGCTCTGATGGACACTGTCTCTGCTGTGAAGACTTGACAGGTTGCATTTCTCTTGTTGCAGTCATCCCGGGGTTCCCTTAAAGCCAGATATTTTTCCTATGGTGTTTTCAGCTGCTTTGAGTAGCAATTTTTGCTGTTAGTCCCTAAGCGTATGAACTTGTGCCAGCCCCTTGTGTTTCTGTCGATTTCGGATCCTCTGGTTCTCCTGTAGTACTTAGCCCCTTGTCCAGTTCAAAGCTTTTCCTGAGTTTCTCACCAGTCCGTTTTTCTAGAGGAACTCCCATTTTCTGAGCCAAGATCACAAATGAGAGGCATTAAATAAAATTTATCTCTAGGCTGATCTTTAAAGGAACTCTATTAATAGCCTTCTCCGGAGCATTAATGATCCTTCCATTGTAATGTACTGTCGTCTCCCCATTAGCCTCCTTTCAATTTTCATAGTAATTCCTGCCTTCTCCTGCCTGAATAGATATTTTCTGCTCGGTTGCAGCCCGTGTTTCATTTGATCCACTGTGTTCCCATTTAAAATGGCAATTATCTCCTCTGGGGAGGGAGCTGTGATTTATTGATGGGAAATTTCTGTTGCGTTTTACCCTTTTATTCCTCTTCCCTATCTTTCAGCATCCTTTCCTCCAGCATTGTTTATTCCAGCACTTTGTGCACTTTTGCAGCAAGACTAATGGGATGCAGCGCCCGCTCCGGCAGCGTAGGTAGTGCATTTGCTGCTCTCCATTCGTCTGCTTCTACTTCTGGCGTAATAGGTTTGTTTAAAATCTGTTAAAAGCCTAGGTACTTCGGCACTACGAGTGGATCCATGGGCACTGAGTGAGCGCCGGAGCGCGGCAGCCTGTCTTTGGGAAGCGTTTCCCACCACCGGACAGGGCACCGACAGCGGTGGCTGGGGGCTCAGGAGAAGCTCCGCATGAAGCATTTTAGCTCTGTCCCGGGGACAGGTCGGCTCCGCTCTCAGGCGGACCTGAAATGTCACTCTGCCTCCTGCGTCAGCTTCTTTCCGAGCAAAGTGCCGGCAGAATCCATTTAGGAGCAAAGAAAATTCCTTGGCCCTGCAGAGCTCGCAGCAGCGTGTCATGAGCTTTCCTAAAATTACGTTCAAGTGCCTTCAGAGATTAAACATCGGTCAGGCTGAGAGAGGTACGTCAGCCGAGGCTGCGAGACGGGCAGGAGGGTGGGGATTTCTTCTGGTCTGAAAGAGGATGTTGGAGGTGTGATGGTGGGGAGCGGGCAGGGCTGGGAGCTGCGGGGGCCCTGGCAAAGGGCTGTTTCGATCCGCTGCCAGAGCCTGCCCCGCAACGGGACAAGACCTAATTTGCCAGAGTTGGGGTTTGATGGTGATGCGAGGGGTGACAAATGTGAGAATGGTACGGAGACTGTCTTGCCCTGCTGTCTGTGGAGGGCTTTGGTGAGGCTGTGGGGTTGTTTCTAGTTTATGAGCAGCCTTTCTGGAAGGGCTGTGCCCCTCCCCACACCTCCCATGTGGTGCTGCACCCCATAGCATCCCCCAGCACGCCTCTGCCCCCGCGCTCCTGACCCCCATCGCTGGAGCTCTTGCTCCCTTGCTTCCATCTCATCCTTCCAACCCCTTGTCTCCCCTCGCTCCCCGGGGCAGGACTGTCAGTGTGCTGCTCACCCCCCCAAGGCGCCCCGTGCCCTCATTCGGGTGGGTAAACACATCTCACCCCATGATCTTACACACAGACAGTTGAAATCTCGTTTTTGCAGAGCCTCTTTGCAACCTCTCTGTGCCTCTGGGGCTGCGGGGGGACACCAGGGTCCTGCCTGGTTGCATCCCCAGGTACTTTTGTCCCCACTCCTTGGTCTCCTCCGGAGCCTGGTGCTCTCTGCCCTGTCCCAGCCTGAACCCTGACTGAGTCACAGCAGCAATCGCTGCCTCAGGCGTGAGCAGAGGGGCTGGGGGAGGCAGGACGCAATTCCCATCATGGCCAGCAGCCCCCCTCATCCTGCTCCCCAGGAGGAAAAGGGCTCTGCGGGTAAAAGGGAGTTTGGGACCCCTGAAAGCAGAAAATCTGAAAAGAGATGCGGAAACCAGCAGAGCAGTCAGCATTTCGAAAGTTTGCTCTGCAGAGGGTGCCTGGGAAAGGTGAAACTGAAACAGAAGTGCTGGGCTCACGGGCGTGCTTGGAGCTGCATGAGTTCCCAGAAGACG
Source organism: Stercorarius parasiticus (assembly GCA_013396915.1). Taxonomy (NCBI): domain Eukaryota; kingdom Metazoa; phylum Chordata; class Aves; order Charadriiformes; family Stercorariidae; genus Stercorarius; species Stercorarius parasiticus. The sequence continues at coordinate 278,774 of VWZL01000538.1, read as the reverse complement.
TCCCAGGGTTCGGCCTCCTGCCGAAGCCTATTCCGGCTGGGGGACAGCAGGCACTCTATGCCCCTGGGGACTGCCCACCCCCCTGTGCCAGCGGTACCCAGCCCTGGGGGTACCCCGCCCCACAGAGCCCACCGTGCCCCCAGGTGGGGCAACTCCTGCTCCAGCTGATGCCCACCGAACCGCCTGCCAGCGTGCGGAGGGCTGGGTGGAGGGGCTGGGGCGCTCGGGGAAAGGGCTCGGGCAGCTCGGTGCGAGAAGTTGTCTCAGCAGCAAACCTCGCGGGGAGGCTCCTTGAGCAGAGATGCTTCGTACCTGCAGATGCTCAGGCAGGGCAGGGCTCTGCTGCTGTGCCCACTCCACCCACGTCCTCCCTCTGACCCCGATGTTCTTGGCTCCGCTGGTCCCCACCAGCAACAGCCAGCAAAAGTCCCCAGACTGGCCTTTGCTCCAGGCACAGCAGGATGATGATGGCACAAGGGTCACACGAGCGACACCCTCTTGCTCTGACCTGGGTGGCCCACTGCAGGGCGCTTAGCACACCCCAACCTCAGCGAGGACCCACCAGCCCTTCCAAGATCTCACCTAGAAAGTGGTTTCCCAGCGTTAACAACCAAGCGGAAAGTAAGGCAAAAGCTTTACCTGGGAAAAGTGCTGCTTTCCCACAGCCCCTCAGCAGGTGGGAGCCCTCGGTGGCTGCGCTGCCTCCGACTTTCCCCCGGCGTGCGTGGTGCGGTGTGTGAAGGCAGCAGTGTGTGCTGCGAGCGGCGGCTGCCTCCTCTCCTCCTCTCCTCCTCTCCTCCTCTCCTCTCCTCCCTCCTCGCGTACCAATATCCAGGCGGCGCGGTGACTGCAACATGAGTCAGACCACAAGTGGGTGGGATCAGAGCTGTGAACTCAGACACTGAGGTTATCATCCGGCAAATTTGAAACGCTGAAAGTGAGCCGTACTCCGGGCACGTGGCGTGCCGGTCTCCACCGAACCGTGCCAGGCGCGGAGAGGGGTGTGGGACGCTTGATGCCTCCCCCCGCTGCCTTCTTGTGCGCTGCCATCACCTTCCTCACTAGTGTTAAGGTTTCAGGGCAAAGCCTCCCTCCCGAGTGGCTCTCTGCTGCAGGCAAGCACTTGCTGCTGCTGGCATGCCTGACGCCGTCACTCGCTCCCACCACAAACCTGGCTTTGCAATCGGTGGGAGCCCCCCGAGAGCAAACGCAGCTGAGCCTGGAGCTGGGCCGTCTGAGATCCACAGGAAGGATCCAGGTTGCATTAGTAAGAGATAAGGAAGCGGGGGGCGGGCAGAGGGGGAACAGCTGCAAAGCAGGAAGAGGAAACCGGAGCCCAGCCAACGCTGGGGTGCAAATTTGCTCCTTGAGCGACTCAAGGGGGAGCCCGGGCTGACGTGGTGGGTGTTCTGCGGCACGGCCGGGAGAGGATTCATGTGCTCCCGGTGAGTGGCAGGGATGCTCCGGGCTGGGCATCGCTCCCGCAGGGCTGCACTCGCCTCTGCTGAGATATGTCTCCTGCACGTGTGATGGCAGGGAGGAACCACACCAAATGACCAACAGGCAGCGGCAGCCTTTCATGTCTCTCAAATCTTTCATCTATGAGTTTCAAAGCGCTGTGCAAATAGCAACTGCCGGGCCAGCCGTGCGAGGACCTGTTTCCCCTTTTTGGTCTCCCTCTCGAGCTGCGGAGGTCGTGGGCTGTCAGCAGAGCTCCAGCAAAGCTTGGCCACCCCCCCTGGCTCCGCACGGCCTGGGGAGAGCGGCGCCGGCAGCGATGCACTGTGAGTGAGGTGCTCCAGTCCTCACCAGCCACTTCTGAGCCCCCCGAGCAAATAGCCAAGGACTGACTTATTACAGCCTGGATGTGGCCCTGGGCTCCCCAAGCTGGACGGAGACAGATCCTGCTGCTCCCCAAACCAGGCTGGGCTCCCCCAACGCCCCGCGCTGGGAACCGAGAGCACATCCCAGCCTCCATCTCTGCCAAACGGGGCCACCGGCAGCGCTGGCACACAGACCAAAGTGCCTTTGATGTGTTTATCTCTGCAGACCAAAGCACAGATCTATCTTTCTTACGATCTGCTCGAGCCGGAGAGTTTTCCCGCTGATCGTCAGCCCTGTGATGTGTCTGGGTAGCAGAGCTGTGGACCGGCTGCCGGGAGCTTCTCAAGTGGCTGGCGCGTGCGGCATGTGGCTGCGGAGGGATCCCTCCTGCAAAACAAGATTCAAATCTGCTCAGGGATGGCTGCATCAGCTTAAGTCGCTGGGGTGTTGCTTCGTTCCAGAGCCCCTCACTTGGCTCTGCTCTAGGAGGAATCGTTCATCTGGAAGTCTCCGAATGGGAAGCGCCATGTAGGGATAAAGGGCTCTGGTTATCGGAGCAGGATCCCCGCTCCAGGCCCCTTGCCCTAATCCCTCCCAATAAGAGGTCGCCGCTGCCTGGGGGCCGGAGAGCCCCTCGGGGCAGGCTCCGACCTCAGCGTGCTCCATCTTCCCAGCGCCTCAGGGAGCTTCCAGGGTTCAAACTCTCACCTGGCTCCACCAGCCCCGGCAAGCAGCCAGCAGAGAGGAATGGTTGCACTGTCCCCACTACGCTGCCTCCCGCAGCCCCCGGGACCGGCACCCCGGCCCTCCCCAGCCAGCAGCCAGCGACCGGGCTGGTGGCCAGAGCTGGGGCCGGGCTGCCGTGCCTGTCCCCGGGCTGCACCCCTCGGTCCCAGCTCCGCAGAAGGACGCGGGGTGCTGGGGGTGCAGCGGTGGAGCGGCCTCGGGCTTGCAGGTGTGTCTGGGTCATGGGGAAACCCACCACTTCTGCAAACCCCTGAGCACAGGAGATCCTCAAAATCTGACCTTGTGGCTGGAGTGACTGTGGAGCTCCTGAGGGGCCGTACGGGCTCCGTATGCCAGATCTGAGTTGACACAGCACTGGAGATGTGAGGAGTACAGCCTGCGAGGTGCAGGGAAGCAGCTAGACCTAGAGCCGAGGGGAGCCGTGCAGGGGCATTCCCGCTGGCACAGGCTGCTGTGCACCGCAGATCTGCAGAATCAGCCCGGGAAGTGGCAGACGTAATACCCGGAGAGGCTGCGGCTGGAGAATATCAGCGGTGGCAAGCTCCGAAAAGGTAGGAGGCACCTGAGACCAACCCACCACGCATGCCCGGGCAGCGCGGCCACCTCGGCGAGGCTCGCTGGGCTGCGTGGAGCAAGCAGCAACCAGAGACTCCTAAATTGGGATATTCCCCAAGTGCGCTGTGCTGAGGCATGGAGTGAGTAATGAGTCAGGAAATGGCAAGGAGAGGCTTTCTCTGTGTGTGTGTGTGTGTGTGTGTGTGTGTGTGTAAAGCAGCAGTTATTAAAGGCAACAGCAATGCTGGGAGCTGGGAAAGTGCAAAAGAAGCCAGGGAAAGTCTGGGACTCCAGGAATAGGGATGTGAGATTCGGCAAACGCAGGAGCTCCTGAAAAGCCTCAGATGGTGAAGTTATGCCTAGAAGGTGTCAGCCAACCTGGGAGATCACAGATGGCAGCTCGGCTCCAAGGAGGGCTCGGAGGTGCAGCTCTGCACTGCTCTCCCCAGCCCGGGCTGGGTTTGGAAAAGCCAGAGGAGGAGGGGGAAAAGGAGCAGAAAATACCTGGAAAACAAAGCACCTGGGTGCGGAGCAGCTCCTCGGGCAGCGCGGGCTGAGAGGAGCCGACGGGGTGCCGCAGTGGGTTTCAGAGACATTTATATGAACTCTGGCGGAGGATCCTGGGTTAGGGAAATGGAGCTTGTGCTGAGCTGTTTCTTCTGGAAAAATGAACATTAAAAAGCCATGGAAAGGTCCTGACCCCGTGACAGACTGCTGCTCTTGCTGGCTAGACGGGAGAAGCCAGTAGTTTACTCGAATCATCCAAACACTTAGATTTCCAGTGGATTGTATACATGGTGAAAATAAAAGACAGAGACCTCCTCGATGTGTTAATATGCTTTTTTTTTTTTTTTTTTTTAAACAAATACTTTCCAGTGAGATCCCGTCCTGGACAAATTGGTAAATTATGACAGAAATCTTTGATATTCCCTGCCAGGGGCTGTGTAAAGCAGAGCATACTTGTGGGAAATAAACGTCGCAAGGAAAGGACGTGTAAAACAGCTGTAGCGAGTCCGACACGGGAGCCCGAGGCCGGGCAAGGATCCGCTCCGGCGCTGCAGAGCAGGCAGCTCCCCATGGCGGCGGGAGACCCTCGCTGGGCCACGGCTGAGCTCCGGAGCAACATCCTGCTTGCGTATGTATTTTTGGCATGCCGTAAATCCTGGCTACTCCAGAAATAACGCTGTCCAAAGGCACCTTTCCTGTACCAGGACGCATGTACAGGAGAAGAAAAGAATGCTCAGGCCTTTCCTTGGTTGCTGCAGTGCTGGTCCCAAGGAGGCTCAGCAGGATCCCATCTGCGGCGATACAGCGTCAGACTATAGGCACAGTCTGTGATAAATTTCTTAAGCTTCACTTAGTGCAGAGAGAGGATGTTAGAGGTTTATTTCCAGGTTGCATGTCTGTGTGTGTTGTACAAAGCTCTCCAAGCTCTATCGAGGACCGGAGGGTGCTGGCTGGCTTCACGCTAGTATGGAGCATCCTTCAGACAGTTGAAGGCTCACAGGTTTTCCAGTGTGTCCAAGGGCCAAGGAGGGTCCTCCAGTCACTTGAGCACAGCTGTTCGTAAATTAAACTGCGCTCGGGAGAGGGCAGTTTGTATGACACCCGTAGAGGGTTTTTCATCTCTCTGGCACACTGAAAAGAGGAAAAGGAAAGTCTGAGGTCTGTGGGAGGAGGTGACAGTCATTCCCCCCCGAGACCACAAGGCTGGGAGGGGAGAGGGAGCCTTGGCACAGCGTTCACCCCCCTGCCGGTGGGCATGAGGTGTCCCTGGGAAGGGAGCAACCGGCCACGGCTCCGATGAGTGGGTCTTTCATGGGCTTTAGCACTAATCCTGCCAAATGCAATTGTGCATGTCCTTGTTTTCCAGATAAATATTTAATCCCCCTCCAAACACTGCTGAGATCACGGCCTGGGTGATATCTGGTGGCAGCAGGTTGATTTGGGGCTGTGCGATGCTTTTGCTCTCTCTCTGGGTGTGGAGGATGCTGAGCCGTGGGTCGCTCTTGGTCCAGGAGCAGGGCGGGAGGATGGGATGCTCTGGGCTGCAGCCCTCCCCAGACCCCTCCCGGCATTTTTGGGCCCCCTGTCAGGAAGGTCGGCCAATTTCTGCAGGAATGAGCTGTCTGGTTTCAGCCTGGGGCCAGTGAAGCCTGGTCTGGATATACAAGTGCCTGCTCTGAGGACCTTTGGGTGGTTTAGGACCTCTCAGGCCTGGAAGCCGGCTCCTGCCCCGTCGTTTTGCAGGGAATGATTGCCTGCTTGAGCCCCAGGTGCTTCTGAAGCATTTCCCTGCAAAGCTGGCAGGAGGTTGTGCTGCTGGGCACGGGGCAGGAACGCAAGGATTAGCAAAACGCTCCCCTGCAGCGGGACCGCCGTGGTGCTGGCAAGGAGGATGGAGTTCAGTGCATGGACCTGGAGGCAGGCATTGCCCAGGCAGGCTGCCGGTGGCTGCTGCCAGCTCAGACCCTGCCTGGGCCCTGCGCTGGGACCCTGCCGTGTCCCTGCCGTGTCCCTGCCGCGTCCCTGCCTGGCCAGGAGCACTGGCAGATGGGGCATGGGGCGGCCCTGCAAGCACCGAGGGTTGCAGAGGGAGCATGAAGCCGATGTGGTGCTGAGCTGGTCCCAACACGGGAGGAGGAGCTGGGCGCCGCTGGGCACATGTGGCACCATCAGGTCTCTGCACGCAGACCCTGGCAGCGAGGGTCACCCGGGGAGGGAGCAGCATCGCTTCTCTGGTGGCTCCTCGCGGTGGTGTGGGTGAGCTCGGCCAGGGCTGTGACACCCTCCCTGCAACATGCCAACCTGCTGCGAGCTCCACCTCACATCCCACTGCAGGGAACTTTGTAGAAATGGGGGCTGCGGCTGTGGGATGCTGCTCCCCGGCTTGCAATGGTGCCGCAGCTGCATGTGGGAGGGGGTAAAGAAGTAGAGGACCTTTCTGTCCTGACCCACAGTGTGAATGTCCTCTGCTGCAGGTGGGACTTCTCACAGTCCTGAGCTTGATCCTGGCTGATACCAGCCTCCCCCTTGTCTCCTGTGTGCAGGACTTGCAGCATCTACCAGGGCGAGCATCTCCCAGCTACAACCTTCCTCTTCATGGAGGCTTTTCTGGCTGAAAAGCTCTGAGGGTGAGAAGTACATGTGATAGAGGCCTGGAGGACATGTCCTCTGAGAAAAGACTAACGGGATTTTGAAGGAACAGATGTCATAACCTGCATCTATTTCCAGTTTCGCCACAGGGAAGGAGAGTAGGAGCTCCCTACCCCTGAAAGAGAAGTAGCAGCCGAGGGCTTAGACGGCAAAAAGTAAGATTAATTTAGACTTAGTCATCGTAAGGATAGTCATGCACTGGAAGGAATTTCCTAGGGAAGTTCAGGTAAGGCAAAGTCCCAAAGTCAGCACGGAGTTGGAGCACCTGGCAAGAGGCATCGCCAGCAGCAGCCGCCCCAGCACCCGTGCACTGCTATCACATCTTCTGTATCTACAACCCCTTTACACCATGAGCTTCTAGGAAACACCAATGTGGGAACAGCCGTAGTGGCCCTGAGCGAAAGACCTGCCGCCTAAAAATAATCACCTATGAAAAAAAACAAAAGCAGGCGGTGAAACGTGCCCGGAACCTTCCCCCTGCAAACCGCAAGCTGAGACTTGTGACAGGCGGTCGGTGACAGCCGTGCTGACGGAGGAGAGCAGGCACTGCTGTGCCCAGGACGGGCTCGCCCCAGGCGGACTGGTCAGACCCCCCCTACCTTGTACTGGAAGCACAAGAGCCAGCGTGGTGAGGCCACAAATTCCCAAATACACATTTCCCCCCCCCACCTCCTTACACAGCCTGGAATACGGCTAAAAACGTAGGGCTGGAATCTCTCTCCAGACAATTAATTATTGCAGAGAGACAATTTGTTAAGCAAGAGAGGCTTTTAATTTGTAAGAGCTCATCTATTCTTATTGTATCTTTTAAACTGAAGGAAGTGGGGTTGATCAAAATAGACTTGAAATAGAAGATTTTAATTTAGAGGCTAAGTTCAGTGTGCTGACAAAAATAGGAAACAGCTCTCTCAGAAGAGCACGCTCCCCCTGACACCTGGCTGGAGTCTGCAGGGAGTGCTCCAGAACAGCTCAAATCGTCACAAAAATGCTTGAAAATCTTTTAGCGAAATTTGGCCGGACTTGCACAGGAAAGGCAGGACTGTCCCCGCTGCTGATTGCTGATGGGCGTTGATTCCCTGCCTGCAGGACTCCCACCGGCGCAGCGCGGGATGTCCCAGGGGAGGCGGGGGATGGGGTTTTTGGGGTAACCTTTGCAGATTTGCAGGAGGCGACGGGGTCAGAGCTGTGTTCTGCTGCCCTTTGGAAAGCCCCATCGAGTTTAGGTTATACGAGGGATGGGAGAGGGGATGGATGGGGCAATCGCAGGGGGTCCTGGCCAGGCAGCCGAGCCAAGTCCTGCAGCCCGGTGAAGCATCCGCACTCCCCTGGGCCCAAGCTATTCGCACCCTACAGTGGGACCCCAAACTGCCAGGCAGGTAGGGAGGAAAGTGGGAGAGAGCCATGATGGGCCGGGGAAAGGCTGTCAGGCTGTCATCCTGCACCCTGCGGCTTCCCTGATCGGTGCCGGGATGGGACTGGCACCGGGATGGGACCGGCACATCTCCCTGTGCTGGGACGAGGAGCCGTGCCGCCGGTGATGGGTGAGCCAGGGCTGCGGCAGCACGGGGAATATTTGCAGTTTTAGCATCTTTTCATCAGAAAACACGGGTTCTTCAAAGCCGCCAGCCCGCACAGAAAAGGATACGTTTTGACCAGTCTCCTTATTGCACCTGTTCTTTTGAAGTATCTATATTTAGAAATCTTTGTGAAGTCACGCATTGACACTTTTCAAAGGAGAATGGTTTGGTTTTTGCTTTGAAACAACTTATTTAGAAATTTGTGCTCATCTGCAGCATAACAAGTAGGCTGGGCCGTAGAAATGGCTGGAAACGACCCTTTCCGTCATTGCTCTGGACGCCTCGCTTGCAAAACATGTTGAAATCCCACCTTCTTGTCCCAATGCAAGCTGGGAATTACTCTCTTTTAAGCCTGCGCAGGGATGCTATTTCTCATCTAGTTGAAAAGCTGCGTGAAACCGCCACTGACTGGAAATTAAGTGTTTCTTTCTGTAGAAGATGAGGGACTCTCCCCAAACGAGGCGTTGCTCCCTGAAGACCGCAGGTCCGGTGAGAAGGAGCTGGCTGTGGAGATCCTATCAGCTGGCTGGAGGAGAGGAGCCAGCCCGTGGGCAATTCGGTTGGAAGCAGAATTGACTCTGTTTGCTTCAGTTTAAAAAAATAATCATCTATAATGAAGTGAAGGCAAAAGGGAAAATGGGTAGAAATTGAATTAGAGCTGTGGTTGTTCCAGTACTGCCCTGCGGCTCCCTGCAAGCCGAGCTCCCCCCAGACCCAGCCTGCTTCCCAGCCATCTCCACAGCCTGGAGAGGCACCGGGAGGTGCAATGGGGCCATTCGTGTCTGGGGGTGCTGGCTTCTTGGAAGGAGGGTGAGAAATTCAAAGGTAAATCCCTCCAAATAAACAAACCGGTGCTGCTGCTGGGCTGCGCAGCAAGAGCCTGGTAGCGACGGGAGCTGCGTGCACTGGCTCTGCGTGGCAGCATTAGATTAGCATAGCTGATTAGGCATGTCGCAGTCTCGGCTTTCTGCTTAGCAGAGCTGGGGATTTTCCTAGAAATGTCTAGAAATCAGATGGCAAGTCGAGTGCTTCAGTTATGGGAAGGAGGATTAGCACTCACACGTACGCCGCAGGCAGGCAGGAGCTGAAGGGAATGAGATGTTCCTCCAGTATTTTTGGCTGGGGCCAAAGCTGGTCCCAAGTCGTGTAGCGGGGATATTCCCACAGCGATGCTCAAAGACTCTTGCTTCTGGGTCTCCATTTACCTGGGACATTTCAGGCCCGCGAACGCTGTGAGCCCAGTCCTGGTTTTGGGCTGAGATCGTAGAATCATAGAATCATAGAATCTTCATGGTTGGAAAGGACCTTTGAGATCATCGAGTCCAACCATACACACACACAAAAAAACCCCCCTACAGTCTCTGTCACTAGAGCATGCCCTGAAGTGCCGAATCTACACGTTTCTTGAATCCCTCTAGGGATGGTGACCTAACCCCTTCCCCGGGCAGGCTGTTCCAGCGCCTGACCACTCTTTCAGTAAAGGAATTCTTCCCAATATCTAATCTAAACCTCCCCTGCCACAGCTTCAGACCATTTCCTCTGGTCCTGTCATTATTCACCTGGGAGAAGAGGCCAAC
>VWZL01000538.1:253474-269139 GCA_013396915.1 Stercorarius parasiticus | reverse complement strand
GTCCAGGTCCCTCTGTAGAGCCTTCCTACCCTCCAGCAGACCAACACTCCCACCGGTTTGGTGTCGTCTGTGAACTGACTGAGGGTGCGCTCAATCCCCTCATCCAGATCATCGATAAAGATATTGAATAAAACCGTCCCCAAAACTGAGCCCTGAGGGACACCGCTGGTGACCGGCCGCCAAGAGGATTTCACCCCATTAATCCCAACTCTCTGGGCACAGCCATCCAGCCAGTTTTTAACCCAGCGAAGAGTACACTTGTCTATGCCATGATCCGCCAGCTTCTCCAGGAGAATGCTGTGGGGGACGGTGAGATCATCCATAAATCCCTGTCCCAATCCTGCCCCAGCCCCCTGCCATAGCCCTGCCAGCCGCTGGGCTGCCTCGCAGCCCCTGGGCTAGTCCTCGTCCCCCCAGGCTGTCAGGGACTTAGTGGTGTGGTGTTGCAGCGAACACCTTGCTGCAGTTGAGATTAGATCTCCATTCCTCCCATTTACAGAGGCAATATCTTACCTGCGAGCGGTATCAGGCTGTCTGGCACCCTTGGGGGAGTGGAAAACAGGCTGATACGTTCCGAGCTCTGACTCCCCCTTCCCTTGGACTTTGCTCTACGCCTGGTGTGTGGCACAGGACACCTGCCAGAACAGCCTGTAGTTGGTGGAGTGGCATTTTTCCCTCTCTTCAGTGGAGGTGCTGTGTTTTCTGTTCTCCTTTCCCTGTGCTTAGTGAACATTTCGATGGGCAGGTTTCAGTGTCAGGTGTCCAGTGCTGGGGGACAGGAACCAGCCGTGCCCGTGACGTGAGCTCGCTGCCCTCTCTCACTCTTCATCTGGAGGGATGTGACATTTCCACATCTGTCTCCTCGTTCCTGCTATCCTCATGCCCTCTGCACACCGACAGGACATTGGAAAGAGAATGCATTAGTTTTGGATCACGCTCGGACTAACTTTAATCTATACCCCATCCTCTCTGTACAGCAGCTCCATTTCTTCTTCCCTTCTTCTCCTCTGATGTACAAGGCTAAAACTTCTCTCGTTATTTTTCTTGCCATCCTCTCCAGGAGCCAATTCAGCCTGACCTTTGCCAGTTCTTACTTTATGTCTTGGGCGTTTCAAGACATAGGGGCAGGCTGCCTTTTTCCTTTGCAGCACAATCCTTTTACCCCATTCCTTATCAGCCCTCTCTGTCCTTTCATGTAGTTATTTCCTTGGCCAGAACAAAAGCCCTTTCTGGGTTTGAAATACATGTTCCAGAGATCAAAGGTGCAGAATCACTAAACGAGACTCCAAGCCATCTCTGCGTACGAGTCCCCAGACTCACTGCTCAGCTGGTTTTATACTTAGGGATGAATACACGGCAGGGTCCCCCAGGAGGGCAGGCAGCAGCATGGTGCTGGGCTGGGGGCGGGGGGCCCAGCAGCAGCGCGGGGGTGGAAGAAGGACCTCAAGGAAGGAAATGCCTCACTCTTGAGGATCGAGATGAGAAATGGTCCCAGCGGTTTATTTTTAGCTAGCACTCTTCTATTTCTGGGGCACCACCATGTACTGAGCGGTGTTCAGAGCCGCAGCTTGGCGGCTGTTCTACTCTGGTCCCTCCGCAAAGCTTTGTCCTGCTTTTACATGGAAGGGGGAAACAGAAAGAAATATCACCTGCCCTTCCTTGTGCTGCTTTGTTTCCAAGCTGGGAAATTCAAGGTGGAAATCAGCTGTGGTCATCTCGCAGGGCAGAGAGAGAGTCTGAGAGTTGTGCAGGATTCGGGGCTTGTGGGTCCCCAAAGATTCATTAGGGAAGGAATGGTAATGCAAGGCTAAAGGCAGCTGGACAGCACTGTTTTATTTGGCCACATGACAAAAGAAAAGAAAGAAAAAAAAAGAAGAAGAAGAAAAAAAGGAAGAAAGGAAGGCCAAAGCTTTTGTCCAAACACCACCATCGTTTTGGGAAGGCCAACCCTGGGGTTTGGAGCTATGTCCTACCCAGTGCGTTAGTGTCTCTCCTGGCCATGGTGCCCTGGGAAGGACCAGGGGTGCAGAGCTACAGCCAGAGACGTCCCGCCGGCTCTGCCCGCGCTGGCTCCGCTTCGGCTGTTCCAGGGCTGTTCGTGGATGCTGTTACAGGGCAGCTGCTCGTGCCCTGCTGTGCAGTGCTCAGCTACTCGCTAGCTCCTGGCTGGCTGCTCGTGACGGGCGAGACTCTTGTCATTCCTGTACCGGAGGCTAAACCCATCCTTACTGCAATGGAGGGACCTGCATGGGATAATCTGGATCCCAGCCAGAAGATTTTGCAAGAAAAGCAAACAGCTGCTCCTTCCCTCCCATGTCCTGTGGCTCTTCTACGGCTTTGGGCATGGCCAGGGACAATTTCATTTTGGCCTGTGCCACCTGGAGCAAACTTCTAGTTCTGGTCTTTCTGCCTTGTGTCTCTGGATTGTCTCTTACCTCACCAGGCAGCCCTTGTCCTTCAAAGTTTGGTTTAAAAATACCCCCACGCTGTTGCACGGGACCGCCGCCGCCAAGCCGCAGCCCGAGAAACCTGTGCCCGGTGCCGCTCTGATGCGAGGGAGCAGCCGGTCCTCAGCATGGCCCCCCTGGCCCTCCTGTTCCTCCACCTCTGCAAAGAGAGTTGACATCTCTTGGCATCTTGCGCTCCACTGCCTGCACATAACCTCCCGTTGCCAGCCCTCCTCATGGGAACCGGTGACTTTGACTCTCGCCCCGTTGCCGAGGCTGGTCTGACTTGGCACAGGGATGCTGGAGCAGAAATCGCTGGAGCGCCGCGGGATAGGAGATCTGCTCCATCTGCCTGGGATCAGGAGAAACATCCACAGAGGCCAAAGGCTGCTCCAGCAGACAGGAGTCTTTCACTTTGCTGCCAACACAACAGTTTTTCCAAGGCATAACCGTTGCCAGAAATCCGTGGAGTCAAGACCTGCTATTTCTTCGCTTCTAAACAAAATAAACCCTAGTTTGCTTTCTGCCAGGGAGAAAAGCTTTTGTCTCAGAGAATAAAATCAGGCAGAAAGAGAGCGGGCTCTTGTTTCGTCTCTCATTCAGTAATGATAAACCTGGGGAGAGGGGAATTACCTTGCAGGATCTGGGAGGTGGGTGCACGGCCTGGGCACGCTCTGGTCTGCACGGGGAAGACTCATCCGCACTTGCAAGATGGTTTAAGCATCTTTCCAACCTGATCATCCTTTGGAAGCAGTTGGGCTCCTTCTCCCTGGTGCCTTAGGCACTGCGAGCAGCATGACGAACTCGCTGCCACGCCGCCTTTGCGGCTCAGCAGAACGATCATGCGTAAAATCCCCAGGTAATTTACCCTGAGTGGGATCCTGTGATTTGCTGACATTCCTCATAAACTGAAACGAACATAAAAGAAATGAATGCAGAGTCGCTAATTTGGAAACTCATTTCGAATAACTCCTCACCGATGTGGTAACGGTTAGCAGGGAGCCCTGGTGATAAATAATAGTTGCTTAAATCCTGAATTGCCTATAAATTGGCATGAAGGAGCGGAATCCCCTGCGTGAGGCTCAGCTCAATGAGTTACTCTACACTATGCTCAGCAGCAGCCGCAGGTGAAGACGGAGGTAGTTTTAGCTGTATGAGGCTGTAGTAGCAGATGTCCTGACATACGTAAACTAGAAGATCATATGCATCCTCAAATGTCAGCTCTGCTTTACGTCGCTTACTGCTTCTGGGAGCTGCAGGGCTTTACACCAGCAGATTATCCGCCTCCCTTCTCTGGCAAGCACTCCTCCTTTTTAGCTGCTTGGTGTAATTGCGTATAAACTGGGAAGATCCCAAAGGGATCATTACTTCTCTGCACAAACTGCTTTCCTTATTCACATTTCACATCATTACCTGCAGGCAGCCCTGGGACCAAGCAGTGTTTCCTTGCAGGGCAGGGTGGTTCGCACAGGGCTGCAGCGGCAGCGGGCAGAGAGCTGCTGGGCCCAGGGCTGGGTGGGGTGATGTGGTCCGAGACCTCTGTGGTGGTACCCAAGGTGGTGGTGGGGCAAGATTTCCTCGTGGACACCTCGCTTTCCTTCCTTGTGGCTCACCCTCCCCAGCATCTCTGCGGTATTCGGGCCCGGAGAGGGGAATGTGGCATCTCCCCTGCAAGATGCTCGGGATGGATCGGCGGAAGGGACATGGGTCGGGAGCGTGGGAGCATCTTCTCTCTCCCACGAGCTTGAGGCTGACTTCGCAGGGCTGCTTGGTGAGCACAAGCCACCCAGCTGGGTCCACCTTCCAGCACCGTGGCCTGATGTACAACAGCACCTGGGAGGCTGAAGGATGTGCAAGGAAATGCTGATGGTGAGAGGGAAGCTTGGACACAGGCCTTCTCTGCTGAACATGACTGCTTTTTGGAAGCCATGAGTCTCAGCTGCAACAAGGATGAAATTAAAGTTTCTTTTCATCACATTTTGTCTTCCAAAAATGCTGCTGGTGCAGCTTTTAGCTGGCTGTGGTCGCAGCAACACCTTCATGGTGTATAGCATTTGCTCGTCAAGAGGGGAAATTGTGCTAACGTTGCAAGTTTTGTTGATTTGGGTGGCTAAGGCATGACTCGGCCAACAGCCCGCGGAGTCGGTGGTCACGTTAGCCGCATCCCAGAGGTAGCTTCCACCAACACCGTGCTGAAAAGCAATCGCAGAAGCAGACTGCAATTCTTTGTAACCACAAACTTGGAAAGATACATCTTTGTTTTTCAAAACCTGCAGACCGCAGCAGCCGGTTGTTACACACACTGGGAATGAGTCAGAGCTCAGAGGAGCGCTCAGCTCTTCAGGTACTGATCTGGCACTCAGCCCTAACCGTTAAGGCTTTCTGCTGGGCTTTCTCCATCTGCCGCACCTCAGGTGGAGCCCTCCATTGAGACGGCAGAGACCTGCCTCTACTTATCTGAAAAGGAAACTGTCGCACAGATTGTGAACTGTGGCAGCTAGACCACAAAAGCAAGGCAGCTTGTCCGGCACAGAGATATGGAAGATCTTACCCGACTACATACGCGCTTGAGAAAGACATGGAGGAGTTCAGTGTTTCCTTTGGTTAAGGATGTTTTGAATTTGCCAAGTGCTTTCATTTATTGTGGCATCCTGATTGTGTGGGTTTTGGCCCCGCTGTACTAACCGCTACCACCTGCGGCAAACCCACAGCTAAGATCCCTCTCTGTAAGTTTTCTCCGCATTAAGTTATTTCTAACAGTTTGTTAAATCACACAGGTTTCTCCCTCCTGCTCCTTCCCAGCAGAGGCTGTGATTTATAACATACAGTCGTGTATTTTTAAATGTCCCTTCTATATGATAAACAGCCTTGAAATACATTACTAGAAGGGACTCCCGGGAGCTTAGCCCTGCTTGAGGCATGCAGCTTTTGGCTGCGTGTCCTTTGAAAGGCATGACATGTTCAAAAACCACCTCATGCTAGACAAACTGTTCGCAGGCTGAAGACATCCAACAGCAGCCAGTGATGAATGTTTCGTGCATCAGAAGACGTAAATCTTATTTTAATCCTGCCCGTTTCATGGCCAGCTTGTCCCGAGCGGGGCTCAGGGCTTTCTGCCTTGTCTTCTGAGCGCTTCTCGCCCCCATCACCGGGGCAGGTGGTTGGCAATCCCCAGCTCTCAGAAGAGCAAAGGCTTCATGATGCCGTCAACTCAAAATGATTCAATAACTCAGAGCAGGAGGCCTCCAGCTCAGAGAGATACCCTGATGGACTATTAGGACCTCCTTTGGCTGGAAGAGCTTCTTATTCCTCCCCCATGCAAGGGTGGGTCCTCTTCTCTGGGACTTTGGTTTCTACAAGCTCAAAGCAAGCTCAGGGCTGGCGAGGAGAGCTGCAGCTGTGATTATGACCAGCTCGACCTTTCTAAACACTTCTCTTCCTCGAGCTGGGGCAGGAGCACAGCTTTCCAAAGCAGAAGGCTGATGTCAGGATTGCTTCACTCAGCGATATTGGGTAAAGGCTAATAAACACCACTAAGAGCTTGCTAATAGCTCTAATTAGACTGCAGCTGATGCTTCATAAGTGGTTCTCTTTCCTCCTCCGCCTCTTCCTTGCAGCTATTTCCTGGTGGAGTTTAGGAAGGTGAGGTCGATTGATGCTACTTTGGGAGACAGTCGAGAGTCCCAGCTGCAAAATTACATTTTTCCTCTTGGCTTTTTTTTGCAGTGGGTCTGGCAGGGATTTCTCAGGGCAGCCGTCTGCTTCTGCCTGGTCTGGGTTGAGGTGCAGATGATGCATTCGTCTTGCTGGGAATAAATCTAATTTGGGAGTTTGATAGACCAGAGGTAGAATGAAAATGCAGCTTTGAAGAGCTATTCACCCCTGCTGCTGGGACCTTTTCTGGCTGTGAGAGAGCCAGGAAGCTTTTTCCTCAAATACATCGGCAAAAGAAACTGTGATAAAAGGGTTTGAAGAAGGAGCTCACCTTAAAAGAAGAGAGCTTTGTTGTAGTTTGTTTTGTGGTGGGTTTTTTTCCTCTTTTTCAACCTTGAGCACTTTCTGCAGCAGAAGACACTTGCATGTCAAGACTTTAGCTGTCTTGTGTCACATGAGGTTTTTAAGCCGCTTTATTTTTTTTTTTTTAATTGGCCAAGGATCCTGCCTGTGAAGGCACAGGGGTGCTGTGCAGAGCAGGTGCTCAGGGGCCCATCGCTGTTCAACATCTATTCCTCATCCGTCCCCCACTGTGGCACCTGGGCACAGGAACCCGGGGGCGTCCCCAGCCCAGGTCTGGGGGTCACGGCACCAGAAACACGCCGTGATGCTCCAGCCCTCGCCTCGGAGCATCATGTGCTGCATTTCTCATCCCGATCCTCTGTTTACAGGCACCGGGTTTCTTATGTATGTGAGCTGGCCCGAGATGCAGATCTATGCGGGCTCCTACGCCGCGGCATGGAAAACACCGTTCACTGCGCTGTCGAGCGAGGTGGGTTGTGAAGCCTCCGCAGGGGCTGAGGCAGCAGCACTGCAGGGCTCTGCCGTTTCTTGGCTTGGGGATCCTAATTCTGGCTCCTTTCCCCCTGCACCTTCGGTTACGGTTCCTATACCGCATCTGAACATCCCGCTGGGCAACCTTTCCTCCACGGGGATTCTTGGGCATATTTTGAAAGCATCTTTACTCTAAGCACACCCCCCGCCCAAAAAAAAAAAAAAATATTAAACCAAACATACTTTGGAATAAAACACCCAAGCAGATGACTTGGAAATGGCTCTTGCATAGCGCTGGTGTTGTGTGCAGGCATACGTCTCCTGATCCTGTGGGCTTAAAAGCAAGTAAGCACAGTGATTGTGTTAGCAGATCTTGTTTCCTTCTTACCGAGATAACAGCAAAGAGCAGGCTGGATTCTTGTGGGAGAGAGCGCTTTTTGAGAAATGCTCTCATTGAAACCTCTTATGGAAATAAACATCTACAGCTGGGCAAAGTAATAAAAGCTGTCCCTCCCACAGCCCTGGACAGTCATTGCAAAGCAGGGATTTGGGGGTGTGTGTCTTGAGCCGAGGGGTGCAATCTCCCTATAGATAATGTCTGGGGGAGGGAACCGGTGCATTGCACGTAAAAAAACCTGGGCTCTTGAGCATGGGTCACGGCGTTTGCTGCAGGGTTTTTACACATGTGCTAAGGGTGGGGGAAGTAGAGGAGGGTAAGATGAGCATCTAGGGGCCTCGGTGGTAATAAACCGCAGCAAGATGTAGGTGTGAGGCTGGTGAGCTGCTCTTTGCTGGTTGAGCTGTAGACGTGACATTGCTGGACATCAGAGGTGAGGAAGGTGGGCTGGGGAACCTGTTTTCACTCTCTTTGCCTAAGTGACACTACTGGCCCGTGCTGGAGGCCAAATGGCCCTGGGGCTGAGCAAGCCCGGCCTTTTGTGTGCGTGGAGCAGGGTGGGTGGCAGGCAGGGATGGTTTGGTGCCGGGCTGGTGCTCCGGTCCCTGTGAGCCAGCTGCGAGAGCCTGGTGTTATTTGAGTTTCAGCATCTCCCTGGGGTGATTTCAAATGGTGTGCGTGTTTCTCAAGGTCCAAGGGAGGTTTGCAAAGAGGAGGAGGACAGCTGTCCATCCAGGAGGACAGTGCTTTTGGGGAGGGATTCAGTCGCCTCTAGGACTAGCATGCGATGAGCTTTTTTCTGCAACAGCAGCGCTAGGAGCATTGGGATTGCTTCACTTTCTAGAGGAAATACAAATTCCTCCTTTGGGACTCAAGGGAAGAACATTCCTTGAAACACGATCAAACTCCTGGCACATTGTGTGCTGGTGACGGCACTGCTGAATGCAATGGAGATGAGTGCTCATCATTCCCGATATCCCTTCCCAACCGCTCTTGGACAGCGGTGGCTTTTGGCGGTGCCAGAGTCTTGTGGAGCTCATCAAACGCTGTGTGTCAGTGCCTGGAAGAGATGGGCTCTACTCGGACATCTGGCGGGGGCTTCCTGTGCTTCCTGGAAGCTGTGACACCACTGTCCCGTACCGAGGGGCTGCGGTTCCCGGCTGCTCGAGGAGGTGCAGAGCTTACTGCTAATCCTCTGCATCCCAAACCCTGCCTGTACTGGGGAAACGGGTGTGCAGGTTCTGGTTATGATGTTCAGGCACCTTCTTTCCGGCATCCTCTGCCTGGATTTGGCAGGTGGGAGTGGGGACTTTGTGACATGTGGTGCTTGTCTCCAGGAGCATGGAGGGGTCTAAAATGCCCTGACCTCATGCCACGTCTGCCGTGAAACCGAGAAGGTGGCTTGTGCTCTACTAGTCTGGAAGAATGAATGCTTCCTTCTGTATTTCGCACCAAACAAACTGTTGGGAGCGCGATTGATAGAATTGCTGTGCTGACTTTAGGTGGAAAAAAAAACCCCCACAAAGCAAGCCGAGCAAGTTGAGACACAAAAAAGATGAAGCTTTTTAAAGGGGTAAAAAATAGCCCTGGGTGTGCTGTAAGCCACATGCTGTCTGCCGCGGTCTGGACTTGTGCTGTCGGGAAAGGCAAAGCTATCAAGACCTTACTTGGTTGTTTTGAGTTTTTTTGAGCCTGGTTCACACGTTCCTGGGAAACCAGTGCGTTGTATGCTTTACAGAATCCCAGACTGGCCGGGGTCGGAAGGGACCTCTGGAGATCATCCAGTCCAACCCCCCGCCAGAGCAGAGCCACCCAGAGCAGGTTGCACAGGGACGCGTCCAGGCGGGTTTGGAATGTCTCCAAGATGCTGGCGGCCCAAGCTGGGAGGTGAATATCTGGACCTTGAACGTAACTAATATTAAAAATCACATTTGGGAGCCTCTGTGGAGCACCTTGGAAAAAAGCAGAACCTTTTAACGCTGCTCCTGAATGAGTGCCAGAGGACACAGCCTGGCAGTGCAGGCAGGCGATCCCACCGACGAGGCCCTCATGGCTGGCCAGCCCTGCAGCTGAGGGTCGTCTCCTGGCGAGAGACACTTCTCTGCCCCTTCATAACTCCCTCTGCTCCCCTCCAGCTGCCGTGTGTGCTCCAGGTGTAGCCCGGGGTGCGTCTCCTGCTTCCCCGGACCTTTCTGCTGCCCTTCAGTGTCCCCCTGGGCTCCTTCATGGAGCAGGACACCAGCGTGGAGGCAGGGGCGTTTCTTTGATGGCTGCCGGCAGCCTTCT
Source organism: Stercorarius parasiticus (assembly GCA_013396915.1). Taxonomy (NCBI): domain Eukaryota; kingdom Metazoa; phylum Chordata; class Aves; order Charadriiformes; family Stercorariidae; genus Stercorarius; species Stercorarius parasiticus. The sequence goes on along the minus strand of VWZL01000538.1, from coordinate 259,521 downwards.
GCAAGCACCCTGTGCTGGTGCGCGGAGATGGGATGCTATCTGGCTTTGTCCCTGCATGCAAGGAGCTACGGCAACAGAGCCCATGTTTCCCTCTCAAAGCCCTCCATCCTCTCGCCTCTGAAACTGTTTGGCTCAGCTTTTGCCTCTGCTGGGGGAAAGCAGCGCACAGAGGAAGGCGCTGGTCTGTGGCTGCCGCTTTGAGACCCTACGAGGTTCTGTATGGGCATTTTGGGCCCTTCTGCCTTGATTTTCCAGGACTCTGAGATCTTCTGCCTTAAGGAAACAGTTAGTGGCTTTAGAAATGGTCCTTTGCCTGATTGCTATCTTGATGGGGTGTGAGGAAAGAGCCTGCTTGCTCCAGCCTTCCCCGTTCAGCCCTTCTGAGAAGGTTTGAGAGATCTGGCAGGGCATCCCGTGGTGGAGAATTTTGGTGTTTAATTGCACCATCTGTTTTTCCTCCCAGCTAATGTTCGCTTGAAGGCTCTTGAAATGCAAACAAGGCCAAACCATAGAGATCTGGAGCAATGCACATGAGTAACGGCAGCGAGAACTGGTTTTAGGTTTATCCCATCCTTCTACCTTCTTTGATGCAAGTTGTGCGAGCATGGAATGCTGTGCGCGGACAGTCAGGGTGCTTGAAGAGCTGCCTGTGCAGAGCAAATGCTTTGAGGAGTGTCCTGAAGCATTTAGAAACAGAGTGATCCTGAGGACCGTATCGTGGCAGGGCAGTGGGGGAGCTGGAGCACCTTCTGGTAGGAGGTCTGGGATGTCAAAGTGTGTCCGGTGTGACATGGCAGGACACGTCCCATTTCAGAAGTTCTTGGCTGATTCAAAGGAACTACTTCCTTTTAAAGAAATCCAGCATGTTTTGTTCTCTTTTTTTGAGTTTTAAATCTTTAAATCTAAGCTAAATATTTTAATTTATAGGGTTGGTCAAATATCTGGCAGAATAATTTTGAAATAGAAAACTGATGGGAAAACTAATTTTTATAAAAACGAATTTCTGGAGGAGAAAAGGAAAAGTCACCAAAATCAAAGCACTTCTATAGAAAAATTCAGTTTCGCAAAACAGCCTTTCCTTGGAAAGCTGTGCAGCTGGGGAGTTCCTGGAAAGGGGCGTGTGATGCAGGCAGAGGGATGCTTGGAAGGAGATGCTTTCATTGACAAGTGTCAGCTGGACTGACATAAATCATCACCCTAAATTTTGCATCGCAAAAACCCTCCCTGACCTTTTTGGAGATTCGGGGTACCTTTGTCTGAGCACTCAGGAGACTGGAAATAGCCGGAGACCGGCAGCAACCAGGTGACATGGGTTGGATGAGTTTTCAACCATTGTTTAAATGTCACTTTGCGAAAATCCTTTTGGACACTTTGCTTCGGATCCTGTCCCCGCGCAGGAAGGCTGGGCGCCTCCGGAGCTGCTCTCAGCAGGGTCTGGTATTCCAGGCGATGGCTGTTTTGCCTGGCACCAGCCGAGCCTGTCTGATTATTCAGAGGAGAATTGGATGGCAGCGCCGAGCGATAGCTATTAAACCGGGCACCTGCGGATCCTGCCCAGTGTGCCTGTGTGCTACAAGCCTACACAGGCTTCCACAGTGGCTAGTACCGGCAGGGAATATTGGTGTCATACCTTGGACTCAGGCAACATAATTATTGTCACACCCCACCCTCCTACTTCAGTGCGGTTTGCTGCCAGTGTTGTATTAGCAAAAGGGAGGGGAAAAAAAACCCAAACCAAACCAAACCCCCGTGTTTCCAGTGTACTGATAGCAACAGAGGTGTTTGTATGGCAGTTGTGACTGGTGTCATCTTGGTTGTTAGACAGCTTTAAGTGGGATTTAAAACAGTCAAAGACGCCAAAACAAATAGCAGTGAGATAGATGGTCTATTAGGCACAGCTGCTTTGAATCACTCGGTGCAGGAAGAGTTTTACCTGGTTTGTGATGCATTGGCAGCGCTAAACGAGAGGGAAAAGGGGTATGGTCCTGGCGGGACGTGCCGTCGAGGAACGGGCCAGCACCAGGCTTCAAGTATAGCACCAGGCAAGGCTTTTAAAGCAGCTGCATCCGCTCAGCGCTTCCTTGGCTGTTGGGCTTGGGCTTCACCCTGCTCGGTGCCCCGCACGGAGGGAAGGTTCATCACCGTGCTCCGAGCCTGGTTCTCACCTGCCCACCCAGTGAGCTGGAGAAACAAGAGCACAGAGACTGGTCGTTAACGCTTTTATCTTTGCTTGTCTGCGTGGTTGATTCTGGTGTTTTTCCAGAGCAGGACCTTTGTCCTGACTTTCAATGACTTTAATCCAAAGCTGGTGTAAGTATCAATAAGGAAACCGGGAGGTATATTCACCCTTTGATCCCAGCCTACGCTGCCAAGATCCCCAAGCTTCCAGGGGACCTGCTCCTTTCCAGTCACTGCTATTTAAGGCTTGGGCCACTGGAGCCGAGATGCCATTCACACCTTGCAGGCGTGCGGATATATTGTGCAAGGAGCTTTTATCAACAGCATCGCTTTTCTCACTTGAAGCCCCCATGTGAACCCCAGCGAGAGGACACGTGGCCGTTGGGAGAGGGACCACAGCAAAGCAGACAGCCAGAGGCAGGTGACGCGTGGGAGGACACGTGTCACGCCAACGAAAGGACAAGGCTGTCTCCTATTCCGGCCAAATGTGGCATGTCTTCTTGCCTCTTCTGGAAACAGAAGCCCCTTTCCTACCTCCAGCAGTGACCTTTGCACACGTGACGTTCCACGGAGAAAGCCGTAATTGCATAAACTAATGATTTGCAGAGCATGAGCCTTCCCAAGGGTATGTAAAAATGGCTGGTGTTTGTCAGCGACGGGTAGATGAGGAAAAGAGAAGTTTCAGGGCCAGCTGGTTTATGTATATTTTGTTAAGCTAGTCTGCTGCTGGTAAAGCTCTAATTGACCAAACTCTGCCCCGGGAGTCCTGGCTCTGCGAGGCAGCCGCCTCCTCACAGCCATCGTTTGCCTCAACTTCCCCCAGTCTCCTGGAGGTGTTTTCTCTCCTACTCTCTTTTTTGCTAGTTTTACTTCTGCCCATGTAATTACTTATTCACTTAATTCCTAAAGAGAAAAGAAGCAAACCCAAGCGACTTGGATGGAAAGACAGACGAAGAGCTGCTTCTGTACTGGAGATCATCAGGAATTAATTTCTGACATCCTCGCCTTGGTGCAGTCCAGACTTCATTAAAGCATTTGCAAAACTCCTCCTGGCAGTCAAGCATGCAGCGGAATAATTTGCGTCTCCCTATAGATTGAGCCGGTATCTGCCTCTGGGTCTGGCTGGTCTCATTTAGGAAATGTTTGTGTTGCTTGCTGCCGCACGGAAGGGACTCTTTGTACTGTCTTTTGCATAACAAAACGGCGTACAATTTCAGCAGGGCATACAGCAGCAAACTGGCTGAGGAGGCGGCGAGTCCCTGCCGCGACTTCTTCAATAGACGCAGAAGCAGAGAGGGAAGATGACGGGACAGTGCTCGTGGCCATGAAAATAGGATCTGAGCCTGGCGCTTGAGTCTCTAGCACAAAGTAAAAGATCTTGGTCGCGGAGCTAAATGGATGGAGCCGGACGTGAAGCTGCCAACAGGCTGTGCATCCCCCCCCGGAGCCGCATCTCCCCTGCGTGCGTGATGTGGTGCTGTGGTTACTGAAGGACACCCAGCGCCTTATGTGGTGTTTTCAGATCTCGATCAGCCAAGTAAACAAGCTGAAGTTACAGGGAAGTCACTGTGACGGTCTGACCTGGGGAAAACGTGTCTCTGCAAGCGCCTGGGGCTGGCAGCCACGTGGGCTCCCCCGGGAAGCGTCCGGGTGGGAGCTACACCAACACGCGATTTAATTTTGTTTTCACCAGAAAAGGTGGGAGCCTGTTAGGCTGCAGTGAGACCGGCAGGATGAGCCAATAGTAATAAACACTTCCAGGAATTTAGCTCTTTGCCGTCTCTTGAATGGATAACGGGCACGCTGCAGGTCTCCTGGAAATCAGCCTGCGGTGGCTTTGGCGGGGTGGGCAATTACCTGTTAGAATGACACTGCGGGAAAATTTGTTCTAGCTTTGCTAAATATAGCAAAAAATACCCGGGGGAGGACGCAGGTATCGTGGGACGGCGATGAGGGACAACTGATCTAATATGCTGCTGGAAACTTCTGGTTTGGCCTGGATGCAAGGTGTGGTGTTAACCCTTCCGGATCTCCGCTGGGAGAGCATGGACTGCTTCCTCCAGCGCACGTGGAGTCCTGCGGTATTAGACATGGCATTATTCTCACTTACATGCACGTAATTATGTGTAGCAACTTCTTTTAAATAGTTCAAGGCAACGTAATGACTGTAATTAGGCTGCCATATACAACATAAAAAGACAAAAATCCCCAAAACACAGGATGTGTTGAGCCAGGGCCTTATTAGTAAGAGAGTAAAGTTTAAAAATCTGAACATTTATTATGTGTTTTATGAAAACCAATGGCCTAGCACCGGCTGTGCCTTCCCCTGTGCTCTGACACCCCCAGGTATGGCTGGCAGTGCAGAGGCGCTGGGGCTGCCACCGTCACCTCTCGCTCCGCAGTGATGCTGCGGTGACCGTGGGTCCCTGCGGTGACCGTGGGTCCCTGTGGTGAACCTGGGCCGGGCGGGCTCTCCTAAAAGCCAGACAACTCTTCTTCTTGAGCCTGAGGTTATTCTGCAGAGCAGGGTCACCGCTTTGGCCAAAAAGAAGCAGCAAACAGCCCGTGCAGTGGCATGGAAGCCCACAGAAGCAAAGAAAGCCGATGGCTCTTGCCCAAGCAAAGCCCAGCGTGTCACTCTTCCCTCCCAGGGAGCACCACGCCGGCACTAATCCACGCGTGGCAGCCAGCCCGGGCTTTAGCAAGCCGCCACCGCTGCGCTGGGTTCATGAGCAGGTTCCCATAGCGCTGCCCTCCCCGGGCAGCCTCTCCTCCTCCGCGCTTGCTGCCCTCCGACCTTCCCCAGTCACTCATCGGCTGGGAGAGACTGATGGGCGCCTACCAGGAGCTTCGCTCCCCTTCCAGTTCCCAGGCCCGCAGCGGAAACACCAACACGGGCAAATCTTTAAGTAAGCAGCCAGGCACTGGAGGGTGGGGAAGGATAGAAACGCTGAATGATGACTGAAATGTCAGACATTTATTATTAAGTCGGTCCTGATGTTGACAGCTGAGCCCATTAAAAGCATTCTTGATCAAAAAAAGCCAAAGGCAAACCTGATTCTTAAATATCCCAGTTGTTCTTTTTGTCCTAGTTTGTAAAGTCTTAAGAAGGAAATAATACTTTAGAAAATATTTTCAGACACAAGAAATGCAGGCTTTCATCACGGCTGGTGACTTCACAGATCTGCAGGGGGCAAGGACAGCAATTAAAGAGCAGGAGGGCAAACAAATTCTCACATCTCTTTTGCAGGGCTACTGTCAGTCGCAGAAGTCGAAGTGTACGTTTTTGGGGCTGGAAGAGCAAGAAGTCACCGGGTCTCAGCGTGAGGCTTTGAGGAGCCCTGAAGGCTTCCAGGATGTTAAAGGAGTAGCTGTGAGAGAGGCCGAGGTTTGACAGACTTTGCTGGGAGCTATAAAGGTGAAATGATGGGTGCTGTGTGGTGTGTCGGTGAAGGAGAAGTGCCAAAGAACCGCTCTGAATAACGCATGGTCTCTGCATGTNTTTTTTTTTTTTTTGTTTCTCTCTCTGTGTCTCATGGCCAGGAGAAGTTAAGCGTAAGCCAAGCCAGAAAGACACAGATGCTGGGAAATGGTTTCTTGGGGAAGTTGTAAAACTTGCATTACCGGAAGCCTTTGAAAAGGAACTGGAAAAACACCTGATACAGCTGGTGATGCTTTGAGCTCCTTAGGCTTCTTCAAGCTTTATTTTTTATGAATGCATTAATTTGTGGTTATTACCATGATGTTAGAGAGATGGCACAGCTGTTGATGGCATCTTGGAAGGATTCAATTCCAGAGCTGCAGAGTCGGACACTGCCAGAACTGGCTCCGAGGGCAAAGTCTTGAGACGAGACCACAGACCTTGGTGG
>VWZL01000538.1:155239-252962 GCA_013396915.1 Stercorarius parasiticus | reverse complement strand
GGCTGCCACCGTCACCTCTCGCTCCGCAGTGATGCTGCGGTGACCGTGGGTCCCTGCGGTGACCGTGGGTCCCTGTGGTGAACCTGGGCCGGGCGGGCTCTCCTAAAAGCCAGACAACTCTTCTTCTTGAGCCTGAGGTTATTCTGCAGAGCAGGGTCACCGCTTTGGCCAAAAAGAAGCAGCAAACAGCCCGTGCAGTGGCATGGAAGCCCACAGAAGCAAAGAAAGCCGATGGCTCTTGCCCAAGCAAAGCCCAGCGTGTCACTCTTCCCTCCCAGGGAGCACCACGCCGGCACTAATCCACGCGTGGCAGCCAGCCCGGGCTTTAGCAAGCCGCCACCGCTGCGCTGGGTTCATGAGCAGGTTCCCATAGCGCTGCCCTCCCCGGGCAGCCTCTCCTCCTCCGCGCTTGCTGCCCTCCGACCTTCCCCAGTCACTCATCGGCTGGGAGAGACTGATGGGCGCCTACCAGGAGCTTCGCTCCCCTTCCAGTTCCCAGGCCCGCAGCGGAAACACCAACACGGGCAAATCTTTAAGTAAGCAGCCAGGCACTGGAGGGTGGGGAAGGATAGAAACGCTGAATGATGACTGAAATGTCAGACATTTATTATTAAGTCGGTCCTGATGTTGACAGCTGAGCCCATTAAAAGCATTCTTGATCAAAAAAAGCCAAAGGCAAACCTGATTCTTAAATATCCCAGTTGTTCTTTTTGTCCTAGTTTGTAAAGTCTTAAGAAGGAAATAATACTTTAGAAAATATTTTCAGACACAAGAAATGCAGGCTTTCATCACGGCTGGTGACTTCACAGATCTGCAGGGGGCAAGGACAGCAATTAAAGAGCAGGAGAGCAAACAAATTCTCACATCTCTTTTGCAGGGCTACTGTCAGTCGCAGAAGTCGAAGTGTACGTTTTTGGGGCTGGAAGAGCAAGAAGTCACCGGGTCTCAGCGTGAGGCTTTGAGGAGCCCTGAAGGCTTCCAGGATGTTAAAGGAGTAGCTGTGAGAGAGGCCGAGGTTTGACAGACTTTGCTGGGAGCTATAAAGGTGAAATGATGGGTGCTGTGTGGTGTGTCGGTGAAGGAGAAGTGCCAAAGAACCGCTCTGAATAACGCATGGTCTCTGCATGTCGAAGTCTCCTATGAAAAGGCTGGTGGAAAAGGCTCGATGGAGCTTACCCTAAGCATCAGCCATAGATTTCAGGTTTGGATTAGGGTAAGAATAGAGGACAGCAGTAAGAACAGGGAGAAGGAGAGAAAATCTGACCTGGTAGGAGAGATGGAAAGAAAGAAAACTGTTTACTGAAGATTGAGGCAAAACAGGATAAGCGTGAAGCTCTTCGAATGTGTAAAAAGCTACTGAAAAGAGGAAGAACATGCCTTTTTTTTTTTTTTTTTNTGACAGACTTTGCTGGGAGCTATAAAGGTGAAATGATGGGTGCTGTGTGGTGTGTCGGTGAAGGAGAAGTGCCAAAGAACCGCTCTGAAAAACGCATGGTCTCTGCATGTCGAAGTCTCCTATGAAAAGGCTGGTGGAAAAGGCTCGATGGAGCTTACCCTAAGCATCAGCCATAGATTTCAGGTCAGATGTGGAGAACTGGGGGGATACGAATGGATGGCAGTCCCTTGTGCGNCTGGTTTCCCCATGGTGGGGCACAGATAGATGTTGCTGACTCACGGGTTCAGGAAGGGTGACAGAGTGTGACTGAGGCCTCCAGCCCAGCTGATATGATCCAGCTGTCTCTGGGGACAGTTAGGCTCCTCTGTATCCACCCATGCAGATGGGGATGTGACCTCCTCTCCAGGGAGCAGCTCCCTGCCAAGATAACTCCTGCCTGGCTGATGGGGATGTCTTCCCCCTGAGTCCTTGGCCGGGACCTTGAACCGAGGCTGCGCAGGGGCTTGCCAGGCCCTCAAATCCACCAGCAGAACTACCCAAACAGCCTAATTTTGAGGTCAGATGGGGAGAACTGGGGGGATACGAACGGATGGCAGTCCCTTGTGTGGCAGTTCATATCTCCACACATCTCTCATGTTCATGGTGCCCCTGGGAACTGCACAACCATGTTTTTCTGATGAAGGACATATTGTGCTGGAAGCACAGTGCTTGGCTAGATGGACCTTTGGGACCAGAACAGCCATTCCTATGTACTCATTTAAATTTCATTGATTTTTCTAAAGAATTATTTCTCCCTTGATGGTCTGGAAATAAAGCCGCTTGCCCCGGCTGGCGCAAAAACCTCGTGGTTTCTATCTATTGACAGGCGGTTTTCACACTCTGTCTCAACATGGGCAAGCTATTCTTCAACACGCTCGATCGGAGAAAGAGAAAATTACATTTATGCACCTCCTGCTGCTTCGCCACTTCATTTCTCCTCCTGGTTTCCAGGGGCAGGTGTTCATGCAAGATCCCATCTACAGGCTGGCCAGTGAGTTACCCAGCATCAGGTTTTCACAGGAATATCTCCCCCTCATGTGGGCAATGCCCAATCAGGCGAACTGCCAGGCTACAAAGTTGGCAGTGATATTTTTAGTTTTCCTCTGAGGTCCCTTTTTCTCTCTAGCCTTATCTTGGCTGAAGCAAAACAGCTTGCGTGGCTGCTCTTTGTGCCCCAGACTGATTTCTGCCTTATTTCTCAGGGTGCAGCCAAATGTGTGCAAAGCGAGCGAGGACATGGAGTTGCGCTGACCCTTTTGTGCAGAGCACGCGCGTCAGGCTGGTCACCTGGAGTCAAGGTCTTGCTTGAAGGGTTTCCCAAACTCAAATGCTTTGAATAGCAGCAGCAGAGAGGTTGTGTGGAAGCTGGTATGGTGACCCCACAGGTGTATGACAGCAGGTTGACTGGGCTGCCTAAGGATAATGCCAAAAAGGTGCTATTTTCCAGCTTCCACTTTGGTTAGGACCTTTCTGGCCATTACGTATATATTAGATGTGATTATATACACAGGTCAGGACGTTGGATGAGGAAGCCTTCACAGGTTTCAGAATTGTAACCACCCTGTCTCCAGCTGTGATCCTTGAAGACCTGGATCTGGAGCTCATTTCCTTTGTTTGCATTTCAGTGGGTCATCCCGGCAGTGTTTTCCAGGAGCAAGTAAGAATTATGGACTTAGATTAGCCTCAAGATCCTGAAAGTGATGCACTGTGCCACTTGTGGAGGCTTTACATACCACTGCCCCATTAACAGGAACTTGTTTGCATGGGAAAGTGCTTCTGCTGTTGGGTCTGGTTACTGGCGGTGACCTTGCTCTCGTGAGCCTTATTTCTGAGAGTGGCAGTTCAGCTATGCAACTCTAAATATATGTTTCCTGGTCCAGATGTCTTATTTAGGCCACAGCCCACACTTGGCCTGTAAGAGAGTTGGAAAAACACGGACCTGCCTTTGCAGTCAATGAGCTCCCTCCAAGGCAGGAATTATCTTTAAAAGGAGCTGGATTGGGATAGGGAACCTGTGTCGGAGCTGGAACCACAAGGTGCTTGTCTGCCTGGGTGCCTACAGAGGTGAATGATCTTTTCTTAATTGCTTTTTGGGAAGTTAATTGTAACCAGATAGTTGCTTTCCTTTGCCAAGAACTTGGGATATTTGTGGCGGCTCTGGAGTAAGAAGAAACCACAGGAACAATGGGGCGCGCATTATGATGCAACCAGTTTATGCTTAATCTTTCAAACAGTTTTTCCAGAGAAAGCCCTTGAACTCTGTCTTAGTTTTTTTGCTGTGCTCCTCTCTCTTGCACTGTCAAGCAAACTGGAAAGCTCAGGCGTGTCAGTGACTCTTTCTGAGCACCAAAATTAGAAGCTCTTGTTGAATTGGGTGGCTGAGCTCAGGGCACTGGGGTGGTCAGTGGAAGGGTGAGAGGGCAGAAACGCTGGGCTCTGTCCCAGGCTGTTTTTACTTGGTTTATTTAAGACACCATAACCTGGTCTGTACGTTTCCAGACAGGGCGAGGGTGTGTGCTGTCCCCTAAAACATCCTATCCACAATGGCAGGGCAAGACCTACGCTCCGGTCCTGCCCTGCTCTTCGTCTGCTCAGGTTCTGCTGCCAGTCGTAGGAGAGGAGCCAGCCATGCCTTGCCTACTGCTTCACTGCCGCCTCCGCTCCTTCTTCCCCACCGTATTTCAGCCCCTGATGGGCCCAACTTCGAGGTGTCCTGGCTTTTGCTTTCAGGACTTGGCATCCTACCGCTGGAGTTAAACACCATCTGTGACCGTGAGGACACTGGTGGGGGACACAGTGCCCCAGAGCGTGCTGTAGGGTGCGTAGGGAAGGCTGCAGATTCCTTTCCCCCGTATGGATGCTGAGTTCAGGGAAGAGGGCTGCCAGGGGGTCTGTGATTAATGCAGCAGGTCTTGGTGCCTGAGAGTGATGCCACCTGCAAGCTGGACACTTGCACTGACCTAATGTCTTTGTGGCTTCAAGCCACGTTAGCACCATCTGCCAGCAAAGGAGAGCTTCCCAGCACCCTGCGAAGCAGAGGTGGGGCTGGATCTTCACATGGTTTCATGCCAGGGTGTGCCGGGAAGGACCTGACCTCCTCCCCGAGGCCAGCAGCCCCTGTGATTTTCCATTTGTGGCATTCTTTTGCAACTGGCAAAGCACTCAGCCTTTTTTAAAAGAGCCTGCAATCCCGCCCCACTGAGCCACGCTGGAACAGCAGGTGGTTGTTCTGGCACAGGTGAAGGGCAGGACCTCTGCCTGGGACCTTCCCCGGAGCCGTGCTGCTTAGCTGGAAGGAACTTCTCAGCATCGAATCCACCCGCGGTACCAAGGCCGACTGCGGCGCCGGGAGGTCTCCGACAGCGCGCAGAGCGCAAGGAATCCAGCTTCACGCGCTGGCACCATGCGGAGCTGGCTCTTCCAGCCCCTCCTGTCCCTTGCTGTAAGCGAAGTGTCGCCTGATGCAGGATGAGGGCCGAAAAGCTAGTGTAGAAACGTTGGCAGGGCTGCCTCGCCGTCTGCGCTGGCACTTGGGATGCTCCCGATTTCCTGGAAGCTTTCAGTCTTTTGATAGAGAGAAATGCAAACTATTACTGTCATTTGACTTGTCTGTAACAGCTCAGAGACATTAGAAAGCAAAAGCTGAGATCCTGCTTCAAATTTGCAGCTCTAGTTGTGGCTGTTTGCTCCGTGGCTGTGGTTATCATGGTGCTTTCAGCCTGCCAGTGAGAAGTGCCCGCTCTCTTATTCGGCGATGATCCTGCTACAGCTCCACTAAGCCCTATGGACAGTCTGTATCGGTACAGAGCCGCTTCCAGCTCATTCCCACACATTTGCCAAGGACAGCTTTTCCCCTAGGTAGCCTGAGCTGCGGTTTAGATGAAAGGAAATTTGCAGTTTAAAAGCATCCTTCCATTTCAGCGGGACTTTTTGCTTTGCGGAGAGTTAACACTGTCGTTTCCTACCCGGGTGGGACCCGTTGGCATCTCCGTCTCCGGCCTCAAGCTTGGCAGCGTTAGCCTCTAACGTAGCAGTGCTGCTGCGCTGGGCTGGGCAACCGGCCCTCCCCCGCCATGATAAAACCGTTTGCGTTTGCTGGCACTCCTGACACCTCTCCTTGAGGCTCTCACAACAGCAGCAGCTGAGGTGGTTATGTGGGTCTGGCGTGCAGAGCTGGCCCGTAAAGGAGGGCAGGATCCAGACCTCTGCTCTGGGCACGGGGACATCGCTCTCTGCAGCCTCGGCAAAAGGCCAGATCCAGGGGATGGCACATGGCAGCAGCAGACAGACACTTTCACCGGCAGCAGGTGGGTTCCCATGGGATGTTTCTGCCAACCAGGCAAACTGGGCTTAATCCAGCCCCCCCACCTCCCTGAAAAAAAAAGTCTCCTGGAACTGAACAGACCCCACGGAAAGTGCCCTCCGACAGCTGCAGCAAATCTGAGGAAGGCTCTGCTTATTTCCAGACTAGAAAAACAAATCTGACGTTGAAAGTGTGGCTAAAATAGAAGCCGCCTTAGCAGAGAAAGGCCGGGGAAGGCTGCGGTGGGCAAAGGCGGCGCCAGTGCTGCCCCTTCCAAATGGGTCTGAAAGCAGGAACGCTCTGGAGCTACCAAAAATCCAGAGATGCTTCTCAGCTGCGGCCTTGCACTGAAGTCCCTCAGTCCAGTTCTAATCCTGACTTTTCAGTTTGCTATCATGACATTATAAAGTCAAATGTCACCATCGATGGAAATAGATATTCCCTCCCAGATGGGAGCTTCAGTAAAGTGTTCCAGGAAAGGGAGTGCTTCCCCGGCTGAATTTTACTAGAATTTTTATTGGCAGAAAAGTCTTGGTTTTAAAGAAACATGGTTTTCTGATCAGAAAATGCTCTCTCCTGGGCCATCTGTCCTCAGCTGTCTGGTTTTTATCACTCTTGTGACATTCTTGAGGCTTGGCAGTACCCGGGGCTGCTTTGGAGGCAGTGAGCGGGATGCGGCCCGGCTTTGAAAAGCTTCCACCCGAACAGCAAATCCTGGCAAAGGGGGAAAGGAGAGATGCCCCCGGACGGCAGGAGGAGGGAGAGGAGGGGAAGCGTTGCCCGCTGCTCCTCCCGTGGATGTGCCGGTGCTCCCCAGGGCTGGGGGCTGGCAGGGGGCTGGGCCGTGCGGTGTCCTGCTCTCTGCAGAGCCCCGGCTGCCGCACTGTTATTTTTGCTGTTTCCCCCTTTGCCATTCAAACACTTGTTGCTCTGAGCAGTGCAGCGGTGGGGTAGGTGCCGCGTTGCCCTGTGCCCGTGTTTTCCCCGGGAGTAAATGTTGAGCCCCCCCCAAGTTGTGCCATCCTCCAGGGCACCATACTCCTCGCCCACCATGTGTGCTCCTGGCCTTTCCCGCTGCCCTGGCTGAGCCCTTTGGGAGCAGCCGGAAGGGAAGGAGGAGGCGGATGGCTGAGCCCTTCCCGTGTTTTGGCCAGCCCTGTTTTTCCCCAGTCGCATCACTAAAAATGCGTTTGGGGCTCTCCCAAACTCCCTCTGCCAGCAGCGGTGCCCTTGGAAGGTGGCCTGAAAGGCTGCAGCTATTCAGTCAAAGAAAAGAGGAATCGAAGCCATTAGCCTTCCTCCCGTCACTCTCCCTTTTGCTCTTTCCCCTGTCGCTGCCAGCTCCCAGCACATCATGGAGACACAGAGAGGCAAGCTGGGGTCTCAGAAAAGTCACGCTGGCTGCTGGCAGGACGGCTCCAGGCTCTGCTGGCGAGCGGACGGTGGAGGAGCAGCTGAGACAAAGCTCTTCCCTCCTCAGCTTCAGGGAAGAATCTTTACAGGGGCAGAAGACTGTATTTTGGGCATAAGTCTCCTATAAATAAAATGAAACCCAGTCTAGGAGGTCAGTAAAACACCTTTGCGCCTGCTAAAGCTTCCTCAGATTTGCAGTTGTTCAAACCGAAACTGGAATATGGACAGGAACCGTTCCCTCCTGGAAACTTGACGCTGGTTCTGCCTAATGTGTCCCCGCTGCACAGTACCTACAGGGTGGCTCTTGACCTGCTGCCTCCCGTCATCTCAAGCCTGACATGGACCTTGCTGCGGAACGGATGTGGCTGACATTTAGCAGGAATAGTAGTTCTCGTCAGAAGAGTGCCTGGGGAGATGCAGCCCGCGCTCAACCATCCAGCTGATGTGACCTGCTGTTTTGCAAGCTCGGTCAGCACCTCACTTCATCAAAGCAGCGCTCTTGGCTAATACTGGGTGATGTTTCCTAGAAATGGCACGGGCAGGAAAGATGTTTTGCTCGGCATAAGCTGGCCTCAGTGCAACCTCTCCAGCGTTCTTCTGGGTGGAAGAAACCAACTTGGATGAGTTTGGAGCTAAGCTGGGTTTCGCCACGCCATGAAGTCCAAGAGTGAATGGTGTGAGGAGGCTCAGCCTCCCCTCCTGTCAGCCCCACTCGCTCCAGGTAACAGCTACGCTCTGTTTCTCATGATGCAGCAGAATCGGAAATATCCCAGCCGCGAGAGGCATACTCCCAGCATCGCCTTTGTGCCAAGATGTTGAGGCAATTTCCAGTCCCAAGCCTATCTGGGGCTATCACCTTTGGTGTATTAATTTTACTTATGAGCGAAGTGAGCCGTTTTTCATCTCTCCCTCGACCGCAGACAGACTTGTTGGCAGATCTGGGAGGAGGAGCCTGTGCTGCCCCCCCTCCCAGCTGCATCTGGTTGCATTTGAAATTTCAAGCAAGCGCTAGAGCTTTCTCTCAGCTTGATCGTGCTTTTTTTTGTGCATTTCAGCCACTTCTTCAAGGAAGATAAAGAGAACTCAGACACATCTTTCTAACCGAAGTGAAGTTCGGGATTTGCTACGAACAAAGCATTTGGCTTGCCCAAAATACAAATAGCTGTTAACTCAAGGGCTATAATTCACGGGGAACCCCAAGAGGGTTCAACCCCTGGCCCCAGCTGCCCTGTCCCAGGCTGTTTTGGGCTGACTCATTGCAGTCCCTTGGCACGAGCAGCGGAGTGCCCAGCTCCTGGGGAACAGCCGGCAGGGCTGTGCCAGTGCCAGGCGGACACGTCGCTCCCGCACAGGACCCGCGGGCAGACCCTCTGGGGCCACTTGTCTCCTCGCAGCCCCCCAGACGGACCATGAGGTCTCTGCAGACCTGCCCGCGGGGTCCCCGGGGGGGTTGACGGACAGGGATGGGGGGAGGCTGAGCGCCCGGGGGCTGCCCCTCCTCAGCGGCTTCCAGCCTCCTGGCGGGGCTGGGAAGGGCAGCACCCGCATCGCGCTGCCCCCCGGGCCGCCCCGCCGCCAGCTGCGGGCTCCAGCTGCGGGCTCCGGCATCGGCACCGGTTCCGGCGGAGCAACAGCGGCCTCCAGCGCCGAAACCTCTTCCCTTTCTCCAGCCGGGGACCCGCACCCTGCGTCCCGCTGCGCCGCACCACCGCCCCCGTGCCAGCCCGCAGCCCTGGGGCCCGGGCACGGGGTGCCAGCAGCAAAGCTCACCAAGGCCGCTAGATTTAAACAAAAAAAAAAACAAAAAAAGATTTTTGCCTCGAAAAAGGGAGCCTTTTTGGTTTTCTGAGGGTAGCCGTGACCTGCAGGAGGCTGGTGGCTGTCAGGGCACAGGGACCGCGTGATGGGGCACTGGCGTACGGACAAGGCTGGCGACCGGTCAGCATGGAGAGAACTTATTGGACTCTTCCTCCTGGCAAAGGCCCTGGAGTAAGAGCTTTAGTGCCCTGCGTTTAACAAAATTGCGAGTCATGAGAATGCTAAAATCTCCTGTGGCTGGGATGCTGGAAGTTTGGGAAAGGAAAACAAAATTTTTGATGCAAAAAAAGAGCCTCCTTGTTATGCCAGAGCCTGGCTTTCTCCTTGGGCATGTCCTAGCCTTGTCCCTGGGGCTCTGTCGGTAATTTGCTCGCAGCTATTTATGGACATTACCGAAACAAACCATATTTTTCAGGAAGGTGTTTTAGATGTCAGGGAAAGGGGTCTGCTCTGTGTGTGTGTAAGAAATCCCAGTGCAAGACGTGGCAATGCTTCCGTTTTATTAGGAGTTTGTATAGGTGAGGGACAGCTTTGTGCTCTCTTCTCCGGAACCGTTGCGCCTTCTAGTTTTGAGCGGAGTTGGAGCGTGGAGAGGGCTTTTGGCACATTCCCCTGTTCTTTATACGCACATTAGTGTTTCTTTGCCTGGAAGAGAGGTTAAAAATGCTAGAGGATGCCTTCAGGTCCCTGATACGCAGAAGAGCCTGGCTCAGAGGACAAGGAAAGAAAGAAAGAAAGAAAGGAAAATACTGCTTAAATGATCAGTTAAGTGTTATTCACAGTAAGTAAGGCCACAGACTCTTGACAGGGAGTTCAGGGTTACCATGGATGTGTGTTAATTAATTCCGGTAAGCTCAAGAGCTGGTGCTTCCTGACACCTCCTGGCAGAATAATTCACCTTTGTGCTGTCGGACAGCACTAAGACACCTCTAATGCCTGTCTGGCTGCAGACGATAAAGGTTATGACTTTGTTTTGCAGGTTTTTACAGACGAGTGCCTGCCATTGTGTCTCGCTTGGGCTTGGGCCTGCTCCCAGCCTCCCCTCCTGATTGCTTCTGCAGCAAAAGCAGGGAAAATATTAAAAAGGCACCTGCAAAAAATTATTGTTATTATTTTTTGACCAGTAGTGGACGTAATTACTCTGAATTGTTCCATTTTCACGTGGAATCATGATGTTCTCCTCTTTGGAAAGACAAACCCATTTCTCAGGTGCATAGAGAAATGCTGGTAAAATGATTTTCATGCTGTTTCGTGTTTTGCAAAAAGCATTTTGCACACTGGTCACAGCGAAGTGACCAAAGGCGACAAGTGAGCCACCGCTGCCACAGGGACCTGCCAGATGCTCTCGCAGTAGTTATTCCCAGACTCCTCGCAGGCCTCCAGCTCTTGTCAGCCTGGTTGAACACACACAAAACTGCAAATGACACTTCATCTTGCCTCTCGGCTACCTGACTTTTCCCCACGGACCGGAGCTTTATAGACGAGGACACTCCGTTTATCTCCCCCCTGAGACATTTGGCCCCAGGCAGCTTCGAAGTCCTGGTGCCTGCCCCAGATCACCCTGACCAGGAGACCATATGGCCGTTGTTGCTAGCCCCAAAACTGCTTCACCTGGGGACGTTACGGGGGCGCTGCCAGGCTCAGGGCTCTGACCTGCAGGAGCAGCACGTTTCCAGTTGCAGCTGCTGAGAGCTTGCACGAACATGAGTTTGAAGAAGTGCAGGGAGACAGAGCCTGTCAACGCAAGGCGGGTGCCAGCACCAGCTCCTCATCCATCTCTTCCCTCCTCTGACCCCTGGCTGGCTCTGGATACACCACCGGCTGAGTCTTTTTCTTTTTTGTACCCCAGACTTTCCTTCTTGTGACCACTGACGTCTCCCATCCTCTCCGGAGCTGTGCTCCTCACGGGGGGTCCGTAGCATCCTTGATGCCACTTTGCTCCCTGCGTAGCTGGCTTTGAAGCCTTCCTCGCTCTCTTTACCCTGCTCTTGGTTCATGGCCAAAGCCCTAACGATGTTGTGTCTGACGAACCTCCCACCCCCATCTGTTGCACAACGCAGCTGACAGCTGGTGCTGGGCTGCTGGCTTCCAGCATGGTCGTTACCGCCCTGCCATGCCGCACCGGGTCATTAACCGTGGCGCCTTCGTTCAGGAGATCCCACTCAGCGTGTCTCTGCCTGACTGCATCGCCTTCAGCCTTAAAAAGTAAAACTAGCATTTGGGCAGGCCAGGAGCAGAGTATGGGGCAGCAGCCTGGCTTAATGCGGGGACGGCCAGACCAACAACTCTTATCCAGGCTCTTTTTCCTGGTGATGTGGACTCTGTCCCTTGTCACTGCAGAGTTAGCTGGGAAGCAATGCTCCAAAAAGCAGAATTTGACTCCACAAGCCCATTCATCCAGGGATAGAAAAACTGGAATTTGAGCTTCTGTGGGAGATGGATCTCTGCTGATGGCAGATGGGCGTATGAGCCCGATCACCAAAACTCCCTGCCTCCACCAGGGAAAGTCAAGGGTGAATCTCCCTTAGCCCCACGGACTGGGGCATCTGGCTACAGATAAGACTTAATCTTCCCAACAGAGCTTTTCGATCCACCTAATGGCATTGAGTTGGAAGTAATTCCTTCACTTGTCTGACACAGAGCGCTTCCAATGTACAAACATACTCAAAATTACCTAGGGCCCAAGCCAGATGAAATGAATCAAGTCGTTGCCAGAGACGTCGCTAGCATTTGGACCTGGCCTCCTGCTAAGACAGTGCAATCTGGCACCAGCACAGATTGAATATAAGGCTCATTCTTAAAAATACCCAGAGCAAATTTTATCCTTTCATATGCGGAGAAGACAGAAAGCAGAGCTCAGCTATAAATTGCTGGGGGGAAAAAACATAGCTTTCCCTCAGCCACCACACATCTGAGGTCACCTGGAAAAATTTTTTTTCCTGCCTGCCCTGCTAGATCCGGGCAGACTTTGGGGGCTCTGCCGTTTGTCTGCGTTCCTGGATGCCCGCCCCCCCCCAGTCCGAGCAATCGCTGCAGCTTGGCAGCTGCGGGGCTGGGCTGATTTTGGCCGCAGCGGTCCCAGCCCGGGGGCAGCTGGTGTGCCGGGAGCCGCACGCATCGGACCCGTTTGGCAGACAGAGCCCACGCGCTCCCAGCAGCGGGTGCAGCATCTGCGCGGGAGGCCAGATTCCTGCCAGATGTGCCGGGCTCCCTGCCCACGCGCCAGCCAGCTGCATGCAAGCGGCTTTCTTTCCAGGAAATCCCAGACATACGTAGTAGCCCTCATCTGCGTGATACTTAAGACTTGCAGGAGGTCTGGGTACTCACAGGTTCTGAAGGCACAGCAGACACTCGTTGCCGTATAGGAGGTTGTCCGTGCCACAGACGGGGTCAAAGATCTTGGTACAGCCTTTTCCTAGGTTATAATTGCCACAGGCTGGCTGGAGACACAAAAGGGTAATGCTGAAAATATTAAGCGTGCTTCCAGTTTACCAAAGCAGCTTTGCACTCACAGGGAGGTGCGTGTTTTGTGTATCTCGATAGCCCATCCCAGCTCGCTCAGAGCCCTGCTATGACCTCTCGGAAGCACTGGGACTGCCTGTCACCGTGCTGTCCCTTGGGCCAGCTGAACTCCACCTGGCACCGCTGCACACCCTTAGGAGTGACAACATTGAGTAAGTAACGCTCCATGGGCAGTGCCCGATCGTGTTCTTCCCAGCTCCTATTTTTATGCCACAATAATACCTGCCCTCACGCTTGCGAGTCAGAGAGTAATGGGAGCTCTGGTCTTCTTCGCAAGTAACAGCAACATTCAGCTCTTAATTAACGGTTTTCCACTGCTGGGTGTGGGGAAATGCAGTGGGAAACCAGTACCATCACTGGGATTTTGCTGTGGCACAGCAGGTAGAAGGACGTTCCCAGGCCCTGGCACCTTTGGGCTGCCAACCCAGCAGCTCGCTATACTTCACTGTGGTTAGCAACGCTGGCTGCCCAGCGTATGGGTTAGTGCAGTCTCACCAAAGCTGCGCACACACTTGTCCTACGTAAAAATAGGAGCCTTCACCTCTGTTCCTCTGCCAGCAGCTCCATCCATCTCAGCATTTCCTAGAGAAAGGGTGGAGAGAGAGAAAGATGCCTTAGCACCCATCACTCGGGCTGGTTTCAAGGGGGACATACTAAAGATGCTTTAGCCTGAGGGCTGTACATCGTCACTCAGACACCTTTGTCCCAGCAAACAATTTCTTCCCTTGGATCTTCCCCATTTTGCAGCCGGGTCCCTCCCCACCACATCTGCCTCTTTCCCCTGGCAGAAACACCGTGACGGTGCAAAGCCCTGTAAAGGTCAGATGCACTTCTAGTGGCTTTCCCTGCCAGCTGCCAGGGAGCAAAGGCGGCTCTCGTTATCTCTTATCACTCGTTCATGGGTAACTGAGAAACTCCTGCCGATGCTGGGCCGGTGCTGGAGTAAATCCAGGGTGTTTTTTTCTGGTGTCAGTGGGTTTGTACCACAAGAAAGCAGAGCAAGAGACGAGATGCTGAAGACCTCTGCTAGAAGGAGAAACGGGTGGACCCACACCAAGGCAGGTGGGAGCAAGCTGTGACTTTGGCGGGCTTCTCCATGGAGAAGCTGGCCCTGAGCTGGCAGCTGGGATCACATGGGTGGAACGTGCTATGGGTGTGTTTTGAAAAACAATTTGGATTTGTTCGGCAAAAGACAGTACTGAGAAGAAGACCTTGGGTTGCTTATAGATTGAGAAGCCACCTACATGGAGGATTTAGGCTACATCTACATTAACAGTGTGGCCCAATAGCAGTGGGTCTGTAGAGTGAAATGTTTTGGTGCAGAGGACCTGATAGCTGCACAGTTTAGGGTTTCAGAGATTTTACTTTGGAGGAGCACCGGTCCCGACCCAGGAGCTCTAGCTCACTACATGCTCGGTTCATCTGAAATGAGTCCAGATTTTGTGCTCAGACATCCCTGGTGAGCAGGACCCGAAGAGCAGCAACAGCTCATGTTCTCATCCCTCTGCACCATATGGGATTTGGAAAACACAGTTGGCTTAAACATTGACTTTGGTAGTGAGAGCTGCATTTTCCCTTGTATATATACGTTTTCTGTCTTCTTGTCTTTGCTCTCTTGAAACCAAAATAGCACCTATTCACTCTAAAGGAATCACACTGTCCTAGAAATGACCGTCTCCAGGCCCAATCCTGGCCCTGAAGGGAGAGCGTCAGTCCAGCAGGTCTGCTCGTTTTGGGGAGCAGGTGCCAGGCACCCTTTTCAAGCCTTTCCTTTAGGTTTGCTCACAGACCACTGGTATTATGCACATTGGCCATTGCAGCATTCTCCTGTATTCCCTGCCCAGGGCCGCAGCAAGGTCCCAGCACCAGATGGCTTATTCCCAGGCTCACCTTCCCACGCAACAGACCTGGGAGCTTTAGCCAGGAGAGGAAATGGATCCTAAGGAAAATGTCGCACTCACCTTGGTAGCAGCAGAGTGCCAGGGAGAGGAGCAGGAAAACACCGGTTGCCTTCATGGCCAAGGCGATGCTTTACTGGGGACAGCAAAGCGGAAATGGGACACTTCTCAGGCTTTCAGAGATCCTGTCTCCGGCAGTCTGTGCTGGGATCTTTATACCTTTCCCCACCTCTGGCACCACCCAGCACGGCCAGCTCCACCCCGTAGTCTTGTGGTGACAACATTCAAAGTACCGGGACAACACCAGGTGGCAAATGGCTCATTGGTGTGCGCAAGGATGAAAGCCTCTCCGAAGCCAATGGCCGCAACGATCCTTATCGCTGCATCTCAGGTGTGGGAGACGGCCTCCGGTCTGCACGGCAAGCTGGGAAAAAGTGACTTTGTACAAGAAGCAGATTGCAGAAAGGGGCAGGATGGCACGAGCAGCGTTAGCACGAGCGGTGTGGCTTTGATTAATGACGCTGCCGCTGCCACTTGCAGGGCTCTGGCTGAAGATGACTTTGGTCCCAAATGCCTTTCCTGGTGTGATCCGCAGAGCAGAGCTAGTCTGTCGCAGCTCCCCTTCCCTGCCCCGGACAGATAGGGACAGCAGCAAGAACCGCTGCCGGAGAGAAGAGAGCTTGGATTTGCCTTGGGCTTGCTTGTGGCTGCACATTCAGTGCTGTTATTTTGACTGCGAATCTCCCTGATTGCAGGCAGGCAGCCGAAACGAACTCCTTGGGTCAGATGCTGCTCCCTTCCCACGGTTTGGAGTAAACCCTGGGGATTTCCTACATTTACTCCACCAATGGTGCATTGCGGAGAGTGGATCAGTCCCTCGGGTATTAGAAGGATTAATTAATGTTTCTAAAGCACTTTGATATCTCAGCCACAAATCACTGGAGAAGCGCAAAGCAAATTATTACTAATGGGGGCTTATGACTCAAAGACAGATTTTTAATTAGCTGAACAGGAAAAAGTCAATGCTAAGAGCAATCCAAGGAGCCGTTTGTGAGACAGAAATCTCAGCTCAATCGGCAGCTGCTGCACTGTCCAAGGGAGACCCCAGTCTGAACGTGGCTCTGGAGGACGCTTTCCCCTGCCAGAAACATCCCTTGTGGCTCTGGGCTTCCCTCTCCCTGGGGCAACCTGCAACGTGAGGCTAAAAGAACTGCTCTTAATGGCATCTGTTATTTTATTAGCTCGGAAAGTAAAGCTGGCTTTGGGTATGACCCACTCAGCAGCTGTGAATAGCTGGGCTGGGCGCTCGATGGACCTCTGTGAGCAAGCAACAGTCCTTTGGTGTGCCTGTGATGTGGTGTTATCACCCTCTGAGGAGCAAGGGAGGGAGGGATGATCATTTTTTATAGCTGAAAGAGGTTCATCTCGATCCAACGCTGTCCCCTGTTGCTCCTCCAACAGACCTGCCAGGTTTGCAGCATGAGTAAAGCCAATGGGTGCCAATAGATGCTTTGGTCTCACTTCCCAAAGCTGGAAGAGGACTTAGCAAGGGCATTGACAGTTATACTCCAGGGCAACTGGGGGAAAGATCTTCCTCTTCAATCTCTAACATATGTAAATAGAGCAGTGCTGAAAAGAGTTTCTCTGATTACCCTTGTTTGGGATGTGCCCACTCCTGGTAAGACACATTTGCACATTTCTCGGTTTAGAGATCCTCGCTGTAGCCAGGAAATGTGATAGTTTTGATTGTCCAGAAACAGAAACGTCTTTCCTCAGATTTCTTGGAAACATCCAGGCACATTTCCAAACTTGAGTTTGATGGGTAAATCCTCGATGTTTATGAGAGCTGCTCTGCAGATGGGAACGGTGCTGGCTGCTGGGACGTTCCAAATGTGTGTAACGCCACGGTTTTCTCCTTTCCTTCCTCCACAAGTCAGAGGCGACAAAGCAGAGACAGGCTGCTGAGCTCCCCCTGCCTCCTGGACCCTTCTCTCTTCATCCTCTTATTGCTTAGGCTCCTCATAGACTTGCACTGACTTTATTTCATGTTCATAACCCCTCTCAGAGCTGTATGCGATTAAGTCCTTCACTACCGAAGCAGGTTGAAGGAACTCCAGCTTATGCAATTCAATGGACTGAACTTAATTATTCCAGAAGGAATTGAGCCAGACCAACTGATTCAAGGGCAGTTGCCCCTGCCAAAAGAAGAATACAACGCAGGCTGCTAGTGCTGCTGCAGCCGAACAGCAGTCACTCTAGGTTTTTCATGCAGTTTCTCCATTAGCAATCGCCCTTCCTTTCCTAGCGTCTCTACTGACATCTCTGCGTTTATGAGATGCCTTCAAAAAATGTGGGATTTCAGGGCTCCTCTCCCCTGATTGACATCTATTCTACATCCTTCAGGAAAATCAAACAGAAATGCTTGGGGCTTATTTGACTGGGGAGGAATGAAAAAGAGCTGCGAACTGCTATTGCGCTGGGTGCTCCTGGTAGAAGGAGCAGGGAGATGTCTTCAGCAGTGTGGGCTTTCTCAGGATGTGTCACCTTGTCAGAGCAGCGTGTTCCTCCAAGCACATCAGCTGGAGGAGTAGAGAAAAATGAGTCAGGCGGCTCTGCCAGCCATGCTGTGTGAGCACGGCGCCCATCGCAGAGAAATGGAGAGGGGAGGCAGGCCCCAAAGCTGGTGCTGGTGTGGGAGGCCTTTCCCTTGGTTGCCTTGTTGGGTGACGGCCGCCACACAGGGTATGGGACAAAAGACCTCTGCAATGGCTGACGGTGTCTTCTCCTGGCTTCTGGAAGGCACTCGGAGGAGAAATCAATGCCATGCAAGGAAGGCGCTGTGGGTAAGGAGGTGAGCTGAAGCGGCAGGTCTGCCTCTAGGTGGATCAGCATGGAGAGGTGATTCTCCTTCTGCAGGATGAATGTCTGCATCACCTTTTGGCCAAATCTGAGCACTTTCAAGTTGTGTTTTTTTTGAATAGTGGAGTGTTGCAAAGGAATAAGAAGCTGTATTGCAGGGGAATGAAAAACTTGGGAACGCACCTACTTCCCTGCTATGGCCCATCCACAACAGGCTGGTGGAGCACTTGTTGTACCAGGGCTGGAATTTCCTTTTTGTGGAGACTTGATGTACAGAGAAAAGCCATCGGTGCCCCGGGGAAATTGCGACAGAGTCACCAGAAAAGCATTCGAAGATCACAAACCAGACCCAGATGATGGTGAATCACAGCTTAGAAGCCACAAATGGTTCTTAAGCCTCTTCAAAATAATGGCATTTACCAACAGGCTCATTTGGGGTGGTTCACATTTTCCAGCCTTCTGAAGGCAAGAGAGAATGGGCTAAAGGAGCAGAGCTCCTTTTGCAGTCCCAGTGCCCAGGAATTTGGGCGATAACAGGGAGATGTCGTGACACTTGGCAGAAGCTCATGCACGGCCCTGTGCTGGTGGCATTCCTGAGCCTCAGTCCCTTGGTGGAGGTTGTGAGGACCTTCCTTGGGATATGTGAAGGGAAGGCATCTTTTGGGGACCTGCAGGAGGATCCTCAGTGCTCAGGGTGGTCAACGAGGCAGGTAGGGGGTTTGCTGCTGCCCTGCGATGGGTGGATGAGTGGAGGCTGGAGAAAGGCTGACGTAAACGGGAAGCCCAGGGATGTCACAAAAGGCAGTTCCCAAGCTGCTCAAAGCTCTCTTGGGTCCAAAAAGCTGCTTGTGTTGGATTTAAAGGCTAAAAATCCCCAAAGCTCTGTTACCTGCTGGGTTTCGCAGGCCTGGAGCTTGCAGGTGTACCCAGGACCTTGCCTATGGTATCCAAGATTTGGTTTGAAAGCTGTTGGTGCAGCCAGTGCGGAAGAACAAGCCCCATGCAGCAATGCATCCAGGGAGGGGAGGAGGCCATCAGTGCATGCAGGAGCCCACGGGGAGATCTGCAAGTCGCTGGGAGGAAGGGGGATGGTGCAGCTGGATCCATTCAGGCATTGGAGACAGAGCAAGCCGTTTTACATCAGCAAGGCGAGAGGCAGGCGGTGTGCAGTGATCAGCTGCTCTTGTATCCAGCGGATACTGCTCAAACACTGATTTTTCCTGCAGAAAAAAACCCCAACCATAATTTGGTCCGTAGTGATTTTTGTTTTGGATTCTTTCCCACTAATGCAGAGAAAGCTATTTTTCTGCTCTGGGTGTACGGAAGATATTGAACACTCTGACAGTTTAGGAAAAGGGATCCTGTGAGTAGCTGCTGTGAAAGCATCACTGATTTTCTCCAGCTGTAGGAGGCTCTTTGGAGCCCAGGACACTATATCAATTTCTTTTCTCTTCTCTCCTGGAAACATTGCCCCTGGGGCCTCTGGTTTCTGGGGAAGGGGCTGAACATGGCTATAGGAGAAAATTAACAAACGATCATTTCTACTTTTAGTAAAGCTTCTGTTTGTTCTCTTTCAGCAAGGGCAGTGTGTCCATGATAGTGACCTTTGGAAATCCGCAGGCATCGGCGGCTTCGCCTGAGGATGGGTATTGCTGACAACTGTGTCTGAAGACAAAGGCATCACATAGATCACAGCTTGTTGGGTCGTTCAGAAGAGGCCGTGCCTGAATGCCAATCAAATGCTTCCTGAGGAGGGTGAACGTGCTGGGGAGAGGCAATGAGCTCGTGCGCAAGGGTTACTGGCTGAGATCGGCTGGGGTGCAGTTGCGCAGCTCCCTGGTGTGGTGGTAAGTTCCCAGCCCAGCTCCTGTCCCCTTCGCCTGTGCTGTCCCACCACCGCAGTGACACCAAACCCCACGGGACCAGCCCACAGAAACCTTCCCCTCATCTGCTATGGCTTACTGGGTGATGGCACGTGGACGGTGGGAATACCTCTGGTCAACTCTGGTCACAGCGATGGCCCTGGGGCTCTGTCCCTCGCAGATGGGACAGCTGCTGCCACTGGCCCCAGAGATTGTCCACCCAAGGAGCGATCCTGGGCCAGGAACAGTGCAGGGGGTGCTGCCTCCTGGCAAGGCTTTCTCCCCGATCGCTTGTGTCCCTCCCCTCAGCTCCCGTGAGGGATCTCCATGGGATGTGGAGGCAGTAGGAGCACATGCGGCCGGTCGCCCAAGAGCTGGAACATTAAGCCCTGCTCTTGCTTTCCCTGGCATTATTGGAGAAAAAGCATTGTTTTTCCCACTCCTACAGAGAATGCCAAAAGCAAAAAATTCCTTCATAAAACTGCTTCTTTATTAAATCCTATCTGCCTCCCGCCTCCACATCCGACTGCCCCTGCGGCTGCCAGAGAGATCCAGGGCAGAGTGATTAAGCGCTGTGGCCGATCATTGGGCAAACACGGTTTTCAGTCTCCTCCAGCGAGGCACTCCCTCTTTCTCCGAACCCGAAGCAGCACCCCCTGCCCGCTCCCTCTTCAGCACAGCCGAAGAGGATGGGAAGGATGTGGTAGGATATGGTATGCACCTTCCTTTTGGGGTCACAGACTCCTGGAGGATGATCTGGTCTAATCTGACCTTCTGCATAGCTCAGGCCAGCTCTGTCCCTGCTCCCAAGGGCCACACGACCCTTGTCCAGGGCTGGACCTTGCTCTGAAGCGTGTGCGGGGTAACTTAGCAAAGAGCTCTGGTGTTAACCACTCTTGACAAAGATCCCGGATCTCTATTGCCCTGTCCTGTTTGGACGACACGAGCCTGTCTGCCGGCAGCTATTGTTGGCTTTAGGTCCCCTTTTCCCCAGGTGAGTTTGAAGCGATTATATTGGAAAACTGACTCTTTAGGAAAGTTGGATGAAGTCCAAACGAAATGTGGGTGCATTGGCCTGGCTGCAGAGATGCTGCAAAGCTGGTGAAGAATTGGCCGGGCCACCGGGAGAAGACAGAGCCAGAGCCCTCCCAGGGCTGCACGGCAAAAAGATGGGCAACGTAGGCAGATTGCAGGAAGGGTCATCCCAACTGGATAGTAGGAAAAAAAAACATTCACCATGAGGGTGGCCAAACACTGTTGCTGGACCAAAAAAGGCTGTGGCGTCCCCGTCCTTGCAGAGGTTCATAACACAACTGAACGGGCTGATGTTTTCTGAAGAAGCTTTCAAAAACCAGCAGTCAAGCAACAGGCTGTCCCCTCTGTGGTCCTTAACTAACCCGATGTCCCCAAGGCTAGGAGCTTTTTTTTTAGTCGTGGTCTGAAATGCAGAATATTTTCACATTTTTTCTTAATTTCTTTAAAACATTTTGTCAACGTTTTTGTCAAGTTTTTACAATACTTTCCATCGCTTTGTAAGCCCGTTGATAAACAACAGCCAAAAAAAATTGCGAATGACTTTCATCACAACCTCAGAAATATTTGGCATTTCTAGCTACTTCTGTGAGTTCCGTTGGCAGTGCTAACGGCTATTGATACACGGCTTGCTCCCTGGCCCAGGACGCAGAAAAACACTGTGTTGTTCTTCTGATTTCAATGAAATATGTGAAACTCTTAGGTCCATCTCACTGTACGGCTTTGGGCAACTAAAGGAGATGAAGCTTTTCCAGCAGAGAGCTCCCAGCCTGCTTAGCTCCACAGAAAAAAACTGGCTATTAAAAAATATAGAAAGATGCAGAAAGGAAGGGAAAAGTAATGCAAGCTATGAAATAAGGCTTTCATTTCTGACAACATTTCTTCATGTTAGCTATGGAGAGATTTTAAAACGGGAAGTGCACTTTTTCGCAGACTGATAGAAATGAGATTTTGGGAGGAAAAAGAAAAAAAAGTAGTGGATAGGGGCTAAAGCCGACGGTAGTGTTTCTGTTGCAGGACTCTGATCCGGAACGCACCGAAAATGGGAGAGAAAAGCTCAGCAGAGGTTGGAAATACTGAGCCTGTTTCTAGAGATGGCTCTTCCTCGAAGCCGTGCTGCCACGAGGCGCCGTGAGACCCGTGTTGGTTCAGAAGTTCATTCATAAATTCGAACATTGCTCTTGGTGAGCTCTCACCCTGCCAGCATCTAGTGCTAGCGCCGGTTGCTTTAGCCACAATACACGTGCATTCATCATGGTGTTAATTGCTCGTATCTGCTCCCGGTGCGGGAAAAACAATACTCCCTGACCCCACCTGTGCGTCAGCATGCCGTACACCTGTCTGAGTCGAATCTCCCCGAAGCTGATAAATGAGGGTTAAACACTGCTGATTGATAAACTTTAGCTAAATGCTATTGACCCTTGGGTTGGGCTGAGATTAGATAAGGCCCAATTAACTCTCTCTCCTTTTCCTAATGACTGCTCAAGCTGGAAGACAGAGGCTGGAAGTTTAAGGCAACCAAAATAGGGACACTGTGATACTTTGGACCTTAGCCGATGGCTGATGTTTATTGTCCCTTCAGAAAAGTGCTTTGTTTTGAGTGCCAGGAGCTGCTCCCAGGACAAAGATATGAGAGGACGCTGGGGTATAAGAGCATCGAGGCTGGCAGCCCTGCCATGAAAGGGTCTGCTGTGGGCATTGTTGGCGGCTCCCTGTGCTTTCAGCTTTGGTCAATGGTCTTGATTAAAGAAGGATTTTGTCTTTGATTTAGGAAGCCTTTGAACATAGTGGCTAAACATTTCTTTTCGATCAAGGGTTTCCCTTTGATTTCTAGGCGTAGTCAGCTCCCTGTGTCCCTCGGTGAGCTTTGAATCGTTTCCCTGATAAATGTGACATTATTTTTGATGCCTTGTACGTTTTCAGCCTGGTTGTGAAGGTGAGGTGCTTTGCAGTGAAAGCGCCGTCTTCAGCCCATCAGGGATATGAGGAGCAGTCCTTTTGCTCCGGTAATGGAGATGAAATAATCCACTGCTGAACCTCCTTTCCCCAAGCAGCTTTTAACTTGTTTTTTCTTTTTTTTCCCTTCTACATGAGGAAGTGGCTGCCAAAGCCCATGGCTCCTGCCTGCAGTGTGCTTTTCCTTCTTATCCTTATTCATCCCTGCCAAGATCCTCTTTTCTTCATTCCTCCCCATTTTCTGAGCTTCTGGAAGCTGCTGGCTCATAGTTTCAAGTCCCACTTAGCAAGAAACTTGGTTTTCCTGTTAAAAAACAGCTGAGGTTCCCGTGTTGTGCTGTGGCTTCTGTAGGAAATACTCAGAGATGTTGCCTCCCGAATTTTTCCCTCTGTGTTTCTTGGAAGAAGAAATCCAGCCTGCTTCCAAGCCCAAGGCAGCCCCGCGGTGCCTGGACTCGGGGCAGCTCTCCTGCGGCGCTGAGGTGCTTGCCAGGAGCAGCCGGTGACAGGCATGCTGGAGGCAGCCGGGGATGCTGATCACGCTGTCCTGCATCTGCCTGTTTAGCTGGGACATCCCTGAGCTCTGTGCTCTGCTGTTCCTCCGCTCAGGCTGCTGCCTGGTGGCCAGAGGTCACACTCTCCCTAAGCATCCCCCATTATTACATGGAGGGTGACCAGACGCTACTGGCAAGGGGCTGGGGAGCCCGAGGTGCAGGGATCCTGCAGAGTGCATGAGGGATGGAGGGCGCACCGGGTCCCTGAGCCCGAATATCTGTGCTGCCGCTCTCAGGGTGTCAGCCTCTTGCCCGGTTGGGGCTTCAGATCCAGAGGCCTCTCCCTGGTCCCCTCCATCGAGGTGCAGGCACGGATCAGGCACAGGCGCAGCTGACACAGGTCCCTTTTACTACCGTTCCACCCGCTGGGACTGTCACCTGTTGCCTCATTCGTGCGTTTTGTGCCCTGCTGGCACTCGGGTCCTTTCACTGGATCTGGTGTTTTGGCGGTTAGGAGCAGCTCTTCTCACTGGAGCCGGGCTCTGCCATTTCCAGGACCCTATAAATTCAGCTTTCAGCCATACAGAGCCCTGGGATTTTTCTGGACGTGGAACAAAGATGCATAAATGATAATTAAAGCCTCTACAGAAACACTCGGTGCCGGTCAGAAGTGTAAGTCATAAATAATTAGCACGATGCCCAGCTTTGCATTTATGATGCTGTATTATTATAAACTAGAACTAGTATTGTGAGACTTAGGAAGTCAGCAGTGGACTGGAGGGGTAAAAAACCCGGAGGAGGTCTCTGGGTCCTTTGCGAGGACAGGGTGCTGGACCAGAGGACCCTGTGCTTTCAGGGCTACTGCTTTTACGCTCTTCCATTATATTAATATTTAAATCGGGGATTAAAACATTGGTGACACCTAAGAGCTTTACTGCGCGTACTTTATTGGGATGTAGGTCTTGCTCTGCCTGAAGCCTCAGGATTGCCCATGCACTTGGACCCAAGGAGGACGCAGTGTTTTACCGGGTTAGTGCACTGAACATCACCTATGTGTGTTCCTTGACGAAAAGCGAGGGAAGCATTTTCAAACAAAATTGCCCTGACATCCCTCGGACTCCCAGCCGCGAGTGTGGGGTTGCCCTCACCTGCGCCCCCGGTCAGACGAGCCTTGGAGGGAGCTGGGGACCGGGTTAGAGATCCCCCGTTCTCCTTCACAGCCAGCCCTGACACCTCGCAGCACCCCAGGGTGGTGTCACGAGCCTGCCAGGGCTCAGCGCACCCAGGGGTCGCCCCTTGCCCACCCTCCCTGGCACCAGGGGCTGCCACACAGCCCCAGCACCACCAGCGCCTGGGAGCTTGTGCCAAGTGTCACAGCATCCCCCTGTTATCACCCCAGTTCCTGGGTGGCGGGACCGAAGGGGAGCTCTGCTTTTGCTTTAGCCCATTCTCTCTGCCGGGTTCAGAAGACGGCTGGAAAATGTGAACCACCCCAAACAAGCCTGTTGGTAAATGCCATTATTTTGAAGAGGCTTAAGAACCGTTTGCGGTTTCTAAGCTGTGATTCATGATCATCTGGGTCTGGTTTGTGATCTTTGAATGCTTTTGACTGGTGACTGTTGCAACTTCCCCGGGGCACTGGTGGAGCATGCTGGTTCTTGCCACTCTCTGGACTTCAAAACATTCAAGGCCTTGACGAAAGTAAATCCTAGCCCTCTTCTGAGGACTCAGGCAGCTTTTAGCTGTGCAGATCCCACCCTGGCTGGTGAGGAATTGCAGGCACCAACCTCAGCGTGTCCCAGTAGCTACCCTTCCATCCCGGTTTCCATTTTGCTTGGTGGCTGCTGCGCACAGCGTGCTCCTCTCGGTGCAACGCAGTGAGACCCGCCGAGGTGAGACCCCGCTGAGGTGAGACCCCGCCGCTCTGCTTGTTGGCCACAGAGATGCTCTGCCCCTCCACGGACGGGAGCCCCTGCTGAACCCATCCAGTCTCATCCAGTATCTCACCCACAAGTGGCACAGCAGGGAGAGGACACTGATGGTCCAGCACTGGACCTGGGAGCCTCCAGCTCCCACCAAACCATAAGAAGCCCTTTGCCTGGCCCGGGAGGAAACATTCAGATCCCTAGTTCTTTCCTGGGGATGATCTATGGACTTGTGAGTTCAAGCATTTGTGGGACTGGTGGCTAAAAGGAGTCCCTGGCAGAGCAGGGAAGGTTTGTCACTTGAGGGGCATCTGCTCAGGGTGCAGGTCACGTTTCCATTCCTTACAGAAGAAGTTTAAATAAAAGATTTGGTGCCTTCCCTCCCGCCGGAAGAAGAACAGCTGCTAAACGCTGTTAATGTTAAAAGCCCTCAATTAGGAAGAACACTAAAGGACAACACAGGAAGCCAGAAAGCTGCTCTGGAGCTAAAATAACTACCGTGAGGCGCTGTGATAACGGAGCGAGACCGAAGGAAAAACTGCCGGAGTGACATTCCCTTCCTGCCTGCAAGGATGGACCCTGCGGTGGGAAGGGTTGGGGACCAGAGGGGGAACACCCCAGAGCACCCGTAGCTGGGACCAGTCCTCTCTGCACACCAGGGTCGGGCTCTCATGGGCAAATCCCGCAGCCAAGGCAATCAAAAAGGAAATTCAGCTTCACATCCAAGAGCTCTGCCCTTTCCCAGACACGCTCTGAGGCAGAGTTTGGTGGTTTGTTTTTTTTTTTTACACAGGCATAGGAAAAGAGAGCTGCTTCAAGATGGCTTATTCGGACTCCGTAAGCGGCGTTCCAAGGAAGCTGAGCTCTCCCATGTGCGGAGAGCGGGGCTGAGGCAGGAGCAGGCTGGAAGGGAATTGGCTCCATCTGGGCCAAATTCTGATCAGGGGGAGGGAGGGAGACAGAGAGAGAGAGAGAGATAGAGATATATATAGAGAGAGATAGAGATATAGAGAGAGATAGAGATATAGAGAGAGATAGAGATATAGAGAGAGAGATAGAGAGAGAAAGAGACGGGGAGGAGGAGGAGGAGGAGGACGCTTGCAGAAAGACAACCAATTTTTCTCCTTGGAAATAAAAAGCTTCTGGCATCACCTGCTGTTTATCTTGCTGCAGTGACATGTCATTTCTTTCCAGGCCTAAAGAGCACAACCCTGGCTCCAAGAGGGGCTTAATTGCTATTAATCCCGTTAATTGAATTTGGTTCTCCTGTGCCACTTAGCACTCTGACTGAAGGAGGGAAATTGAAAAGAAAACTGGGAAACAGGCTCAGCTGACCCAAGGCACGTGACTCCTGCTGATATTATAAATGTGCCCCCCCCCCACAGCTGGGGGTCTGTTCTGGGGGAGGCTGGTTGGTTTGGGCAGGCAGCAGTGGGATTGTGGGGGGAAGTGCCGTGCTGGGAAGAAGCGGCTCCTGCTGCAATTGGGCTCTGAGGGATCCGCGGTCTGAGCGTGAGTTCTTTGGTGAAGGTGAATTCCAGGTAATGATGATATTTGGGGTAGCAGGGCACCGAGTATGCTCTCAGGGACGGTGGCCCCTCTGTAGGGCTTTATTTGAAAGCTGGTGAGTGATCCCTGATAGTTTTTTTGGTTTTGAAACCAAGTATTTGGGGGGGGGGGCGCAGGGCACCAAAAGTGATTTTTGAATAGGCGTTTCCCCTCCGTGGTGGACCGCTCACAGATGGCTCAGGGGAAGGAACACGCTCTCCCACCAGAGGTGTGTCTGCATCTGCCTTTGCCGATGGGCAGGCGGGTTTTTGGTGCATGCCAGGTTTCTGAGCAGCCCTGCTGCGCTGGCGCCCGCACCGGTTCCTGTGCTCGCCAATCACTCCCACGGCAAGAGAGGCAGAGCGGGCTCTTTAGAAACAGGTCGCTTTATTCCTTTTTGTATGGGGTAGTGTTTCTGCTAGACAAGGATTTTGAGATGGGGCTTTGTGGGCAAGGAGCTCTATTGCCTTTTTGCGCGTGGGCTATGTGAAATCCCTGTGGTGTTTGGAGGTTTTGTTCCTTCTGGGGCACGCCCGGGCCCTGGCTGCAATCCCCGGCTGGACGTGAGGTGGTTGGGTAGCGGTGGAAACGTCTGGATGCTGTCTTCCTGATTTCTGGAGCGAGACCCGCGTGTTAACTAGATCCTCGGGCATCCCTCCCATGGATTTGGGGTAGCGCAATGCTGCTGTGCTACGTGTAAAGCAACCCCAGATGTATAAGGTGGTGGTTGTAATTTATTTTTTTCGGTGGGCAGGAGAGCTCCTTAGTTTTTCGCTCTTGCCCTGTGCGTGTTCCAGTGAGCTGCTGATCATCGCCAGGCTGTGGAAGAGGCAGCGCTGGGTGTGTTTGGGGGGAGTGCTGCCAAATAACAGCACGGAAAGGTCTTGTAGCAAAGATCGTGTAAGCCTGAAGCAGAGATCTGAGGTGAGTCAGAGGTTTAATTTAATTAGCTCTAAAATTAGAGTAGAGTGTCTGTAAGGGGAAGGCAGGGCAGGAGGAAGGAAGATTTGGGGGCAGGCTTTATAAATGAGAATTGAGGAGTACAGGCTGGTGCTGTTTATACAGACTGATAGCAGTGTCCCGTGGCCTTCAATGTATTTAATAAGCACGTTTTATACACAAATTAGTGTGCACAGCTCAGTATTGCCATTAATTGCATAACTTAGGCTAGCCAATTAATTTCTGGTTTTACTTCCACATGAGAACGATGCTCTCTTGTCTTTTGTCTTTTCTCTCTTTACAGTTTCTACAGAAAAGAATATTGCCTTTTAACATGTGCGTATTATCCAGTACCTGGCACAATGGCACTAGGGCTTGTAGTGGCTGCTGCAGGGTAAATAATCAGTAATAATGGTAGTTCACGCACAAAGACTGTGACAACGCTCTTATTTCTGGAGAAATTTAACGCGAACTTTGTTTTGTAAACTGGTTTAAGCATCTGACCTAGTGAGTCCTTTGGCCTCTCTTTCACTTCCCAAAGAAGCTAAAGGTTGATGAGCTGTTGGTTGAGGAATGAAGTAAGATGTGACCTAAGGACATTGTTGGCCAGTTAATGGAAAAGCAAATTTGGGTAGTGGATTTCTAGAGCAGGGGTCTTCCATCTTCCAACAATTTTTTAATTAAAAGAAGAGCAAGTTAAATGTTTATGAGCTTGGGAAGATGATAAAGAATTCACTCATCTACTAACAAACATTTTGTAGTGCACATCAAGAGCCTTCGCAGTCCCTGAGGGCCCCGGGGTCCTGCTGAGCTTGGTGGCTTTGCTCCGTGTTTTGATTCTGCTTTGAGCAAATGCTGCCTGGAGGAGTTCGTAGGGGTTTTGTGAGGAAGTTGCATTGCTACGGGGTTAAGCTAAACCCCACAACCATCATCAAAGGCATTTTGGGTCCCTGGGCATGCAGTGCATTTGCAGTATCCAAATGCACCTCTAATCACGGTGCAGGAATATGGTGGGGTCGTCTCCCTGCTCATTCCCAAGGTGTTTCTAAGCAGCTTGGGCTCCTCTCCATGCCCAAAAAAGTGGTGAGAGGTTCAGGAAGGGAATAGATATCTCTCTTGAGTATTGCCATCCTCTAGGAAAAGGGTTTTCAGTTGGGGAGGAGGACAAAAGCACACGCTGGAACCGTTCCTTGCTTATATCCCAGTGCAGGTCCTTGTCTTTTCCTCCTCTCCCTGAAGAACACTCTTGGCACGTGGTGCCAAATCCCATGCTACACTGGTGGTCGTGGCCAGACAGTCTGTCATCCAGCAGCTCGGTGTCTGTCCCGCACAACCACATGGAATGGGGAAACGGCCCCACGAGCAGCCAAGAATATTCTGCGGAATTACCGCTGCTTTTGGGGTCTGGCGAGCACGTGAGGTACAGTGCAGTTGTGTGGATGGGCTGGGAGGGTGCCTGGGTGCCCCGGCGGGAGGGATGGGCTGGGGACCGGGTGTCAGCAGGTGGCACTGTCTGCTGCGAGCCGGCCCCATGCTGTTCCTGCACCTCGGGGTGCTCCTGCGGGAGCGGGACCCAGGGAGCCCCGGCTCTGCCTCCCCTCCCGGGGTTTGCAACCACGTTGTAGGTGCAGGTGTGACACCCCCTGCGCAGGCGGGCAAATCTGGCATTTTTAAGGTGCTACTGTGACTTAAGGTCTATGCTCGGCAGTAAATTTAAGGCACATTGTACGTACTGTTTTAAACAGGTATTCAGCGAGATTCTTGATGCTAAGAAAAGCCTTCCCTTGGGGTGGGATTGTAGCTGTAATAGAAGTAGGGCCTCTACCCCCGCTGCCTCTAATAACTGCAGTTAGAGAATTGCATTTCATCTGCCTGAAATTCTCCTGCCGCTTCGGCGAGACGTTGGACTGATTTCAGCTCTTTCCCCGTATTGATCTGATGTTGCAGGGCGTTGTTTAAAGGCTGCCCCTCTCCATCCAAAAGGCTTTGGGATCCCGACACCTTCACAGGGTTTAGTGAGCAATTTGGGACCTCAGGATGAACGGTAATGAATAATTGTCAGCAGTTAGCGCTGAGCCACAGCCATGGGAAATGATGAGAAAAATGAAGCGGCGCTTCCTTGTAAACCCTGCAATTGTGGGCTCTCCCTGCCGCCGGAGCGGCAGCGGAGGAGCAGGAGTCCCACTGCGGGTCAGTGGTGTTGCAAAAGCAGGGAGACTTTCACTTGCGTGCTCCGAGGAACCCTGGGGACAGCAATTGCTGCTTGAAGTGAAAGGGAATGGGGAGCAACCTCCCAGCCCTGCCTGGTCCGTCCCAGGGCGTCACGGGAAGAGCGGGAGCGCTCCTGCAGCTCAGGCAGTCCCCGCTCCTGAGTGAGTAGTTTGATTCGTGAAAAATTATAATAAATGCAGCCATCACTGACGGTGGGGTCTGGTGGGCAACCCCTCCTCGGGAGTGTGTGCCACCCCGCTTTCCCTCTCCACAGCCCCCTCTCTCTCGGGGCTGTTAAGGGACCAGGGTGTTTCCTTCCCTCCTCCTGAGCGCACCCGGATGCCCTGGCATGGGAGCTCTGCCTGCTGGCTGAGGGAGGAGTGCAGCCCATGGCTTCAACAAAGAAATAGTCATTTTGGGTGACAAAACACTTTTTCGGCTGGTTACGCCTTGGAGGTATAGGAAGGACCTGGTGAAGGTGGGTGCTGTGCTGCGTGCTGGCAGTGTTTGAGCGAGTCCCGACTGATGCGAAGGATATCTGAGGGGGAGCATCACTCCTGGTGACATGTGTCCCACCCTGAGTGAGCTGCCACTGTGCTGCTGTGACACATGCTGACCTCCTGCACTCCCCCAGTTCACAACCCTCTGAAGCTCCCTGCTTCAGAGGGTTGTGGGCTTCCCTAAACCAAGCTCTGCCTGAGCTGGAGGAAATAAGTGTCATTTCAAGTGCAGAATGAGCTGGGATGTTCTGCCCCAGCTTTTAGCAAAAGCTAAGCACTGCCAGTAGCTCATGTCGGGTTTCAGCTGTCTGTCTAGCTTCAGTCGTGTCAAACTTTGTCCCCATATTCTGGTACCATCCTCACTGGCCTCTGCTTTTTTTTTTTTCCCCAAGATGTAGGACTTTTTATGGGCCGGTTTAAAAAACACTTATTGTGTGTGTGCTCCTGGCTCTCCAGCTGGTCCTGGTGGCTGCGTGTCGGTGGTCTGCTCTGTCTCGCTTTTCTTGGATCGTTCTCCTTGCAGGTCACTGACTGATGGTGAACAGAAAGTGCTCAAGAAGCCAAGTTGCATGGAGGAAAACAAAGGTGCTCGGTGACAGCTCTACTTAGGCAGCCGTGACTGTTTCTGCAGCATTTCTGCTGTCTGAGGTGTACTCGGTGTGTGGTTCCCCCGATGGCCCCTGCCTGGGGCTGGGAGTCAAGTGCAGTCAGCTGGGAGTCAGCTAGGGGTGGCCTTGGGAGAGGCACTTAACTCTCTCCTTCTCACTGATGGGGAAATGGATAAAAATAAAGATGCTCGCCTCCCTCTGAGGGTGGTGAGAGGATTAATTGGTTAATGTTTGCGAAGTGCTTTGAAGTTGAAATAGGACAGATGAGTGCTAACCTGGATTGCAAAAGCTAGATGTGTCATGTGGAGGTAAAGGCTGTGCTGAGGAGGCACTGTGAGCCTTAAACCCCCTGTCCTTCAGATGTCAGGCACCTCACGGGTTGACCTGTGCTCTGAGGCACTCAAACACAGGGATTAGAGAGAATGGCAATTGCAACACTGAGACCTTTCCCTCCTCATTTAGTCCCGGGACGGGCTGTCATGCTGCAGTCCAAGTGGCCAGCTCTGGCTGTAATAGCGGTAGCATCGCATCCTCCTCGTCCTTGGGACTGAGGTTGTGTGGGCGAGGAGGACCGGCACGTTTTGTGAGGAGTGAAATCTGGTTCCGGGTTCAGCGTTGGGGAAATCGGGGCTGGAGCCGGGTTGAGCAACGCGGGCTCCCTCCCGGGGAGGAGCGTGAGAACTAGTGCACCCAAAGCAAGAATGTGTTTGGCGACCTGGGCATAAGCCACGGCGGGTGGGGGCGGTGGTACTGGAGCTGTGTTTAGCCTGGGTGTGCGTCCACCCACTGGTGGTTGCTCAACAGGCTGAAGGAGGAGGCGGCAATGTTTGCTTGGCTGCTCATGGCGCTGGGCGCCCGCTGGGGCGTGAGCCTGGTGAGGAGTCCCAGGCACAATGGGATGTCCCGTCCCCAGGGAAAGGGGAGCTGCCGTGGGGCAGCCAATGTTCTGGGTTTGGGGCAGAGCGCTCCTGAGGTCTGTGTGCCAGCCCTTAGGACAAGCCCTCTGCATGCCATGCATTGTGCTGCATTGTCCATGTACTGCAGGGCATCCACAGTGGAAGAAGAGAGGTCAAGAACCATTTTCTTTCCTCCTGACGGAGTGGACAGGGCAAGACTTTGTGCTGCAGGATGAGGAGCAGTGACAGAAGCCAGCAGCAGAGCTGGCTGTCACACCCAGTGTTGTCCCGAGTGAGACCAGACTTGAAACTTTCCTTCTGAAGGACAGAGCATGTGGAGGTGGGTCAGCATTTGTTTGCTACCTCTTGTGGACCCTGTTGTCTACCTCTCATGGCACAAAGTTGCTGGGGAATTTCTGGATGTAGGACCATGCGAGTCTGGCCTCTGTCATCCCATTTCTCCACTGTTCGTGGTCCCTAGCGAGCAGACCACCTCCATAGTCCTTCGGGTTTCTGTCCCTTTTGTGATGCAGGGAGAAGGGGAGATGGTGCTGGCCTCTGGGTGAGGAAGGCTGGGGCAGTGAGCTGCGTGAGCCTGGCTTCAAACCAGCAGAAGGAGCTGCTCAGAGCTGTGCCTGGCTGCTGGATGCGTTGGTCGCTTGTGTGCATCCACACGAGTTTCAGCAACAGCAGAAGTGTTTGTCTTGGACTCTTGGTCTTAGTACATGGGATCCCCTTTCTCTGTACTTCGTGGATTGGCTTTCCAAGGTCTGGGGCCGACATGTGGTACTGGGATGGGTGAACTTGTGGATGCCCAATAGGTGTTTGGGACAAAGCAAGGGAAGACCAGACCTAGAGCCACCTGGCCCCGTGGTAGCCCAGAGGTGAGCTGCAGCCCTGCAGTAATTGGCAGTATCTGGGCAGCCGGACCCTCCTGGAGCAGGCTGGGCTTCGGCAAGCAGATCAAGGGATTTGAGTGGGAGAAGAGAAGTAGCCTCCTAGGGAGGAGCAGCCTGTCGGGGAAGGCTGGGGTGGCAAGGTGGAGTCTGGAGGAGGGTGCAGGTATCTTTCACTTTCATTGGCTTCTCCTGCAAATGTGGTACCGTGAGCCAAGAGACGGCACTGCAGACAGCAGCCTGCTCCTTGCAGGGAGCCTGCTGTGGTCCCCTTCCTGCCTTCCAAAGCAGGTGGCACCGCTCTGCCTGCACCCGTTCCTTGGCCCAGGTTGTGTACGCTGCTCGGTGGTTACCTGTGGTTGCTCTGCACCACTGCTTTCCCCTGGGAAGGATCAAACTGCTGCTGCAGCAGCCTGTCATCCAAATGCCTCCAAGTGGGGAAGAGCCTGGGGACCAGTTTTACAAGGGTCAAACAGATGTAAATAGCTTTTCTACAAAGATTTCTGCTCCACTTCCTCCATCCCAAATGCTATAACAGCCCCTGAGGAGGTTTCTTTTTGCTTTGGTTACTGTACCCTGCTGAGGACCCAGCCCACACAGCTGGTTTTGGGCTCTCCAAGGCTTCTTCAAGAAGGCAGCCAAATGTTTGTTTTATGGACACCCTCGTAACGCATATGGGTTTTCCAAGGAACAGCCAAAGGCGGGGGGGAGGGGGGAACTATGAGGAACTCTTCATCTGGGTTGACTCATGCTTGCTGCTTCAGATGGGCTTATTATTCACCATGTACCCATTACTGCCTGGGGCCTGCTCAGCTCCATGCTCAAAAAAGATTTTTGGGTTTTTTTGCTTAAGCCACATCACAGCAGTGCTGCTGAGCACTTGTTTGCTGTTGCCGTAAGTGCCGTCACTCCAAAGCTCTGGGATGAGGCAGGAGATAACGAACTCCTTCCTCCTTTTCTGTAGAAAAGGGACAGTCCTACCCCACCCAGCCAGAGGAACCCTTCCTCCCAGCAGGAAAACTGCGGTGCCAAGTTAGATGGCGTGCAAATACGGTGGTCTCATTTGTGGGTAACTATGGCTGCAAGCAAAGGGTAAGAGGGGGAGGTCAAAGTTTTGCTTGTGACTCCCCTTGTCCTGAGCACCACTTGGGTGGAGGGTGATTAAAAGAGGAAAACTAATCTTGTTTGCAATTGGGGGATTTCCCATGGAATGACAGCTCCGCTTTCCAGTGCTGCTGTCTTCTGTGAATAAGTGTGCTCACTGGTGAGGGCACTGCATGGTCCCGCTGTAACCCAGAGAGCCACCTTCTCTGGCGGTCCATGGTGCCAGTGGCAGCAATGCTGTCCAAGGGTATGCTGCTCTGAAACTGGCAGCGCCATCAGGGCAGCCCCACTATGCCTAACTAGAGGAAATAATCAGAACCACTTGTTGGGCTCTATTTTTGGTGTCAGAAGGCCCTGTAGAAGCAAGATCCAGCGTTCATGTGCTAGTCCTGTGAGAGGTGAACCTGCAGAGATGATGCTCTAAGGGAGGGTGGGCAGGGGGGAAAGCAGTTAAGGCCTCTTGGGAAGCCATGACATCTGATCTGCTGTTGTGCGCCTGAGCTATTAGAATTATACTTCTTGGGCTGGGAATTTCTATCACTGAAAGCTTCTCATTACGGAAATCGTGTCCAGAGAAGAGGGATGAAACTGTCTCCCTTGTAGCGGGGTGGAACAGCTGTGCAACGCAAGCTCTCCCTCGCCTCCCGAACATCAGTGCTGTTATCATGCACCTCAGCAGCAGATGAGTGGGAGTCTGGGGACATGATGGGGGACGTAAACCCTGTTCATGTTACTGGATCCTGGGCTCAGCTCCGGGGAAAGTGAAGAGTGTCTTACCCTAACCACTGACTCATTTGGTGGCCAGTGGCAAATCTCTCCTTTCTCCATAGCCCGGCTGATGAACAGCAGACGCTCCTCCCAGGTCAGCCTCTTCGGGCTATTGGAAAAACAATTCAGCTGGTGTAAAGCCCCTAGGAGGTGGTGGCCAGTTACACAAATAGCAGGTCTTTGTATGTGCTAATGGAAGGGCAGCACCTGGGGCTCTGGGAGCAGCTGGGTGGAAAGCTGATGAGATAGCACCTCCCCAGCCAGCTGTTACTGTGGGAGGTAATTTGCTTAATTCCAAATGTAAGTCCTGAAAGAGAAGTCAGGGGAGTAAGGCAGTGGCAAACCCGTGCTTTGGAGGGTGTGAGATCCTGGGCTAGGACACAGCAGCCCGCTGACAAAGAACAGGTTGCTTATTTTCTTGATGCTAAAATCCTTATATCCCCGGCTCGCTGAGTGTGCCCTGCTGTCCACAACACAAATGACCCAGTTTGAATGGACTAGTTTAAATCTTTAAGCTATGCTGATGAAACACAACATAAAAAAATGTCAGACCGTGCAAAGCATCTTTTCACTTAGGTTCACTTAGTCTGTGAAGTGCTGAGGCTAGAAGTGGAAAATGAGACTCGTGATAGAGAAGTCAAGTTCACGGATGTCCTGAAGTTATTCAAGCATCTTGAGAGCTGTTCTTTATTCAGGGCAGAGGCATGGGCTTCCCCACATCTCTTTGGTTCCCTCTTTGTTTTTTTTGATGCTTTTGAGAGCTGTTTTTAGTCTTGCTTATTAATCCGGTTTGCTGCAGTGGTGCCACAGGGAGCCACTGCCGCTGGCGTGACGAGCTTTCAGTCTAATTTGAAACAAGATGTAACAGGGGAACACAACCCGGAGTGGGAGGCAGAGGTGTAATGAGATCCCAGGTTTGATAGCCTGCACATTGCACAACATGGTGTGTTTGAGCGCCTTGTTTGCAAACCTTGGGTTGCTTTTTGTAAGTTTTAGGGAGCAATATCAACCTGAAGGTCAAGATCGATATGTGAAGAATAACAGTGTTGGTTCCAACTGGCCCTGAACTATTAATTTGCCTGTATTTTTGGAGATGGAGAAACTCAGTGGAGGTGCTTTTTTAGACCTGGTGCACAAAGGGTTCAACGGTGATGTCGGTGGGAGAAGTTACCAAAAGGAACTTCAAAGATTGCTGCCGCTGTTGAAGCAGTAGCGCAATGTGATGCGAAATGAACAAGAGCAGCCCAAGCAGGGGCTGCAGTTCTGGGGAAATTTAGAGGTGAGGAGGGCAATGCACTGGTTTTAACAGGAACATGGGGAGTTATTAAAGGAAGGATGAGGAATAAAGCAAGGATGGAGCTCATCAGCTGCCTTTAAAATGTAGGACGTGGGAAAACTGGGGGAAATGTGTTGGCATGCATCCCAGGCTGCACTGATTTATTTTTAAACAAGGAATCTATCATTATGAGATGTAAAGACTTACAGCAGCTGTTCTCTGTGCAGGGATGTGAAAGTCCTTGGGCATCCTGGGAGTGAAGTGAAAGTGGATCTTCCCTCTCTCGCTCCTCCTTATTCCTCCACAGTAAAAGTTGATCAGCCCCTCCCTGCCAAAAGCGAAGTGCCAAATATTTCCCCTTGATTTATTCCTTTTACGATTAGCTTCCCTCTGTCCTGGCAGCTTGTTCTGGTTCAAAATGTCTGCAGTTACCCTGGGACTGGGGATATTTGGCTACGGTCTCGTGACTCATGAAGTTTGACTTCATCAGTTCAAGGCAGCCAGCCAAAAGGAGCTGGTTAGCTTGGCCCACGTTGGTCGGGAAGCATGGGTGGCTTTGGGAGCTGTGTTGCCCTTTTATAAGGGTTTCTTTGGGCTCCACGCTTCAATTCATAAAGCTACTAATGGTAGAAGTGAAATTGCGGGAGGAGGAAGACTAAAGGATCCCTTGCAGGGAGGAAAGTGCCCAAATCTCCCTGCCGAGGCCTGGCATGGGGAGATCTGATGGGCTTTGGGGTCAGATCTGTGTCCCTCTTCCCAACCTTGGCGCAAGGCTGGAGCTCAGATAAAAGCAAAGCGTGCGGCTGTTGGCTGGCCGCAGAGAGAAGGTGCTCTGCGGGGGAAAGAGACCCTGCTGCTGGCTCTGCTTGGGCTCCCGAGTGCCAGTCCATCAGTGGCTCGCGTGAATGTCAGGGTTCAGCTCTCCCAGGCACCAGGCAAAGGGATTATTTCTACCACACATAAAAAGATTGCAGGGTTTGGCATCTGCTTTGAGGTTCTCGCTGCCAGGCTTAGTAAAGAGGCTTAGGAGTGCTCAAACCAGGGAAAGAAATCTGCTGCACCTCTTATCAAAAATAATGGATAGTAGGCTTCAAAGGAAGAGGAAAATCTTTGTTTTGTAGCCTACTTATGTGTCTGATCTGACTGATTCTCGACCTTGTCTCTTTGCACCGGCGTAACAGTCAGTGGGGAAAATAAATAGAAACCGATATGTCTAGGAATAGATCTGGCGAGTGGGTGGGACACCTCCAGTGCTGGGGAGGCTCTTCAAAGAGAGGAAACGTCGTCTCCACCTGGGTTGCTGCTGCGGGATGCCGAGGGGCAGGGCTGCGGCTCACCGGGATTGCACGCGGCTGCCCGAGGGGGATTTTTATGGAGCAATCATGGTAATTAGCAAACACAAGTTTTTCCACGTACCAAACATTGTCGAGGGCAGTAATTCAGCCCCATGCTTGTTATTGTAGTGAGTGT
The DNA here is from genome assembly GCA_013396915.1 of Stercorarius parasiticus. NCBI lineage: Eukaryota > Metazoa > Chordata > Aves > Charadriiformes > Stercorariidae > Stercorarius > Stercorarius parasiticus. The sequence goes on along the minus strand of VWZL01000538.1, from coordinate 216,229 downwards.
TGGGCAGGAGTGTCCTGGGAATTTGTCACATCCCAAGAGGGGGGAGCCCATCAAAGTGTCCTCGACTTGCTGATGTTGGCTTGCCACCCTGAAACAAAGGGCTGATGAAATAGCATTAGCCAAGCTGGTTGCTAATGAGGGCAGAAGAAGATCTGGAGCCGGGATTTGTTTATAGCTCTTTGTTTTGTCATTGTGAGGGAGACAGAAGAGGAAGTGTCACTCAGAATGTAAATCATGACATCCAAACAAAGGACTGACATCTGGGTGTGATTTTGGATTTCATGTCCTAGGAATCTCCTGAGGTTTAAAGCCCAAAATTTTAGCCCAAGATGTTGGCAACTTGTCCTGTTCTCGGAAGGTTTGGTGTCACTTCGGGACAGGGACAAAGAGGCAGTCCAGATCTCTGGACCAGGACTGCCATGTTCTGAGACCTGAGAATGTCCACACCAACTCTGAGAGCCTGCGCCAGCTTGGGATAACTCCTCTACCTGGGTCCTGGATCTGACCAAGGTCGGCTGTGGATGCCGAGGGGAATAAACAGGGCAAGCACAGAGTAATTCGTCCTGTGATAAAGCTTCGTGTGGCTTAGGGACTTGCCAGCCACAGGCTGCATCTCCATCATCATGTTTAATGGCCACTGATGGACCAGTCTGTGAATTTGTTTAATTGACTTTTGACTCCCTTGATGTGTTTGGCATCCACAACATCCTGGGGCGATGAGTTCCACAATGCAATTAGATTGTATGGGGAGGGGAAAAAAAAAGAACCACTTCCTTTTGTGTGTTCAAGCCTACTATACGATAATTTATTTAGTATCCCTTAGTTCTAGGGCTATGAGTAATCCTGAGCATCTACTGTTCGTTTTCTCTGGGTCTCTCCTGACTTGTGGACTCTGTTGTAACCATAGCCCCCTCTGTAGCCTGTTTTCCATGACAGGAGTTGCTGCGAGTTTAGACAAAAGCCCTTCCTATTTCTGCTCTTTTCTGTGGGCAGGAGAGGGGCTCTCTGCCGTGTCTAGCTCCCTGCATCCCTGTTGTGATGACGATGAGGAAGGCCATAGTGCCACAACTGTGCAGAATGCTGCAGCTGAGCAGACCCAGCAGCCGTACAGCAGCATGATAGAAAGAATTTGTTTTATCCTCTCTCTTTCTTAACACTTCCTATCAGGTGCTAAACCGTTCTGATTGCTGCTCAACAATGGAGTGACGTTTATTTGTGACCTTACCCGCGATGTCTCCATAATACACCCCCCGACGGTGATTGCTGATGTAGTGCTGTGATATGCAGGTGTAGCATAGCTAGCTTTTCCCCCTAAGTTTTTCGTTACTGAAATTTGTCTGCCGCTTTCCTGCCCAGCCACTGTCATGAGTGACTTTTGCTTTTTCTCTCAGTTGACTTCAAGCTCTGAACTCTCCCGAATCATCCCATTTGTCCCTTTGCTAATTGACTTTTCAGCGTCATTTATAAAAAGCTGAGCTGCAGGGGTTCCTGTTGGGTCTCACCTCCACTGGGAGAGCTGACCTCTTATTGCTGTTTTCATTTTTAACCATTTTTAACTCGAAGAAGCTGCTGCTTTACGTTATGGTACCTTACAGTCTTCAGAAGCCTTTAGAGGAGGAGGGGTCTTGAAAGTGGCTCATTAGAAACAAGAGTGCATTGTGTCGAGCAGCGCCATCGCTTGCCCCCACTTGGGGGGACTCTAATGGACTGGGAGGGCAGGCTTTGCCTCCCCGAAACCTGTGATGAGTCTTCCCCAGTCTGTCACTCCTCTCTGTGGGCCTCCTCACTCTGTTTATATGAGCTTTCCTGCCTTCCCCCGAAAGCGCAGTATGGAGCTTGGGCTGGGTGATTGCACGTTTGAGCCCCTTGAGTGCTGGGCCGGGGGGGGTTTAGTCCCTGACTGTGGCTCCGTTACCAGGATTTATCAGTTTATTGCCAACGAGAGTTCATCTACTATGGTGTTATCTTCCTTGGGGGCTCCCTTAGCCCTGTGATCGTGGACTCTTCAATGTGTTTTTTTTTATTAGTGCCTGTGACTTGGAAAATTTTGCTCAGAATATTTGGTATATTTTGGCACAGTTGCAGATTTTACATTTTAGACTTTGTTTTTACCTTTTCATTATTTGGACAGTGCTCCTACTTAGAAAGTCTCATTTTGCTGTTAATTGTCCCACTTTGTTAAGCGTGCTAGCTTTTATTCTAAATTTTTTTCCCCTTAAGAGATGCATGTTTACTTGAACGACTTCTTCAAATGGTCTTCCCGCCTCCTGGGTGTGTTTTTCCATACTGGCTTTTCCTTTTTAATTTTCTTTGAATGAGTGCCTGTGTTCTTAGGCAGCTCCCGCTTCAAGTTAAGCTTACAGTAGCAGGTTTGCAAGGCTACCTTCAAGTTTGTCAGATTGCTGGTGGCTCTTTGCACCTGAAATATGCTTGAAATCAAACCCCCCTAGGTCCTGGGTGCTGCTCAGGATGTGCTGAAGAAGCAGCTCTCTGCTGCAGGGGTCATAAATTGCTGCTGGGAGGAGCTGTAGCGTCCCATCTTAAATGCAGACACTTTCCCCCCCCGTCACTTATCCCATCGGTACAGGGAGATGGACATCTTCCGTTGTTTGTGCTTGAACCCTCTCATATCCGTCACAGCCTCACCCATCTCCCTTAAGGTTTTGCGGTTGTTGCCCCGTTCTGGATGGGCGGATGATGGAGTAAGTCTGGGCATGGGACTGCAATCCTAGGGACACCGTGGCACTTGTTGATACAGTTAACTTGGTTGTGCTCTTTGATGAGTTCTGCTTAATGTGTGCCTTAATGGCCGGCTCTTTGATGCTCAGCTCCTCCACCTGCACAGCCTGCTCTCATTCCGTATAATTTGTACCCACTCATTACCGTGTTCTGCTGCTTATCTTCCCTCCACCAGGTTTCTGAGGCGCTGGTTATGTTAATAGCCCCATCGGAAACCAGGGCACTGCTTCTTCACTCACCTTGCTTTTTAGGCCCTGGGTGCTTGGATGCAAATGCGTACGTGGTGTCTTGTTCTGTTCTCTCTCTCTGCAGCCTGAGAGGGATGTCTGCTGGGGCTGCAGTCTGCTGTTTCCTCCCTGACTGGTTTTTGCTTCTCTCCTATCCTTTTATTCAAGGATACAATTTTTTCATGACTTCTCCACTGGAGACCGCATTTTCCCGAACCACATGTCTTGTCAAACTGTTGGCTTTCCCACAATATTTGGTTTAAGACCTTTATGTGCCAGTAGCCTTGATCTGTTTTCATTTGGATTAAGCTTTTGGATACTTACCGTATAGGATCTACCTACTCAAGCCTGTCTTCAAGGTACTATAGTCTGAACCTTGCAATGACTCTGATTTCATTATAGGGCACTGGGGGAAGCACTTCTGAGCATGTTACCGAGTTGGTCCTGGCCTTTAGCCTGGTAGCTACTTGCTGAATCTTGCCTTCAAGATTGTTCTCTCAATCCTGCATTGGTGGTGGCCATGTGGACCACACCGTGAGTTCTTCCCCAGCTCAGAGTAGGGGACAGTCCAGATGTGAGACCACCCTGTTAGCATCCAGCAGGCATTGATGTTCTGGTCCTCAGTTGTCTTGTTTCCATTGCACTGACCTTTTTCATCCTATTGGCAGAACCCACTGTTTTCAGAGGGATATCCTTAGTGTGAAAGAATATACCTCCCTCCTCAGACAGTTTTTTTGAGCTGCTGGTCTGCGTGAGTGCTCCATGGTGTTTCGGAGTGTGTCACTGCTATCTCTCTGGTCCCCAGAAGACCTCCAGTTTGGCTGTTCTTGTTACAAGACTTGGCATTTTGAGGTCTGTGGCTACCCTTCACGATGCGCAGACCTGAGCGATGTGCCCATGACCAGCTCTAACACACGTGCACAAAGCTGTCCAGCTGCGTATGTGCAACAAGTCTAATGGAGCTCAAATCCTCAGCATGGATCCTCTGCTCAGGCCTTGTGATCCCATTAAGATAGACTAATTGGGATGATCATCTGAAAAGGGTCTTCAAACATCCACTAAACAGGGGTAGACCAAATAAATTATTCCCTTGAACGGTACCATAATCACGTGTAAGTGCTTATACATTTTTTCTTGTAGGATTTTTGCACCTTTTCAAAGCTGTTGCTTTTTGAAAGGTCCTACAAATATCCAGCAAGAAGCTATAGGGATGTCTTGCGTTCCTGAGCAAAACTTAACCGTTTGTCCTGTTGCTCAGTGGTAAGGTGAATTCATGTCCTCTCACTTAGTGATTCAGAATCCCCCCCGTTACATTCTCACCACAAGTTCAGGACCCCTTGTGAATTCTGGGAAATTCCACTAAAGCACAGAGTCTCAGCATCCCACAGGAGCCTGAAACGTAACCCCATGCAATGCAAGTGTTTGTTTTGAACGTGGCTGGGGCGTTGCTGTGGCTTGCAGTTATTGTTGTAGTGATCTGTATAATTTAAAAGTGAGAAGTTTTGATTTTATGTGAAAGGTGGAGTACAGAAAAGCTCAAGTATGAAGCAAAACATCTTATTTGGCCTGAAATTTTTTTAACTCTCCTCAACTTTTTTTCTAGAATTGATAGTGAACAGAAAATGGGTACTAGCACCACGGTGACCATGGTGCAGTGTATATGCGCTCAATTAGGAGAAAACATTACAACAAAAGTTGCCCAGGTTTCTTAGTAAATATGAGAGACTTATTTGTTATTAATTAAATCTCCAGCCTGAAGATATGCTAATTATCTTAGATGTCAGTCTAATCTCTAGGAGAGCATCTTCAAACGCATGGGGGGGGGGAAAGCCTAGGGCATATGGATATGCTATTTTTCAATTTTATTTGATGCCATACCTTGAAAACGAATAATAAATTCCATTTAACTGCTTGCTTTTGTAAACCTGGTGGTGGGTGTAGCTCTTAGGGTGGGATTTAAACCAGATATCTGCAGCCAGAGGATTGCTTTGAGTTAATTCTTGTTTCGCTCAGAGCAGTGATTTATTTTTTAAACCCCTTTTCTTTCAGCTTGTGGATTCCTCTGGATGTCTCCCATGGAAGGTGCAATTCCTTTAAAAAAAACAAACCAAAACACTTCCCAGTAAGTGTATTATTACATAGCTTGTAGAAATGGCTTTTCTTTGTTACCTCTCACAAGCCACGTAGCAGCAGTCCAGAGATTCCCAGAGACTCATGGGCTTGGGGCAGAAAGCCACTGGATAAAATCGTCTTGGCAAAACATTCAGACTAAACGGAAAATTTGCCGGTGACATGGGATGCTGTGAACAGCTCTTCCCTGCATGGACCCAGGCACGGTTAAATGGTCACGCTTTTTCCACCCTGGTGTTGCTTAGTTGTGGCTTCTAGCCTTCGGATCCTGTTATTCCTCTGCCAGACTGAGGAGCCCATTAGCTGTGATAGGCCAATCACACATCTCCTAATTGATGTAGTGATGTGGTTACTAGTGACAACAGGCAGATGAACTTGATGAGGTCCTTTCCACTTCTGTGCTCCATGGAGGTAGCGCAGTGTTAATGCCAGAGTAAATCATGGATGTCTCTCTGTCCCGCGCCTTTGGAAGCAGGCTCCATGGCAGGTCCAAGAACTGTGATTAACAAAGCAAAGTGTCCCCTAAAGTCAGGACACCAGGCAAACAGCCCATGGGACCAAACATGTATGGCGATGAATACAAGAAGAAAACAGCATTTGGATGCTGATAGTTGTATGCTGCGTCTGGTCCTGAGCCAGTGATGGGTGGACAGATGTTCTGGACAGGCAGGAACTTGCACAAGGATGAACCTCTGCAGTGAAGGCAGGTGGGTCATGGGACAGGCAGCAACAGAAATCAAGTGTACATGTAACAGATTCAGAAGGGAAAGAAAGAAAAAGGACTCTGTAAATGCAGGAAACCTACCTTGCCACAAGCAGAAGCTTCATTTCACTGAAATGGAGGGGGAATTCCTGAGGCAGCAGCTGGGTCCCTGCTCCCCAAGCCCAGGACTCCATCTGTCACTGGGCTCCTTGTTTCAGTGCTGCAAAGGGGAGGTCTCTCACATGCAACAGTTGATATGCGGCATACTGAGCTCCATGATCAGTTCTCACAAAAGGGGAAAACGCAAGCTTTATGCAAACTTACTAAATTATATTCAGAAGACTCCATTCCTGCAGCCCAAATATTGGATTATGGCCTTATTTTCAGTTGGGAAACAAAGAGTGAATCCAATCCCAGCCCTGTAAGGGACCACCGGCTGGGACATCCCAGCAGTCCACCAGGAAAGACAACTTGGTTGTTGGACTTGCACCGTCATGGACAAACACTTGGAGAATGTTCAGTCAAGACACTGAGTATTTCAGGACAAGGTGAACACCAACAGGAGCTGGGCTCCTTTGCTGCACACTACCTATTTGAAGTTTTGTTGGTTTTACCCTTCTGCCAGGCGCTGACTGGTGATGAAAAGGGCCAGATCATGATCTAGATATTCCTCAAAAACTGAAATAGCACTGATTTGGGTCTTTCCCTGGCCTTGTTTCAGCTCTGGGATGCTGTTGGTGTCTGCCACATGCCACTCCCACCAACCTATTTGTTAATCAATCACTGCTGGTGAACACATTGCTTCCCGCTGCTGTCATTAGGCATTTGTTAGCTGATCTGCTCCCCGACTAAACCGGTGACCCGGCTGCAATGGGATGCTTATTAAGTCGGATATGGGTGCACAGGCCAGTGTGCTGTGTGAAACAGCATTATTAAATGCAAGCGAAAAGCCACAGGTAGTTAAAGGTAATCAGGCAAACCTCAGGGCTCCTTGTGGTGAGCACATTCCTGCTGCAGGGATAACAGAGCTCTGCGTGTGGAGGAGTGCCTATGGAAAAGGCATGGTTTATAACAGTCCTCGGGGACAGGTTGGGGTAAACTTGTGCTGAACTCCCGTGAAGTGCACGTGCTTGAGAAGCAGACAAAAGGACTCTGAGACTGGTTTGTAGTGGCTGATGGAATGCTTCAGGCAGCACCGAATAGGATGAAAGAGCCCCAAAGACCCACAAACTCTTTGAGAAACGTTCTTTCCCCCCTCTTTGATGGAGGGTAAGTGGGAGGCCAGAGAAGTGTAGAACCAAAAGGGGAACCAACAGCATAGGTGTAGTCCCTGGTGACGTAGAGAAGGAAGATGGTTCACTCTTCTCTTTTCCAGGAGAAAGGTGAAAAAAAGACCAAGACTGCCATGGTAATCAGCCATGGAAGGTGCTGGAGATGCTGGAAGGTGCCTTTAGCTCAGCAGATGACCAATCGGTGAGTGTTTAGCACTCCTTTTGGGAGCCGTGATCCATACCCGTAGGGAAGTCCAGAGGCAGGCCAGACCCATGGGGTGGGCAGGACCTACAGTGTGTCTTCCTGGGCATGGTGTGCCCCAGCTCACTGGCCATGTGGACAGGTGCTTGATGGGCTGTTTCTTCAGCCTTTGTGCAGTTCAGGGTACAGCCAGAGCAACCTCTTCTCTGCCCAGCATGAGCAGAGTTGCTGGTGTCTGGCCAGAAGCTATTGCGTAGACAAGTCCTGGTGTCGAACGCTAACGAGGGCTTTGCTGTGGGACACTAATGTCAGAAGTCTCATGTAGGTGTGCAAGGGACGCCATGCTAGCAGGAATTTGTCATGGTGTCCTAATGCTGTTGCCAGAAAGGGCCTGGCAAACACTCCCTCCAGATCACAGGGATTAATAGTTCAGTAGCAAGCATATTAGCCGAAAACCAGGTACAAACTTGCAAGGGATTTGGTGACTGCAAACTTGCACTCTGGAATATTTGGCCACAGCGCAGAGGAGGAGACTCCGGGGTTAGTGAACGCCTGCATGAGACTTGCGTTTTGGTGTGTGAGTGGAGAAAGCTGAGCAGTGAGGACTGAATGGAGATGGTTTCTTTAAGTGTTAGACCTAAAGCAGCTTCCCGAAATCCTGACGCATTTCCGGTGGTTCATCTCCCCCCGATGCACCAAGGGCTGTGCCATTAGCTTTGATAAGGCTGAACTATTCCTTTGGCAACCAGCGTGATGCTGTTTGACAGCACGCCTCCCTTTCCCACAGGAAGGTGTTTAAACCTTTTTACACCTCACACAAAGGGACCAAACACAAATATTCATGTCAGTTGTATGCTTTCCTCTAAATTTGGGGGATATGGGAGGAGAAACAGAACATTATGGAAAATCCATAGTTCTCAAGCAAACATATTCTACTTTCAGTTGTAGTTGCTTACTTTTTTAGTGGAAAGTTGATAGTTTTCTTTGGAAATTATCCCTGTTGGCTTGCAAGCACCTCTAGTCAGAATTCATGGCAGCAGATGCCTCTAGTAACGCCACTGTTGTCTTCTTTCAGATACATGCCCAGAAATGCCTCATTCTCAGTTATCTTCCACGGAGAAAAGAAATTCAGGGTCCAATCTTTCCATAGGTTTCTCCAGAGGAACGACTGGTGCTGTGATGGGTCACATGCATGGCTATAGGTACCTGCCATCAGGCTGGCTGTGGGATATGGTAGAGATCAGAGTTTCGCGGTGCAATTAGCAGAGTGGGGCGTGGTGATACTACAATCTAAGAGCAACCAACACCCACATGGGGCATGTTTTTGGCCTCCTGCGATGGGTACTGGCACTTAGGCCACCACACCCTGCGGCCAGCTCCGACATTATAGAGCCTTTACTACTGATAAAACATAAATAATAATTTTGCAGAGAGAAAAACACTATGTTCTTGTCCCTCGTTGTTCATGTGGGGACGGCTGGTGGTGAGGGTTCTTGGGTGACATGGAAGGGCTCAGCCCTCACTGGAGGGTAGGTTATTGCTACCCCTTGTTGGAGTGGCGCTTACAGGGTCCAGCTGGCAGCACAGGATGGGGCAGTGTTACTCAAACGGGTCATTTTGTGCTGTGTAATCCTTTGTGCACTGTGCTCATGGGCTCTCCAGGCACTCTTCTCGCTGTCCACGGGAAAACAATCCCGGGACAGATTTTTCTTCCTCTGTTGAAATTCTGCTGTTTCAGCAGCCCAGTGACAGTCATTGTCTTTTATTTCCATGTGTGAGTTGAAACCAGAGTCAGAAAAACTTCTACTTTGTTCCCAAACAATGGGGCTGTGTTTTTCCGCATGATGGCTCTGGCTTTTCAGCCGGTGTGCCATGCTTCGCTTCTAGTTGTGGCCCATGGCTGGTGCTCAGCAGAGGCTGGAAAATACCCACAATGAATCCGGGTGGTTGTGCAATGCTGCACATGAAGTAAAATTCCTTTCTAACCCCTGCAGGCGATCAGTTTACGCCCTGAATGATGAGATTTTGATTACCCTTATCTAAGCTACAAATACTGTTAACGGCCGTGAAATCAGCTAGCCGTGGTAAGGCCCATCAAAGCACAGATCTTGGTGGCCTTCTGAGGCTGCAAGTCCTTTGCAGCTCCATGGGATGTCGTGGTGCTTTGCCATGGGAAATCCTTTCACTCTGCAGATGTTACTTGCTGAGGCCTTGTAGATCAAAACCCAACTCCCGCCATCTCCAGCCTAACAAATACCGCCCTGGAAAGCGTTGACAGTAGGAATGGCAGGCTGCTTCCCCAGAGTCGGCAGGGAGAGCTCGTTGCTTCGATGCTGGATGTCCCTCTGAATGCAGAGACTGGTTCCAGCATCCCCAACCCCACATGGCATTGGTTATAGCGTCAGGAGCAGCTCTGCTCTCCCAGCAAGCGCAGTTTCCCAGGGCAGCTTCATTCTTCTGTGAACAAAAGTTATTGAGCTGTGGGGAGGCTCCTGGCTGGAAGGTGGGACCTTTCCACAGGCCAGACTGAGACCTCTGGGTGGGATGAGGCTGGATGGTGTTAGACACTAGGATACATCTCTCCCCTGGATTCCTCTGTCTTGGATTTCACATATGGAAAAAGATAAATATATTGAAAAAAAGCCCATCCAGCAATAAGCCAGAGCTGCTTGTACCCTTCAGCCTGATGGGTGGGAAGAAGAATTGATAAGTTGATCAGTTTTCAAGGCCAAGAGAGATCAATAGGACCAGTCGGTCTGGTGTGCCGTGCAAACCAGACCATGGAAGATAGTAGTGATTCCTGTACCAGGCCTGCCTGAGAGATAGCATTGTTGTTTCGACTTGTGGGAGGATCTCACACACCACAGGGATGAATTCCAATATAAGACCAGGGATGAATAGACTGAAATAGGTGTGACCCAGAGGATAATGCGGCCTTCTGCATCTTAATGTACCCATCTGTGAAATGCAAATAATAACAGGGGAACCTTGTAGGGATTCATTAGTCCTTTGAAGATGGCATGTGTTACACGCTATTATTGTGATCTTCCAAAGTTGGCCTCATCCCTGCCTTTTGGACATACACCTCTCGCTGTTGCTCACTTCCTGATTCATTTCCCCCTCCTCCCTGGCACCGTCAAGCTAAGTCAGCAGTGGCAAAGGCCTGTCCAGGACAGTCAGCCGCATGTCATGGTGTCTCATGGCCTGGGAAGGGTTGCGAAGATGAGGCCACGCTCCGGCGCAAGCACAAACGGTTGGAAGCCGCTGCCATTGCACTGCGGATGTGGCAGGGAGACCCAGGGTCTTTCTGTGCTGGAGGGTGTACAAACAGCATGTAAGACAGTTCATAACCCAAGATGCTTTTTGTGTCTTTTAGATTAGAGCTAAAAGGTGGATTTGGGCGGGAAAGGAAACCTGGTGACGGGGAAGGGCGTGACCCATGGGACACTGGGACCGGAGGAGGATGCAGTAGACGCTGGATTTAGGGGAAGTTGATAGATGCTCTTGGTGCACAGATTTGCAAAGTAACTAATCCAAATTAAATGTATTCATATTCTTTCCTTTTGAAGCAGTGAGTCCACTCAACACAGATTTTTATTCTTTTTTTGGGGGGTATGTTTTATTTTTCAGTGAAGCTGGTTGCCATGCTCTGGACATGTTCCTGAAAAGATTTTTGCTGAGGCTTAATGTGCTCTAGGATGCGCAGGACTTACTGTGCACCTGCTTCTCAGAGGTAGATGAAATCAGGAAATTCGTCTCCTGGCCTCTAGCAGCTCACCCTCCTCAGTGAGCCGGCAAAGAGGGAATAGCGCTCCAGGATTCTGAGAGTTAACGCACTCTGCTGCTGCATTTGCGGGGATGCAGCCAGGTGGCGTGGAGAGTCAGCTGCTGAGCTGGGTTGCATACCCAACACAAGGGTGGGAAATGAGCAGCCGATTGGGAAGGACTTTTTCACTGGGTCAGCCTGGTGGAGCTCTGCTTTGGGCTCAGGGAGCTTGTCCTGGCTGAAGGAAAAGGACCGTGGTGTAGACCTTGGGTACCTGCAGTGACGGTGGGATTTCGGGATGAGCAAGACTTGTTTCCCTGGAGATCTGGGCAGCGCTCTCTTGAGAGCTGCAGCGGCTGTAGGTATGAACAGGGGAGCTCTGAGACACGTGGCTATTGCAGTCCAGCAACTCAAACTCATTTCCATTAGCTTGGGGTTGACTGGCTTGTTGGCTGATTGGCAACTGGGTTTTGGCCACAGAATTGTGTGCAAGCAAAAGGGTTTGTTCCGGTGTGATAAAGCTTGTTCTTGCATGGGACACGTGCGGATGAGGTGCCTCCCAAGCTGTGCTGAGGAGATGGGTGAGATTCATAGCTCTTCTTCCAGCAGAGTCTAGCCCAGGGTGGGTGCCTAACTGGGTGTCTCTGGGGGGCAGGAAGCCATCTTGACATGGTGGTTGCCAGCAGAGATGAGTCCTTTTACCAAGCACCAGGCAAGGTGCACAGGACAGACTTTCTCTGAGGGCACCACTTACGCAGATGCAGCCCAAAAGGTTACGTTAGCTTGCAATGTCAGTCTTCCCTTGATAGTTCTTATTTGGCAGCTGCAGGTGAGCCCAAAGTGAGCCGTAAGGGGCTGGCTGCTCTGAAGCTGAAGTGTTAATAATGCTGATAAAATGATTAAAAACGGGCAAGTGTCTTTGAACTCCCTGCATTTTGAAATGTCTCGCTTTGGAGGCGTAACTCATGAAATAGCGCTGAAGTTGAGAGCTCTGGACTCTGCTCTGGCTGTGAAGTAAAATACCATCTACTCCGGTTTCCTTTGTTAAATACGGCAAACAACTGTGCCTCTGCTCTTTCAGCCCTGAGGATCTCTGGGTTGGGGGGGTACAGCGGTGGCCTGGAAAAGAGAGAAGTATCAATATTTCAGAGAAATTAAGCAGTGTTGCTGGCGGGGTTCCTCTGAGGTGGAGGAGATGGTGGGGAGGTAAAAAGTGTGTCAATCGGGACAGAAAAGGACGACTACGGCGGGGATATAGGCATGTCTGTAGTTTTACTAGAAATATGCAGGCTCTAGTTTTCCTACTCATGTTACTTTCCGCTAGGTGTGAAGGAGTTCCCTTCCCTGGAAGAGGTGAGCAGGGGATGGGACCTAGTCTTGAAGGTTGCCTGTGCTGGGGTGAACGGGGCGGCTGGAGAGATGGCAGAGCACAAGCCACCTGAGAGCATACGCTGGGACCTGCGAGGCTGTGAAGGGGCGGCTGGTGGTGTGGGCTTTCTTGAGGAGGAAGAGCGAGCCGCGCTGGCAGCACAGACACAGGCACGTGTTGCTTTTCCGCTCTGGTCTAAGGACCCAGCAGTGGCATTGGGTAAAGTCCCCTTTGCTTGCCGAGAGTCATGCGGGTGATACTGAAGCCACAGCACTGACTGCAGAGATGTAAGTTTTCTAGTGGGGGGGAAAGGCAAACAGCGCTGTGAAGGGGGGGGTCCCTGGCAGCAGTGCAAAAGTAGGCGAAAGGTGGACTGCAGATCCTTGTCAGGGCTCGTTTTGTCCTGCTATGGTGGCTTTGGAGACCTGACCCAAACCACTGCCTTGCTGTGGGGTAAGAATGGGGCTGCAGAACTCATGGTCTCAGAGCTGCTTGGGCTGGAGACTGGTGTTTCACACAAGGAGCTACCAAAGCAGAGATGGCTTAAAAAAAACCCCTCAACATACCTCATGCCCCCCTGCCCCAAAACCCAACCAGTTATACTGCCGGGAAGCTTTCCGTTGCCAAAAACCTCCCTAGGTGGAGCTAAACAGTGCCATGTCACTAAAGGGAAGGAAAACAATTTGTTGGGTGGACAAGGCATCTCAATTATTTTCATATAGCTAGAGATACAAGCTCTGCCTGCACAGGAATGTGAAGGAGTGAAATGTGGGAACAGCAGAAAATGGGAGAATTATCATGGGAAAGGGAGGATAAACGTATTCATCACTGGTTGGGTTGTGAATCGTTTGGCTGATTATTGGACTCCCTTCCCCATTCTCCTCAGGACCCTGAAGATGGAAGCGCTGAATGTCCCCTGTGGCTGTGTCCTGCCCCGCTTGGTGGCTGCAGCGCTCTGTCCCTAGGACTTCTCACAGCCTGTTGAGTTTGCACCTGACAAGGATTTGCCTGAATTTTATGGTATGCTCCTGTTTCCCCTTCAGTTTTCCTAGTTGCTCCTCCGTGATTATTTTCATCCTCTCTCCTGTTTTTCTAGCAGAATGTGCTGGAAAATGGACCCACTGAGAGCTGTCCTACAGGCATAACATCATTATATGCTGTTTACTTTTCCAAAATTTTAACTGAGACACGAACAAAAGGGTCTTTGTAATATCTCTTCTTGCCCTCAGCTGCTTTTCTCTGTGGCACGTTGCTCTTCAGCTGTTTGGCATCATTTTTAAAAGGTGCTGTACTAAACCCATTGCTAAAGCATCGGGATCATCTCTTACAGATCTGATCCTGCAATACAAACTCCTATGGAAATTAATGGGCTGTCTGGATTCCAGTGCAGGATTGAGACTTTATTGTGTAAATCCATCAATAAAGGCAATCAAGTGAGTCAGGCAAGGTTTATGTTTAATACATTCTTGCTGTCATCCCTCATTATTCTGCTCAGGTTTCCTTTTGTAACTCGAGCACACAGGAGCAAATCCTTCAAACCATATGGCTTTGCAGGGTTCTCCCCATCCCCTGACATCACATTTCGTACCATTGGTGGGTTTTTTAGAAGTTTGTAGTTATGCAGTAGTAATTGGGAGGGAGGTCCTTCTCTTTTTTCTTTTCTTTTTTTTTTTTAATTTAAGATTTGGTACTGAACATGGTTCTGGTTTTAGTGTCAAGGTGTGTTTGGGCCATTCTGACCTTCTCTCACGTGTTGGGGTGGGTTTGGCTGCTGGACAGGGTGCTGCAGTGGTGGGATGATGGGAGAGACGCAGCGGACACAGGGCCCACGTGGGGTCAGGACCTGGGCCCCTCTCCTCCTCCTTGACTCTGCCCAGCTGGGCGCTGCTCTCGCCTGGCCGCTCTGACCGGGTCTGGCACCCACTCTGCTTCCTTCAGGAACAGGGTGGTCAGCTGTCTGGCTAAAATCAGGGAATTGTTTCACTTCCCTATAGGAATAGAGCTTTTGGAGGAAGAGGAAAAAATTAAAAACAAAACCCATTTAAAAATATACCTCCCCTCCCCAAACCTTACCGTGTCATGGCTGACTCATGGAAAGACACCTGAGTAACAAAGAATGTCTTTTGGTTTTGTCCTTCAACTAGATTTCCAGCTCTCTCCACCTTTGAACTACTGTGCACTTTTTTCTTTTTCCATTCCAGATCTTTTACAGTCTCTCCCAAGGACTTATTGAGACATAGTGTATCAGGTTAGTTTTGTCTCTTCCTCTTGGCCTCCCTGCCTAATGCGCATACAGAAATTATCTCGTGATTCAGGGCAACACACAGCTCTTGGGATCGGCCGCGAACCATCTGTATGACCTCAGGCAGTTTACTTTTCTGGTCCAAGCTCTCCACTGCGAACCGGCACATGACTTTGCTTTGAGTTGAAAAGAAATGTTAGGGCTGACCATGCACCAAATCAGGACGCTACTTCCTTGGCTCTGGCTCCAGTTGTGCACACTAACAACCGCTCTGATCCGAGAAACCTGTGGCAGCAGTTTATTACAAGGGTTTGTATCTGAACTGAGCTGTGTTGGCCTGTCTGGCCAAACACATATGTCATGTGGAAGTGTGTTTTCTTCCTTCCTCGGAAGGCCGCGGCCTGTTTGCCTGTGCTCAAGCTCCTTATTGCTCTGGTCTGCTCGACCCTCTCGTTTATCCACCTGTTTCAAACCTTGCAAATGACTATTTATTTATTTTTTTTTCTCTCTTCAAATTCTCCTCTTTTCACTGGAGAACAAGGCACACAGCTTCTTCCCGCATAAATGACATTCCAAAACTTTGATGTCATCTTTATTTTCCTCGCTTGAGTCTCCTGAGAAGCCCTGCACAGGATGACAATATTTTTTTTTTTATCATCTCTTCTTCAGGAGAGACCTGAGCAGGGCTGCTTTGCTGGCTCCTTTAGCATCAATAACAACGCGTCTGTGAGCACTGATCTGCTTGAAGAGCACTATCTACGTGGTCTGTGAAGTCCCGTGTGGGCTGAGGAAAGGTTTTCACTAATAACATTGCAATTTCTTCTGGAGACAACAGGGAGGGACAGGGAAGGGATGAGGATTCATCGGCATGCTTTTCTCATTAGCACAGCTGTATGTGAACTGTAGCAACAAACTCAAAGATTTTCAATGAGGCCTCAAACTTGACGTTTTTCAACCTTACTTGAGTGCTTACTGTTCACACTGGGTGCTTTAATAAAGGCAGACTGACTTCCAGGGGCTTTGAATGACCTGGCCCTCCTGTTGTCTTTGCTGTTATTAAAGTTATAAGTCAAGTTATTAAAATAAAACCCCTTCAGCTATTTTGTTGGGATATGAAGGGTATTAGGGGTGTGCTGACTGGGGTACCTCTGTCTTACAAACCACCCTAAAGATGGCAAGAATTCCTCCGGCTGTGTGGGGAAACTGAAATGATCTATTTATAATTTTCTTACCTTAACAAAATACAGGGAGTGACTCAAATATGTCCCATCCTTATGGAAATTAATTGTGTTAATGGGATCATTAGAATTTAGAGCTACTGTCATCAAACTGGTTTTTGCAGCTAATGATGGTTCTTGGGAAGATTATGTCATAATGAAGGCGGAGGATCTGGTCATCTATATATATGTGATCTGACCTGAGCCCTTTCTTTGGGTTTCATTGAGCAATGCACTAATAGAGTCAACGTAGGCAAACCGCTGCCACCCTCACCATGAAAATAGAAGGTGCCTCGGTGGTCCTTGCTCTGGCATTTTTCTGCTTCTTCTCAGGTTAGTAATTTCTGATGTTCTCTGTGCTGAAATCTGGGACTGGCAGAGGACACAGCCTGGGAGCTCCTGTAAAGACACCGAGATAGAGTAGAGAGCCCTTATTCTTTAAAAAGCATAGCAGCATAACCAGAAGACCATCATTTTTTGCTGTACTGCTTGTATTGATTTGATATAACACATTCTTGTTAATGGCTTTTTCTCTTGCATGTGAACATGGTGAAGTTCCACTGATAGGTGAAAGTATCTATTTTTAGTAGAGTTAACAGTTTAATAACAAAAAAAGAAACCCCAACCCCAGCTGTCTAAGTGGAGGAATACAACTTTCCAACCAGACTGAATTTCTGCATGAAAGTTTACTTTGAACAAATGTGTAATATAACTTTTAGTAAATTCAGTAAAACGGGGGTTTCTTGTCAACACTCTTACTAAGGAATGCATTTTTGTATGGCTACGATAGAGAGACTACAGCAGGAGTTTGGGCTTGATGCAATGGTCTTTCGCTTTACTGCCTATTTCTATTGAAAAAGGTGGTTCCTTGTGATGCCACTGGTGATGTAAGATGACGTGTTACACCAGGTGTAAGGGGCTTAGTAGAAAGAAACATGTATCAGTTACCCACCTGGTGACTCGTCATTAATCTGGTAATTTGTGTGAAGTACTGCAAATGGCATGGGCCTTGAAAAGGAATTGGAAAGTTTGGACAAACAACGATATTATGGGCTAGCTCTGCTACCCCAGTTCTAACTGAAGATGAAGAACATCAAAAACGTTTGGGTAAGGTTGATACCACTACCGAGGCAGAGGGGTAGAATAACAGAGGAACAGTTACCGAATCATCCTTGGAACTTGGATTTTAAGACTGAGGAAAGTAAGACAGTAAAGGAGGGCACAAAGATGAAAAAATGGATGTGCTTTTGCATTTGAATGACAAAAAAGTGCGATCTTCCAGAAAGTCTCTAATGCTCAGTCCTTTCTATCAGTCTACAATAATGCATTGGATTAGCTTTTATCTGGAGGTATTTGGGTGGATTAGGAAACTGCATCAAGTATTTTAATTAAATACTTCTGATTTAAAATTTCCCTTCAAAGACTTTTTTATGGTTTCATTGTTGGTTTTTTCTGTCACAGATGTTGCCAGCCAAGCTTCGATTAAGGCGAGTCCAACCTTTTCTATTGTGATCCTCCTTTTGTTTTGCCAACTACACTGCTTAATGCATGCTCTGAGCAAAGTCATTTAGACAGACTATACTTAGATATCATAATGCTTTTTCGGTGGTGGGAAAAGCGGTGAATTCCTCCGTGTTTAGAGACAATACTTTTGTAATACGGCGATGGCTCTAGCTGACAGTGTATGTTTAGTGTGCGATGCTGAGCACATATCCGAACAGCTCTGGGCTGGAAATCTCCTGAGGTGAAGTTAGAAATGAAACGAATAATATTTTAATGATATTTCAGAATTTCGCTTCTGATCTAGCAGAAACCCCTGCTTCTGATAATTCCCGAGTTTGATAATTAAAAGAATCAAGGCAAGTCCTTTGAGTCTGAGAAAATTATTTGATTCAATGACTGAGAAGTCGGCTCCATTCATGTTTTAATCAAACAAGCTTGCCTCTCCTTAGTAAAGACCCTATTGGAAAACATAGTAGCCAAAAATAGCTAAATGGTTCCTTGATTCTCCCTCGTCTGCATTTCTGTTACCCAGCAGAAGAGGCAATTGGTCGATGCAGCATTACACAATATTACCGCTCCGCTTCCTGAGAGGATTGTGCTTTTCTGTGCTTCAGCCTTGCACCTGAATCGCTCTTCAGTAGCTCTGGTTGATTCATTACTCTTGCATCCCACAGGCACTTCTAGGGCTATATTTTTTCGCTCTTGACTAACTTTATAACATAAGAGTCCTCCCCTGCAGCAGGTAGCAATTTGCAGTTGTATGCAAATTAAATATGTGTTCCTTTTCCCATGCATAATGGCCCTTGCAACGGGTTTTGAACTTTCTTGTTGTCTTTTCTGCCTCGGGAGTCGCGAGCAGGGCTCTGAGCGCAGCCTGTACCACGCGTGGTGTGCGGTGAGGGATGGGGATGAGGAGTGTGAACAAGCTATTGCTCTTGAGAGCACGTAACCCACCCAAAAGAACTTGAACATGAACGGATTATTCCCAGGATCTCGATGGCCTCTGAGGGAGCCTCCACTGACTGTCCTCCTCTGCTTTTCAGAAAGAGTGCATGAAAATTTGGTCACTTCTGCGCAGTGGGAAGTTTTCCTGTCCCACCACCAAGGAGCCTATCAGCAGCTCGGGTGGCAAAGGAGACCTCAACAAGTGCCTGATGTGCCAAAGGCTGCTGTGAGTATCGCTCGTGCCGCTATCCTCCCCGTGTGCAGCCCGTCCTCTCCTATAGCGATGAGGCCGCTCTTGGGACGCTCTGTCTCACTCTGCGATGTCAAATTGTAGTCCTGGGCCAGACAGACCAGTTTGTAGCTCCTCAGCACACCTGTGAACCCAGTAGCGCTCTCCAGCTCGTCACATGGAGGTGACACACCGCAGGGTGTGAGGAGCAAATCCAGGGTGAAAACATACACAGATTTAGTTTCTTGTTTCTATAGGTGGTGTTTAATAGGATGGACACACCTGGATGTTGGGCAGGGAGAAAGGATGGCAAAATGCCCCCGCGCAGAGATGCTAAATCCTAGAATGTGTTGGGTTGGAAGGGACCTTTAAAGGTCATCTAGTCCAACCCCCCTGCAGTAAGCAGGGACATCTTTAGATCAGGTTGCTCAGAGCCTCACCAAGCCTGGCCTTGAATGTCTCCAGGGATGGGGCCTCCACCACCTCTCTGGGCAACCTGGGCCGGTGTCTCACCACCCTCATTGTAAAGAACTTCTTCCTAATGGCTAATCTAAACCTGCCCTGCTCTAGTTTAAAGCCATTGCCCCTCGTCAATACCCCGGGCATGTCTCACTGACCAGTGCCGGTCCTTCCCACCACCTTGCACAACGGGGAGGTGGGGTTGGCAGGACTGGCCTTTAATCACTAGCTATTTTGGTTTTACGTCTGAGGACTGCTCTGTCGCTCACGCCTCCCTTTCTTGCAGGGAAAGAGACTCAAAAAACAAAGGGAGTGGTGGAGAAGCGAACAGGAATGTGAACTCCTCGGGAGAGGTGAGGTGAAACATCGCTACTGAAGCCAGTTTTATCGGCGCACTGGGAGCAGGATGATGGGGTGGCGTTGCGTCTTCTGCCTCTGACCCACTTGCCGAGTGCGTTTCCTTGTCTGCGGTGTGGGGAAACACTGGCTTGGCCGATGGGGAAGGGCCTGGCAATGGGAGCAGGGCAAACGTGCTCTGCCTCGGCAAGAGGCTCCGAAGGAGCGTGAGGCTTTGTGCCATCCACGAGCATAAAAGAAACCAAAACTCCTCGTGGCAAATCCCAGGCAATCTATTCCCTATCAGGCAATTACCGACATGGCATGTGTGGTCTGTGCCTGACCCAGAGTGTAGGCTAAGGAGGAACCTGCCCGTTTAAGGCATGCCATTGGCATCTGACAAATAATTAATAGCAATGACGGTGCATGTGAGCTGTGACTAGGGCAGGGTGTGGGAGCAGGCTGGCTCTAATTGTCCCTTGTTTATCTTGTCGATGCACCCGGCTGGTTTCTTTTACCTGTAGCTGTTTTTCTAGATAGCAGGTCTCTATGCGGAGGGACTTGTCTTTTTGAGCCTTGGGTTTTTATTCTGGATGGGAGCGAGTTGGTTGCCATCAGATAGTGTTGGTTGCAGTGATTTTATTTTTTATTTTTTTTTCACATTTGGTTAAGCAGGGTAGCTTTCTAGCTCTTGTGTGTCTGGGCAATTTAAAGGCTTCGTAAAGCACAGATGTCCTAAGGGAGATCTTTTTTGAACACCTGACTAGCCAACACGTAGTCCTGGAGGCAGAAGGACGGTTTTACAGTCTCAGGAAGAGACCTACACTGAACTTCTTTGTTCACCCACAGATTTTTCTGCCTGGCTTTTGGCAAGTAGTTTTCTGGCCTTGACTTCCCCACCTGCAGAGCTGGGATAAGCTATCAAACCATCTCCTTTACACAGCACGAGGGGGAAAAATGCAGATCACATAGCAGATAACCTTAAAAGTGCTGCATAAAGGCTCCAAAAGGCTTCATGTGTAGCACGTGTTTCTTATGCTACAAACCTGCTCACGTGTTCTGAAAGTCAGAGGAAAGCTGTTCAGAGGAAATTAAAGACCAGACTGAAATACTCGAGCAGATTTTGGTACAAAAGCCTTTTGTGAAAGGGTGCTTTGCTTCAGTTAATGTGTAATGTCATGTTAAATGGTAAAAATACTCACCTCTTACCCTAGCATACCTGGAAGGAGGTGTGCAAGGATTTTTTTTTTAATGCCTGCAGTTTCATCTTTTTTACTGTGCACGGATTTTAAAAATCTTGGTAGAGTGTTCACTCATGAGAGATGAGAAATCTGACTTCCCTGTTCAAAATTCACTAAGATGTTGTTGCTTTCATACTTTGAGCAGAACCTAGGTTCTTCGGGCAGGCTTTTGCATGTCTTATCTGTTAGAAATAAGACTACCCTGGCTGCAAAAGACAAATGCGCTCATCTAAACATGGATTTACTTTGCTGTTGCATGCTAGAGTTTAAGAGGACGCATCAGCCAAACTATGGTTTTCCACTGAGTTACACCTCAAGGAAACAAAACAGCGTTTGAAATATAATTCACTGGGTGGATAATCCTTTGTGGATTTGCGGGACATGCGTCCCTCCGTCAGCATATCTGTGTCAACCCGTGTTTTTGGCGCTTCCACAGGATGACTGCCGAGAGTTTCGGGACCTCTTCAAGAAAGGGAAACTTTCCTGCACCAGAGAAAATGACCCTGTCCGGGATTCCTCTGGGAAGCAACACAGCAATAAGTGCATCATGTGTGCAGAGAAGTTGTGAGTAGAAGGGAAGGGAAAGAAAAGAAAAAAAAAAAAAGGCAGCTTTTTCTGTTAGACTGAGAAAGCGGCTGCTGGAACGACCTGGCTGCGGGTGCCAGTGGATGGGATCACTCCCCCTCCTGCCGACGGCGGTGGGGAAAACCTCTCGCTCCCTGGAGCACTGTGGTATTCACTTTCTCATCTTGCTTCCCTTCCAGCAAAAGAGAGAATGAGCAGAAGTTCTCTAAAAACAGACAAGGAAAAGATAAGGTGAGATTAAAATATTAGGCAGGTCAATATAAAGCTTTTATTGAATTTTCACCCAAGATAGAGAAAAGGCAACATTATTCTGCTCGGTTGCTCTGTCTCTACTGATTTAATTTTGAGATCCGCTTTCCTTTCCCTCCTTATTTCTTGTTCGTGCTCTTGAATCCCCCAAGTGAACAACTTGTGCTTGAACGTTCTGGCCTCACCCACTGACCTGTGGATCTAGGGCCGGGGAAATCCCATCAGAATAAGAAACCAGCTGTGCCGCAGTGTCCCGACGCCTGGCTCAAGGGTGGAGAAGCCAGTGCTGCTGAGGGTGCTTATTAGGTTAAAATGAAAAATCCAGGTGAAAAGCTCTGAAAAGTTCAAGAGCTCATTATATTCTGGGAGGAGAGCCCAGCCCTGCACTATTTCCATGGGCCTGTGGCTCAGGTTTAGCTTTTTTTGTTGGAAACTTTGTTCTCACTGTGCTGCCATTTGCCCCCTTCACCCTGCCACTCCGCGGCCACCGTGCCCCTGTGCGCTGGTGTTTTCCTGGCAAAAGCAGTTCTGTAAGGAGGGAAAAGAGACCCTTTCCAACGCTTACCTTTTGATCTCTGCCATGGCAGGGACTGGTGCAGTCCCCTTAAGCTCCAGTCTTGGGGATAATCCTGTTTTGGTGCTTTTCTTAATGACTTTGGCATGAAAAAATGGAAGCGTGAGTGAAATTTGCTGATGGCAAAGCTGGGAGGCAGTATCAGCAGAGGAGAATCAGCAGATCACTCGGGACTAATTGGATAACGCTGAGGCCTGGAGTAATAGAAACAAGATAAAATGTAATAACAGCGCAGGATCACACAGTCAGTGATTAACGAGAATTCCTGCTTGTCGGCTAGAAGTGACAAAGGATAAGAAAGCCCTACATTTATTAGTGGGTCAGGGATGCGACGGGCCATGAAAAAGGCAAATGCAAGTCTTAGATGTACCCAGCGAGGATTTTGCAGCAGAGGTCGGGAAGTTAACAGAGCTCCAAAAATGCTAGTTCAAAGGGAGCCTGTTTGAGAGAGGCTATTAGGGGAAGGCAGATCTGTCTTGGAGGCGGAGGACTGGGGTGCTGAGCTGGGCTGGTCCCAGGGAACGAGGCACAGAGGGGCTGGGAGAGCTTCTCTGGGCTTGTTGGGGAGGGAAAGCATCGCCTGAGCCGCACAGGGGTGCGAGCACGTGCTGGGATGGGGAGAAGCAGGGAGGCTCCCGGGCAGCCCCTCTGAAGTGGGGCGCGACGTTTATTTCTGATGGGAGCAATGCGATGTGGCTGCTGGCCACAGCAGGTGCCAGCCCGTCCTGTGCCGGGTGATCTCTCTTCTACCCGTGGCTAGTTTGGCTCTAGGGAAAAGTGGGAGTTTCTGCTCTAAGTGTTTTGCTGGCGTTAGTCCAGTAGCAAAGCTGAGGAGCCGGAGGCTGAGGTGCCCCGGGTAGGATGGAGGAGACAATGCTGGGGAAATCCCCTGGCAGACAGGACGAGGCGCTGGAAACTTCTCAGCGGAGCAAAGGATGAGGTCAGTGACCTGCTAAGGATGCAAGCTAGCTAAAACTCTCCTGTGCGCGAAACAGGTGGAAAATTGCAAGTGTTAAAACCAATTTGTAAAAAAAAAAAATAAAGATTAAGTGGGATCCAGTTAGTTATCCTCTCTACTTGCTGTTTGGAATCGGCTATTGCAGTGTCAGAAATAGGTGGGATTATGGGCAAATTAACATGGTTTCTGTACAGTGATTTTGAACAGGGAACAAATTAACCATCTACTCTCCAAACACCCTTCCACTGCTCATGGGCTATTAAATATGTTTACACTGTGCTTTTATGTTTTGACTGCTGCTTCTTGATTGATTCCNGTACTACTCGCTTTGTAAAGCAACTATTATCTGGGCT
Organism: Stercorarius parasiticus; assembly: GCA_013396915.1. Classification (NCBI taxonomy): domain Eukaryota; kingdom Metazoa; phylum Chordata; class Aves; order Charadriiformes; family Stercorariidae; genus Stercorarius; species Stercorarius parasiticus. The sequence continues at coordinate 192,931 of VWZL01000538.1, read as the reverse complement.
GTGATCTGGGAAAAGGCTGTAGCTGTGTATTAAGGATCGTGGGAGAAGTGGGAGGGACTTCATTACCGTATCGGTCGCATCACTGGCATGCTTTGGATAGCCCAACAAGGAGAATAATAATTAGTCGGACCATACTAGAAAACTCCCAACACGTGCTGCGCAGGCAGAGGGACCCATAATTTTTCTGAGTCACTCCGCTGTTTGCATTCTAAGTGGCTGGTACTGCACACCCTCGTCTCTTGCCCACACCCAGGCTCTCCTGTGATGCCTTTGTGATGGTTCAATGCTTTCCTGGTAGGAAACTCCAAGTTTCTAAGAATCAGACCAATAAGACGAGGAGGACAGGGTGCCCTAACCGCTGCCCTCCTTCCGCAGGATGACTGCAGTGAGTATCGCTCCCAGTTTGAAGCCGGCGGACGACTGTCCTGCACGAGGGAGAATGACCCTGTCCGGGATTCCTCTGGCAAGCAGCACATCAACAAATGTCTCATGTGCGCTGAGAAGTTGTGAGTACAGCTTCCTCTGAGCAGCAACAGCACAGAGGGCAACCTCCCGCTGCGAAACCGCAGCTTCTCCCTGTGGAGCTGCATCTGGGCGATGCCTGGGAGAGAGTCCTGAATCCCAGTGGCCCTCCAAGAGGTGCTCCGGCAGTAGGGCCCCGCCACTGCCCCTCTTCCCACTTCCCTTTCGGCGCGAAGGGCCCAGGGGCAGGTGAGAAGCAGTGTGGAGTAGAGGAGGAGAAGGAAGGTTGATAGAGTCCCAGGGGACTGTCAGGTGCGGGCAGCTCCTGAGGAGTTTCCCATGCGTGTACTTTGCCTTCCAGATGCTCTCTCTCTACTCCCATAGAGCATATGCAGAAGCAGCCCTGATATGAAAACAGCCACCTGGATCCAGGATGTAGCGTACAGTGGGAATGGTGAGGAGAAGGGAGAAGGCTTAGGGGTGGGAAGTAGGAACAGGACCACCAGGAACAGGGACTGCGGATGGGGGGGCGGTGCCCAATGGCATGACGTGGGCTTACAGGGCAGACCCAGGTCCCGGTGGCACTTGCACTGCCATAGCGCTCTCTTTTCCTCCTCTCCCCTTCTTTCAGCAAAAAGGAAGCTCAAAGAGGAGGTCAGTCTGGTGGAACTGCCCAGCGCAACAAACCGCTCACTTCAGAGCGTATGAAGCAGGTGAGGTGGAGCTTGGAGCCTGCTCTGAGCTCAGAGAAAGGGGCTGGTGAGAGTCCCTGGGATCCTGATGGCCAGGGACTCTCTGTGGTCAGCCTGGGGCGACCACGGTGCTTGGGACGCTGGAGCCAGCTGACGATGGGGGAGAAGCAGGTTGTATTGCAAAGCCTTGCTCGTTTGTGGGACGGACCTGTGTGTAAGCATACAAAGTGGGCACGCTGGGACCTGGCAGAACAGCCCCTCTTGCTTGCCCAATGGTGCGATGCTATATATGAGATAAAGGGCAGGTTCAGACTCCCCGCAGTCCTGTCAGCCCTCAGATGATAACATTCGGTGGGTATTAAAGCCTGTACGGAGCAAGCATCAAACCTGCTTCTCCAGGAACAGCCCTGCAACTCCCTGGGTCTGGGAGGAGGAGGAGGAGGGGGAAGGACAGGAGCTGCTTTAGCTTTGCTGCTTCTCTAGTTGTATAAAAGTTGTTTCTATGCTTGGCTGCTGAACGTGATCCTGGCCTTATTGCAGAAGAACTGTGCTGGTTCAGGGCCGCAGCAGGGCGTGAATGAGAGACGTCCCTTCTCGTCGAGCAGAGGGTGAGTACAGCAGCACCTGGGGTGGCAGCCTGTCCCCCCGACGGCCCCACAATCCCTGGCACTGGTTTCTGCCCCCTTCTGCCTACATGTTTTTCCCTAGGGGTGGCTAGGAGGTTCATTGTAGCAGGAATGGTTTGGTAGCACGCAAGTGGCACGCTCTGGGATGGAGAATTGAACACTGTGGCGTTTGGTGCTCAGTACAGCACTTCTCCCCACTGGCGAAAACAGTGGTGGGGAAGAGATGTGTAGAGCAGGGCGTGTTTCTCATGCAACCCTTGCTCCTTTTTGTCCTTGACTTCCCTGTGCATAAAGCACCAGTGATTGTTGTGCTCAGAATCCCTCTCGGCACACCTTTGCTCAGCAAACCCTGTCTCCTGGCAGGGCCCATGGCTGCTGCCTGGCCCTGGCTTATCCTCACTCGCTGGCTCGAAGGCAGTGCCTGGCGCACCATGTGCTTTCTGGGCACACTGGTCGGGCACTCCTGTTTGTTTTATATCTCCTGGACCCGAGCAGGACTCAGTTGCTGCTTTTTCAGAGCCTTTTCTGGGGAGCTCTGAGATTTCCTGCTTTCGGCTGGTGTGGTCCCTTCTTCTCCCCACCCACCCAGCCAGCAGTGCCAGCGGACAGACAGAGCCCTGGGGTGGTGACACACTTGGGTTGAGCACAGGGCAAGGTTTGTCCTGCTGTTGGCTGCCTCCCATTAGCAAGTGGCTGGGGGGGGCTTCTTGCCCTCTCCTCTCCCGGTGGGTGGGTGCTGCCGTAGTGCAAGCAGCTCCCCAGGGGCTGGGGGGGTGTCTGTGGGGAGGGTGGGTTCGCACTGGGCTCCCCCCGTTCTGGAGAGGAGGTGTGATGGGCTGCCTCTCTGCTCTTTCCCTGCCAGCCCGCAAGGAAACGTGGCTCAGAGTGGTAGGAACTGCAACCCTGGCCACAAGACGCAGAACAGAGACACCAACGCCTACCAGCTGGTAAACCCACCTCCTGCATCTCGGACGGCGGCTGTGCGGGCAGAAACGGGGACCTGTCCCATGGGGTGTTCCTCCACTGGCTCTGAGCCCCGCCGGCTCCTTTCCCAGCAGCTGCTCCTGTTTCTGCTGTGACCTTAAAGCTTCTCAGTTGGCCCCATGTCCTTGGAAGGGTTTGAATGAGTGAAAGCATCTGTACCTTGATGCTGACCCCTGTATTGCCCAGCACAGGAGAAGAGGGAAGGAGAGCAGGGCTGGATTTGCCCATATGAGACCCTCCGAAGCCAGTTTTGCTTCTGGGGTTGGCTCCTCATGGAAGTACCTCAGCTGTGAGGGTGCTGGCATTGAGCTCAGGCTGGATGCCTGCCCCACATGTAGCCAAAGTGGGGCGAGGAGTGCCACCCCCAACATGTTGAGAAGGTGCTGAGTCGAAGGCCGTGGCTGGAGCAGGGTGATGGAGGTGACCAGGGCATGAGGACAGGGTTGGCAGGGGGAGGGAGTGATAAAGGGGGAAGCACTGCGCGGTAGGTGATGGCTGCCTATGGAATAAGGTGGGAGGAAGATGAAGGTGTCTGCTCTACCTTGTGCCTACCAAAAGAAAATGCAATGGTTTCAACCAAGCTAAAAGTTGAAAATATGAAACTAACAAGAGAAAATCAGTTGCCATGAAAAGGGTGACTAAACTATGGACCTCACTGTCACGGGGTGTGGTCAGGAGCTAGGATGGTTAAAAATCGACCTGATGTTTTAATCCCTCCAGCATTTGCATACAGTAATTTTAAATAACATTTTGGAAGGGATAGGGAATGTGGTTCTGTGGGGCTGGAGGGACCTTACTACAAACTGCCGTAACTCCCTCTGAAGCTCTGTCACTGACCACTTCTAGAAAAGGGATGTTTAAGTAAAAAAAGATCCCGATAGGTGGTTCAGGTGCAGCAATTTTGATGCATTCCAAAGGAAGCATTAGGCATAATAACTCCAGTCTGCTTCAGGGCTTAGTGGTATTTCCTGGTAGCACCGGAGGAGGAGTGGATGCTGATGAGCCTGACTGACGAGAGGTGATTCAGAGAGCAAATCTGCTCCTCTCCTCTTTCCAGGGCCACCCGTGGGTTTTGTCACAGGCAGCTCCAATTCTCCAGAGCCAAAAGAGGGGAGGCACTGGCTGCTGGGACCCGAGATACGCGGGGCTGCCGGTGGGGTGGCCGCCTGCCCTGGGCAGTAATGCAGGCACGGGGGTCGTGCTGCAGGCAGCAGTGTCTGGCCCGTAGGAGGGCATCTAGCAGTGAATTGTAAAAGGTCAGCGTTCTCTGCCTTCATGTCATCGCTAATTACCCAGATAAGAGAGGAAGCAGCGCATTAATGAAATTAGCAAGTGACGTTTAACCAGCAGGTGCTATCACAGCACCCCAATGTCACCGAACCCCCCGTGCCACCCGGCACGAAACCTGCCCTCCCTGCGGTGCTGTTGGTAAACCATCCGTTTGTGCTAAATGGTGCATCTTAGGTGGGACAGGAGGAGAAATGTCCTCTCTGTCCCAGTCCTCCTGTCCCAGCTGCAGCTCTCCTCCGATTGCACCACTTGCAGCCATTGCAACATGTTTTAGAGCACCCGGAGGAGGGGATGGGAACCCATGAGTCACCCCTTGGTCCTGGTCTGTTTTTCATCACCTGGAGCGGAGGTGGGCGGCCAGGCTGAGGAAGGGGCTGTGTGTGTGCCAGGGACCTCTGCTGTTTGAAATTTGCTACGACTCTGCAAACACTCGCCCCGGCATCCTTGTCAGGTGGAGACCTAAGTGCGAGAGGCTTTTTGGGATCCCAAAAGGCTGCTCCTTGTGCTGTGAGTTTGTCCTGGTTGGTCCCACGTGTGGTTTGTAAGGAAAGCGGTGTCTAAATGTTCTCATTGTCATGCTCGAGAGGAGACGTGAGAGCACCCTTAATTAGTCACAGCTGCTCATGCATGCTTCTGTCTCTGAACTCAGTGGGTGTCAGAAGCTGTGCTGTGTGTCGCACTGCCCTCGGGCTGCTGTAGAGGTTTTTCCTTAATTTTGGCCAATGGGTTTCATCTTCATTCTTGGATATATGAAACGGCATCAAAGCGCCCCGATAAGGAGGATGAGGAAGAGGTAGCAGAGGTTTTCATCTTCTTGTGGATGCCCAGTGAGAGAAATAAACCTGCCCTGGCGCCGAGGTGGATCAGATGAGGGGGTCTGTGCCTGGCGGTGGAGCAGGGCCCCCAGAAGCTTGGCTGGCCAGCCCAACAAGAGACACCGCCTCTTTACAAGTCTGGCCTTGCTGGAGGAGTGGTGGACGTGCCGCAGGGCAGAGGGGCCCCACGGCAAGGCTTGCTTTGTAAGCGCTTTTAAGTCGCGTAAAGGAGGGTCTTGCAAGTGAACCAGCGCCAAATGTGATTTCTTTCTCTCTTCAGCTGGACTGTGATCGAATTCTGCACGGGGTAAAGGGTGGAAGGATTTTCTGCAGCAAATCCTCACAACCAGTCTGTGGCACTGATGGGAAAACGTACAAAAATGAATGTGACTTGTGTTCAGCTGCCATGTGAGTAGGCGGAGAGATTTCAGTAATACAGGGCCATCCACCATTCCCGAGTGTCTTTTGCAGCACAGTGTTTGTTTTGATATATCATGACTCACTATCAAGTGTGTCCTTGGTGCCTTGCTGTTAAGCAAACATAGATCAAAATGCCTGAGATTAATCTGATGACAGCTAATTAAGATACGCAAGTTTCCAGAGTCCCCTATTCCCTTTCTGCCCGATCGTAAGATTGTTTGGGGAGTAATAAACGCCACCGTATTGGAAGTAGCATCAAAGTATTACGGAGTCCACAGAGGACTGTCATGCCGATGGCAGAGAGCTGTGGCATTGCAAGTGAATAATAAGCAATGTCTTGTCCTCCCTTTGCAGGAGAGCTTCAAACTACATCACGGTAAACTATCGAGGTGAATGCCGAAAGCCTGCCCCTGAAGTGGTAAGCGGCATGCCACGGCTGGGCTGGGGAAACATCAATCTTTCCCTTTCCCCTTGTGAAACTCATGGGGGCCTGATCCAGGCAGCCACAACGGAGAGTGAAAAATGAGAAGTACTTGGCGGTCAGTCACCGGCTGCCCCGCTGGGCTCTTCTGCAGTAGCTGGGGGTCAACGCCTTGACCCTGCAGGCAGGTTAACTAGCAGGTTAATTGAAAGAACAAGTTGACTGAATGAAGGGGTTAATTAAAGCCATGCTCTCTGGCTGCTATTCAGCCATGTGGTCTAGCGCATTCCAGTACTCTTAAGGTCGTCCTGGGGAGTCCTACAGGTTAGGAGGGCTCAGTTGTATCGCAGACTGGGAGGGAAGAGGGGTATTGGAGCCCCAGATCTCTTCTGGGTTTTTTCTTTTTTTTTTTCTTTTCTTCCCCCTCCCTGGGGTGGAATGTTGCTGAGAGGTGGAGAAAACGGCCACCCAAAGTGCCTCTTGGCTGTGTGTAGCGTCCCATTTCTCACTCCAAGTGCGTGCTGGGGAGCCAGCCTGCCCCCTGCAGCTGTGGTGGGAGCATCAGAGCCACAGGAGTGGGGTGCTCACGGTCCACGTGTTTAAATACAGGTTCAGAATTGGGTTTATTGTATAATGTGGGCATAGTCCCTGTGTTTTACCTAGGCTGTAGGGTAGGAGAATGACGTGCCTGGGAAAACATCTGGCTTTCCTCCGGGGACTTTGGTGAGGCCAGAAAGACTAGAACTGCGTCAACCATAAAGGCTCACTTCTCAAATAACATCCAGAGAGACAGTTGGGAAATGAAAATTATTTACTAAGTGGCATACTTTTGGGAAAGGTCTTGGGCCTTGACATCTTGTGTGATCCCATATAGCAGACAAGTTAAATATTTCTCAGTTGTGCTTTGTCTTTCCACCAGTGGCAGCTTGGCAGTCTCCAGTATTTTTATCTGCAGCCAGGGTCTGAGGTTTTGTCTCTTGAGTGCGCGGGATGCCCTGTAACACCCGGGGAGGACTGTCCTCTGTATTGGCATGAACTCTTGAGAAAATGAATATTCATCCCCAGGGAAATACTGAGATTTGTTCCCACTTTCCAGACCTGGAGAGAATCAAAATATTGAACCAGCCAAGCAGAGTTGTTCTGCAAAGTTTTGGATGGGAGCTTTGGCTTCTGAATATGAATTTGGTATCAATGTGTTTGTAGGCAGTGAAGAGCTTTCCTGTCGGATAGCCGTCGTGCCGTAGTGTCATGCCATGCCTTCCTCTGCTCAGTGCCAGGATGCCAGCAGATCCCCAAAACATTAAAAAGTAAACATCCCAGCTCCCCTTCCCCTCTTCTGTAAAGCAGTAGAGTGCTCTGAACTTTATTTAAAGTTGAAGAAATTGTGGTGCAGAGAGAAATAATTTTGCCTGTGATCATGCTGGAGGCCTTCATGTCTTGACCTTTAGTGTGATGGAGCCACTGTTGGCTTGTGTGTTCTGGGAGTGTGGGGAGACCAGGCGCTACACAAGGTGACTGTGCTTACACTGACCAGGGCGGACGGGGTTGGGTGTACAACGGCAACTGAAAAACAGAGAGGTTTCCCACAAAACCGTGCCTGGTCTGGAACTCCTTACTCTTCCATGTTCTACCAAGCTGTTGTGGCTCTCAAGCCTTTGCAATTAGAGGGCTGCGCTATTTACAGAAAGTCAGGCAGCTTGTAGCTATGCTGAGTATTCCGAGGAGAGTTGGATGCAATTAAAAGGGAAAGTGATAAGCTTTTTCCTTGGGGCAAAAAAGCGCCGAACATGAACCCCCGTGCACAATGATTTATTCCTTGTTTATGTATACTAAGTCACCTGAAGAATCAGATTGGAAATACGTGGGACCCCATTTCTTTGGAAAACCTTTTGAGTCCATCAAAAACTTTCCCTATTTCTCAGTTGGAAGCTTATGAACAACGTACAGAGCAATGTTATTTTCAGCACTGAAATTCATGGTCACTTGCAGTATAATGAATTCTTCTTTTACTGAAGGTGCAGGCACTCAATATATGCTACTAAAACCAGAGGAAACCAGCTCCAGCAGTGCTTTTGGCATCAGGAATGGTTTTAGACCATTGCGATGTGCAGGAAAAAAAATGCAAAGGCCTCTCTATAAGCTTTGGAGACAGATAAATTGTTACCCAAAACCGTAATATTTCCTCGAGTTGTATTTTGAAATTGTCCATGGAGGGTGCTGGGGTGCCTGACGAAATGTTTGTCCGAGCTCATCCCTCTGCAGCTCAGTGTCTACGTCTAGTCCTGCCAGCAAAGCTCCTGCTGGATTTCCAGGCGTTTCTGGCAACTCTCCCTGCCTGGTGGCCAGATTGCCATCAGGGGAGGGATGCTTGCAGGAAGGCATGGGAAGCAGTGTGGTTTGAGAGAGATCTGACGCTAAAGGGTGTATCTGTGCACTGCTGTGATGGAAAACCTTGATGCAGAGAGAGCCTGTCCCCGGGGCCTCGGGCTGGCCGGTGTCCCAGCTCACCACCTTCTCTGTGCCGTAACAAATTCCTTTGATCCTTTGCCGCTTTACTGCGGATGAACGTTAGGTCTGAGTCCTGGGCTTAGACACCTTTTTTGGTAAGCTAGCTGGCCGCTAGTTCCTGCGGTGCTACGTCATACAGGTGAATTTGTTGTGGGTCTTTGCAGTACATTTCACTTTTAATGCTGCGTATCTTGCAGTTCCTTTACTTGTTCAAAGGGGTTTTTTTCCACAAATCACCCATGTGATAGTCACCAGTTCGCCCACATTAGTCAATACGTCAGGTGAAAAAAAAGGAGATAACCAATTTCTCCTCTTTTAAAATCCGTTTCTTAACAAAGAGATAACTCCCAGGTTTGCAATGGGCAAGTCCTGTTTTTCTTACAATGCTTTCTATTTTGTCACGTTTCTTTTTAAGGTGGCAGAAGGAGGAAAAAGAAAAAAAGCAGGATCTTTCCCAGTTAGATAGTAGGTGTGGAAAGCACCTAGCTTTTGGGCTGAAATTCGTCGTGTTTTCCTAGGCTGGCAGCGACCAACCTGCCTGCCCTGGTGCCAGGCTCTGCTGCAGTTGCTTCGTGTGGCCGCTGAGCTGGCTGCAGGGGTTGTCACACCGATGCTAATGCTCTGCGAGTGTCACACAGCCATGGTCGTGCTCGGGGATGGTCTTATCTTTTGCTTTTTCTTTCCAGGATTAATGGAGTTCAGACTGCCAGCCAACACCAGGGATCAGCTGCGACCAAAGGTACAGAGAGGGGCAGTGATTTACCCCCTCTCGGCCAGCCTGTCCTCTGGAGCTTGTGTTTCCCAAGGGCTGGAGCGTCCGACCTTGCCCGGGTGGGCTGCAGGGCTGAGGCGAAGGGCTCTGCAGCGTGTGTTTCCCTCTCCCTGCAGCCAGGGGATGGACGGTGGGGCTGAGCCTGTGGGAATGTGCAGACTTTCTAGTGCCTGTGGTGGTGAGCTCTGCCTATTCCTTCCCCCCCCAGCTCTGGTTTTTCAGCCAAGCTGTCCCTGTGGAGCAGGGAGGGCGCTGGCAGAGCGGCATGCTGCTGTTCCCCATCATGGGGAGGCAGAGGTGGCCCAGAGCCCCTACACAGCATGGGAGCATCCCAGCTTTGAGGCTTCCTCGTGGTCTTTTCAGGTCCCTTTGCCTTCTGGGACTATAGCAATAAACTGTCTCCCCCTGTCTCCCTAGGGCAAGTAAAGGAAGAGTTGACGTCGAGCATCAGGGGAGCTGCTGAGTCTCCAGGACTGCCAGAGCTGCCTTCATCCGCTTCTGCAGCGAACGGGGCCCGTCCTTGCTCAGGTGGAGGGCGAAGGGCTGTGGGGACCCAGAGGTGTCTTCCCAGGTCTGCCCCACGCATGCCGTTGCGGTCTTTGCCGCCTCGCTGTGTCTTTGCGTGCTTCTACAATAAAGATAACTCAGCAGCTTCATGTCACTTTTCTTCACTAAGCCTTGTGGGACCAAGAGGCCACCACTCCGGCTTTACGCTGCGTGCCCCTTAGGCAATAAGCAAGCGCAGAGGCCCCTGGGGTGCACCAGCTGCTGTAAATACCCGGCAAAGATGTTGGACCCAAGGAGGAAGAGCGTGGTCCAGGGTTTTGTGAGGAGGGACCAGGGGTCAGGTTCTCTCTGACTCGTTGTGGGGTCTTGGGTCAATCACTTCGCCGCCCTTTCATCCCTTTTCTCTTGCCTGTAAAACGGACATTAAAGGATACACTACCTACCTCAGAGGGTTGTTTTGAGATTTAATTGGTTTACATTTGGAAACCCACAGAGGAAAATTGGTTTTAAAGCACCCCACGTATTGGGCTGGCGGTTTAGCGGTTGCAGTAAGTGTCCCCTTCCAGCTGCCTCACCTGAGGCGCTGGGAAATGCAGACCACTTTGAGCAGCTGTGGGAAGTAGATATGCTTTGACTGGTCATGTTAGATGGTGTGCTAAGGCCTGCCCCACCAAAGCTGGAGCTGGGGCCACAGCCAGGAAGGTCTCTGGGATCTGGAGGTGTGAATTTGGCCAGCAGCATTTCTCCCTCTGAGAGGGCAGAAGCGCTGGTGGCACCCTTGAGGCAGTGCTGGCCAAGCAGAAAGCTCAGCCAACTTGGTGGCTCATGGACCTTTCACCATGTGCTTCTGGGTCACCCTTCGGCCTTGGCCTGAACTTCTTTCCCCAATCAGGGCCCTGTGGGCACAAGGGCTTGGGCAGTGCCCATCTCAGGAGGCATCTCCTGCAGGGGAGGGGTCCTTCACTGGGGGTCCTGGTGGTGGGGGAGATGGAGAAGTGAGAATTTCTGTGGTGTTGAATGGCTTAAGCTGTTTAAGGAAAAGTATCGTTGTTTTGGGATGTACCTGATTTACAGCCAGTCCTAATTCGTTTGTAGTCTGAAACGATTTTAAGATGAAGCCAGGTCTTTGAGCGAAGGGCTCCCCTGGCTCCCTGGGGGCAACGTATCTGAGAACGGGGTGGGATTTGCAAAGCGGGAGGCTCTGGTGGTGGGTTAGCAGAAATCTGGCAGTTTGCACGCACTTGCTGTACTTTCTTTTATAGCCGTTACTTAAAGCAAATATGTTCTTTATTTGTATAAACTTTATTGCAGGAAATTTCCAGAAGACCTTGAGTGAACACACAGTGTTTGAGTCCATTTCAGCTGTGACCTGATCTGTAAACACTTTCTGTTGCAGATAAGGCTGGAGAGACTTTCGTTCAGATTTTGGCAGGATTTTACCTAATACCAATTAATTTCACTCCCACCAAAGACGTAGATTTTTATTTTTTTTTTCAATTAAGTTATCAAATCCTTTTTTTTCCTACTGCAGTTAATAAGAATTGATTTTAAACTCTCAAAATGCTGACGCACGCATCATGTTTTATTTCTGCTGATAATATTAAAATCTCATTTTATTATCAGCAGACTCTGGCATAAGTAGCTGTTAATATTTTTTTTTATGCTGATTTTTAACGTGAGCAAACACCGTGATTCAGAAATAAATTATTACTGTCTATTCCTACGTGGAAAATCCCCTCGCCGTGTAGAGTCATGCAGGGCGGAAGTCGCCAGTTTGGCCCTGGTTAGCTGTTCTGGGGGATGCAGGGTTTGTCTGCCTCTGAGCCCTGAAGAAACAAGTTAATTCTTGAATGTTATTTGTGCAGCCCGAGAATGATGAATATCAGGCAGTAAAAACGTTCTCTGATGATGTCTGCTCGCCGATTCCAGCTAAAAATCACGTGCAGGGACATCTACGTGGTTTCATAAAAGCAGTGCACAATTTGTGGCTTAAAATAAATTCTTGCAAATGGAAATCGGCGCACTTGAAAGCTATTATGATTTGTAGTGATTTCAAGTATTTAGGTTTTGAAATAATCACCCGTAAAACCTGCATTAGCCGTGCTCCAAAAGCAAGGAACTGATGAAGGCGGTGCCCCAGTAGCCTCTTCTGTCAGTATTTGAGCACCTTCTGAATTTCTCCTGCTGCTAGCGGAAATTATCATCCACAAAAATCGCAGCTGGCGATAAGGGGTTGTTAAACAGATTCCAAACCCGTCTGCCGAGAAGGCGTAGGACAGTGACTTGCTAAAAGGGCCTGTGCTCTCACTGAGAGCCCTACCAGAGGTAGCAATGCTAACTCCTTTCTGCTCTCGGCAGCCTGCCTGGTCTGTCCTTTCTTGCCTTACCCCCCTTTTTGCAGATCGCTCCAAGGGCTCGATGATGATGTCTGTCCCGCGCAGCTCTGGCTGGGCTCGGTGTGAGCGATGCCACCCGTTATTTCTATCAGGTTCCTGGGGAGGAGGAGGCAAAAGCTCAAGAGGTATTGGGAATTTATTACCCTTTCTTCTACGTGTGCTCTCGGTTACCCTTTGTGTTGCCCTCTAGCACAGTAACGAGGCTAAAACCGTCCTCTACCAACCTGGAAAGCTACCGGCACTCTGGGGAGTCTTCAGTTTGCTGTAAATTACACTTTATTAAGGGCGTCTCTTGCCAAGATCCACAGACCCCGTGTGGTTCACAGCAGTTTCTGAGGTTTTGCAGAACTGGCGTTATGAATCGGTGGCTTCGGTCTCCAGGACTCTCAACATGGTTGGGTTTTGAGCTAAATGACTCTCTGCGGGGGCCTTGAGTCTCGCCTTTTTTCATAAAAGGTGTCAGGTGCTTATGCAATTCTTCAGGGTGTGGAAATGCTTCTCTTGGTATATAGTGAGGACTGTTGATTCTGGCAGATGACTCGGCAGACCTTGAGCTCACCATGGTGTTTCTCAATCCTCTGCGGTCTGTCCGTCTGAAGCCTGGTGGCTCTGCCCACTACCTCGCAGCTGCTTTCAAGGCCACCATGGAGGGAGAGCCCCTGCATGGCAGCACGGTGTGCTCCGGCCGGGGAACCTCTCACACTCTGCCACAGTGCCAGAAATCCTGCAGTTCAGGGGCGTTTGCTTCTCCAAGAGCTGAGCGAGTCGTGACGAGGAAAGCCTGACGCTATTTGTGCAGGGAAGTCCCTCTGCGTCTGCTGCAGAGCTCTCTTTTCTGTCTCTCCCTACATCCCTGGGACACTCAGTCCCACCAAACAACTGCTGTGTACGGGTACCCGGGGGTTTCAGCATTATTTGCCTTGATGATCGCAACTTCTGCTCCATGGCCCATCTGCTTTCATCCTGGGGACTGGTGAATGGGCTTCTCTCTTTCCTCTCCCCTGTTTGGCATCCGTTAGCACATCTGTCCTTTCCTGCGAGGGACTCCCTACTGCAGGGAGCTCTTGTCCAGGCCATTTCCGTGGGATCTCCCTGCTCCAGTCTGCTGCAGGAGCCCTCCCACCAGGACTACAACACAAGAACTTTCTATGCTTTCCCCCGCATGAAGGTACGAGCAACTCCGCTCAAGTTGTTCACTGAAAATAGTAAGATGTAAATGCAGCTACTTGCAAATTACAAATCCAGGTGAGAATTCACAATTCGCCTTGATGTTGGAGGTCCCAAAAGAAAGAGTTTATTGTTAGGCGTAGTAACAACCGCACACTTGGTTGGTGGGTGGGAAGCATAGACAATTTCAACTTATATTTCTGAAAAAGAGGCGAGTTGGCTGTATTGCCTTCTGGCCTCAAAGGGGTTGCTTCTTTTCTTGGCCTATGTCAGCGAAATTCTGCAGAAATGGTGGCAGATGACTCACAGCTGGGACTAGAGGTAACCTGCAGAAGGAAAGGAGGATGGTGCCCATGTCCAGGGCTGCTCAGCCAGGTGGGCTTTGCAGAGCCTCCCATTCCCGGCAAAGGGAAAATAAACAGGTAGATGTCAACACAGCATGACTGCAAGTGGGGGTTGCACAAACACAAAGGTGTAAATACATGGGGAAAACCAAAGGTCTCCCCGTTCGGCCTGAGTGAGGCGTGCTGCACCTTCTGCTCTGGTCCTGGAGGGCTCCGTCCTGAAGGACAAATGGCTGCTGGAAAAAGCTCTGCTGAATGGCTCTGTGTGAAGCAGATGGCTCGCTTGTAGGGTCGCAGCATGGATCTTCCTTGTGCACAGGTCCGGAGCCCAAAGCTGAGCACTATGTGCCTTGGCTGACCCAGGGAACAGTAGACACGTGCTATAGCTGCGGTGATGTTTACTAGGTCCCAGTTCCTTCTCTAGATCCTTGACAAGTGTTTGCTGTTCTCTCCCTTTAATCTGCCTCCTATTGCAAACTATTTCCCAAATTTAATAACTTAGTTGGAAGAGAATTGCTGTGATCTTGACAGAACCTGCTGAGTCAATCTATTTTAACTGCAGATTTGGTTTGCAAATAATATCTCCTTTCCGATAAGGTTCAGGTGTGGTCTCTGTGGACGTTGGCAGGAATTTGCTTGACCATGACAGCTTTTACAGAGTCTGGCAATTAAGCTGTCAAGATACATTTTCCTCCGCCAGGAGGCATTAATTGATGATACTCTTGGCTGGAATAAGCCCTGAGAGATGGGTATTGTAATCAGGATGAGCAGAGGTCCTTGTAGTTGAGGCTTGCGTTGGTTCAAAGGTCTGGAGTCCTTGACATTTGGTGGAAGTGAGATAAGGGACAGGGCAGGAGACGTTGGGGTTGAATATCAAGGGGAAGGAATGAAAACAAGATATATGAATAGAGATCTCTCTAGCGTCACTAGAGATTAACGTGCCTGGAAATGCTGGCATTTGGGGAGACGTTAGCTTTTCAGATGCACGCTGCAAACTACTCATATTAGCAGAGCTCCTGGATGTGAAAGCAAATAGAATTTTCCGTTAGGTAATCCCCAAAATCGTGTTATTGTTTCAAGTGAGAAAGATGTTGGAGACGTCCTTCTCTTAGAAAATAAAACCGGGATGATTCAACACGAGCTCGCTCTGTTTAAATTATGTAAAAAATAGATCTGCAAGTAAGGATTTTGATTACCAAGTACAGAATTTGAAAGATTAGAAGTTAGTGAGAAATTTGGAGAATTTAGGTTCCCAGTTGAGAAGACTGGGACTGAGACCAGTCCAGAGAATCACCAAAGACCTCCTTAAAGAACAAAAAAAGGGTTCAGGACCAATCCAAGTTCTGTTACCTTAATAGTGGGCAAACCTTCAGGAGAAATTTGAAGAAAACTAGAGATATAAACTGCAAAGGGATAATGTACACATTTAATCTTCAGGAAGGAAACCATGCGTGGGCTAATGTCAATCTTTGCAATGTTGGCTGACTTCCTAGATAAAGGAAATACAGTACATCTAGTCTATGCAGAGATCAAAAGCGTTTGGCCTCCTGCCCCATGGGATAGTGTCACTAAGGCTTGGAGGTGGGTCAGGAACTGGCCATGGGGGAGGCGGTAGCAGGTGAGCAGAGGGTACCATGGGAGTTATCTGTCAACAGCCAAACCCAGGGATTTTTAGTACCAAACTTAATGTTTTTGCTCCTTGCTGGAGTACAGAAAAAATCGGCACGTGGAGCAGAGCACCGCTGAGTTTTTTACAACGGGAGAAGAGCAGGATTTCTCCCGCAGAGCACAGGGTGACCTTCTGGGCTGAAATTGCCTGGGCTCAAATTGGGATGAAATACAGCAGTGAAGAGTACAAAATCACGCTCTGAGGTTGAATAATGAGGGTTTTGGCTATCAGCTCAGTTGAAAACTATAGAGGAGGAGAAAGACCTAATTGCCTTTAGCCAGTCGCCGGGTAGATGTGAGCCTGCAACAAGGGGCAGCCCAGGGCTGGGACAGACCCATCCGGGAGGAGAGGGGTCCTGGCACACTCCCCGCTCCCCTTGAGCCATGCAAAAGGTCCCTTCCTGGCATACACACCCATGTCAATCATTAGCTAGACAACCAGAGCTGTGTAAATACATTTTTGGCTTTGAATGTTGATGACAGACCTGGAGCATGACCTAATAAGGTGGGACCACTTGGTATTGTGGTGTGCTATATATTCCCGCTCCTACCTGCAATCTTCCTCTCCCGCACAGAGAGCTAGCAGGCTGCGCTGGAGCGGTGCCTCTGTCTGCCATGAAGATAACGGGGGTTTTCGTGAGGGCGGCTCTAGCCCTTTGCTGCTCCTTAGGTGAGTATTTCCTGGGATGTTGCAGAGATCCACCTAGCTGCATCAGAGCTAAATTTTCATTTCAGTAAAAGTATTTGGGTCTTGTAACGTGGGGGAGAGCCTTGTTCCATGAAGAAATACTCTTGCCGAGAGCGTGCAGCAAAAATTAAGACTTCAAGACTGAGGTTTCGGCAAACCTCATGTGGGCAACTGTTTTCATCTTCTTGGCTTGTAGGAGCAAATTGCTGAAGGAGCAGGAGCTTGCACGCGGGAGTAGTGTCCATAAGGGCAAAGTAAAACTGTTAGAAACGGCATCCTTATCCATGTGAGCAATATAAATGCCAACCTTAACCTCTAGGTTTGCTCTGTAAGTTTACTGTGAGGTTCCTGGTGACTAGAAGGAAGTGTTTGGAGATGGACAGTGCCAGTGGTCCACAGTCATCTTAAACACGCATGTCCAAAATTTTGAAAGTCGAATATAAAGTCTCTTAGAAGAGGTTAAAATCGAAGAGTACCAAATTGAAAGTACCTGTATCGCTTCCCTGTAACATCTTAGGGAGGGATTATTACGTGCTCTCCCCCGTTTTATATCCCCTCAAAAGTGCAGCGAAACTTTATTTAGTAACTTCTAATACATCCTACGACCACTTACTGGCCTAATGTAAACCTACACATTTTCCTAAACCAAATGAACTAGTCAACAACAGTCACTGAATTTAACAGTTTCAAGAAAAGATTTACGTATATCTTCACTGCATATAGTTTGATTTATTTTTTTTCCTGTCTCCATTTTTTTTCTTTCAGGTATTGCCTTTGGAGTCGAGGTGAGCTACAGATCTATTTATTCTGTTCTATTCTAGGTTTCTGGTAAAGTAGAAACAGTATGTAATTATCTGATGAGCAAGTGGATTAAATCTAATGAAAGCTTGGCTGTTCAAATAATATTTTCCAGTGCGTGATTGAATGATGTTGCCAGTTTCACGAGAGAGTAAAAGATCCCCCATTTTTTACAATATTTTCAGTTCATTAAATGAAATGAAAAAAGTGAGAAGTAATTTTATAATCCCATTGTATTAACTCTTAGACATAATTTAGCTGCCCCAAGCCAAAGGCGGTAGGTTACCTCCTCGTGAGGAATACTGTCTTAAGATGATATGCTTGAAACCATCAAAGACTGAGATCCCGGTAATTCTTTTCTATACAGTAAGACCTGCAGAAGCGTGGTGTTCTTGCAGAGGTTTTCTATATCTGTATCATAGAGAGGAAAACAGCAGGGTCTGTGCGATGGATTCGGCTGCAGGTTCTTCCCACGCAGTTACAAGACTCCTGTAACTCACCAGAGACTGCAGCATGATTTGAAGGGATCAGATTTTGAGCGGAGGAGCTCCGGTGTACAGCCGGGCTCCCAATTACCAGCTGCCTTCATTAGGCACCGTCTCACCCACAGCCATCCTTCCTCCCTGCCTCCCCCGGGCCCCGGCAGGAAAGCGCATAATCAGAAACTTCTGTAGGGAAGATTCACTCCTCCTGACTGCCGGAGCAGATTCAAAATAATACCTCCAATTTACCTCCCGGCAGGAGCTGCAGGCGCTGTGGCCGTGGCGGTGGGAGGCTGCATGGGGGTTTCTTCCCATGCGGGAGCCAACGTTGGGTCTGATCCTGTGCTGCTTTCACAGGTTGATTGCAGCCAGTATTCCAGCGGCATCGGCAAGGATGGGACAGCCTGGGTAGCTTGCCCAAGGAACCTGAAGCCAGTCTGCGGTACCGACGGCAACACATACAGCAACGAGTGCGGGATCTGCCTCCACAACAGGTGAGCAGCGCTGGAAACCCAGCAGAAGCTGCAGGGCAAGGGGCTGCGGTAAGGGTGGCAACTTCATCCCCAAAGATGGGCTGGGCAGAGGAGCATGGGAGTTAGCAGCTGGGTCTGACGCTGCCAGCCTCGAGGCGATGCCGCTCTCTGGGGTCCCTGACACAGGTCTGCTTTCTTCTAGGGAGCAGAGGTCCAGCGTGGAGAAGGCACACGATGGAGAATGCGAGCCAAAGTCAATTATGGTAAGACAAAGTCCATGGAAGACTTCATCTGGTTGTAAAAGGGGACAGTTCAAACACCACACAAGAAGAAAACAGAACGTGCACAGCAAAAAGGGAATGAAAATCTGATGATAATTAAAGCTGAGAGGGTTTTTTTATGGGCTATCTGGTACCACGTCTCTGTGCTTTTTAATTCAAATCTAGCCTCTGTAATTGGGAATAAAATGAAAACGTCGTGTTGGCCGAAGGTTAGATCTCACCACCTGGACAGCAGGATCTTATGAAGGACCTCACAAAATCCAAATCACAGTCCTTCTTGCTTATGCCATTTTTTGCAGCGGGAGCGAATTCCCACAGAACTGACTCTGGCTTCCACTTTTCATAGTGGGATTAGTGTGATGACGGATTTGTCCCCAAAGGCTGAGGGAGAGTAAGCGGACTACATAGGAGTGTTATCTCTTTATACCGAAAATGGGTTTTGTTTTCTTTTCTCTATTCCTGCTATTTTTACAGATCGATTGCAGTAGGTACCGAAGAGCTGAAATAGATGGTCACGTCATGGTAGCCTGCCCAAGGATATTGAAACCAGTCTGTGGCTCAGATAGCTTCACTTACGACAACGAATGCGGGATTTGTGCCTACAATGCGTAAGTCTTGTGCATAGAACATCCTTCTGGATAATTAGCGATAGTTAAGGCTCTCAGAAGCACGTCTGTAAAATGCCTTTCTGAGGTCAGATGTCTCTGTAGGTCTCTTTGGAGCTGGCTGCTTGTAATTCTCCAGCCAGCCTGAGTTTTCTTCCCCAGTTTCTGTCTGTGCTCATGAGGGGAATCACAAAAGAACCACAGGACAACGCAGAGCAGAGCCACGAACAGATCAAAGTGTTACTCGTAACACCTACTAACTCCTAACTCTTAATTACCGTGTGATATGGAAATACTGTGCATTTGCTGCTGCCATCTGTGGGGCACGGTCAGACAAGTCAAGCAGTTGTAGTGTCCCACAAGGCAGGTGGGACCTCGCTTTCTCGTCCCAGTGCCTAGCGTGTAATGGGAAAAGTTCTTCTCAAGGCTTCCTAAACAAAGCATTTCTTTCTTTCAGAGAACATCACACCAACGTCAGCAAAATACATGACGGAGAATGCAAGCAGATTGTCACTGTAAGTGCAATAGAAGTCAGAAATCCATCTCTCAGGGCGGTTAGTAGAGAGAGTCCCGAGAACCCCGCAGGTTTCCCCAGGAAACTGCAAGAGGACCGTGTGACAAGGCTTACGAGGGTCCCAGTCCATGCTTTGCCTTTCTGCACAATGAGGGTGGATTTTGCATCCTCCCTGCTCCAAAGAGAGGGCCGTCCCATGCATACCACACCAAACCGGCAAAGGAGCAAGGAGATGGGTATGGAATGAGAAGCTGCAGTGAGCCAGTGCTGCAGAACTCGCCTCCCTACGTACTGAAGTGGCTTTTGTGCCCAACGGGACGCCCAAGATTTCACTTGCCAAAGTGTTGTGCTGTTTGGCCGTTTTCTCTCCACCCTTTGCATCAGGGACTCAAAACTCCCATGCCGGTTGCTTTCACAGACATAGCGAGACTCGTAAGAAAACTAGGCATACGTATTTCTAGAGTACAGTTTATTGCAGATTCATACAGGGCCAACAGCCTGGTGCCTCAGGAAGAGACGCTTCTATATTTCAGCACCAAAATTCTGGGATGTAGAAAGTCCATTCTCCAACTGATAGATAACCATTTTTTCTCTGCCCTTTCAAACCCCGTGCCTTAACTACAGGGATTCTGAAGTAATAAGTAATCACCGAGCTGGAGAAGTGGGGAGAACACCAACACAAACCAAAACAGTATTAGTCGTATTTCCAGCTGGTGAAAGATGTTTCCCACTAAATTCAAGACCCTTTTTTTAAATGAGAATGGGCCCAAATTTTGTATACGTTCTTCTGCCTGAAGGATCCCTTCTCTGAGATAGTCCTTTTTCTTGACTGCTAGAGAACTGGGATAATATTCGGAAAGCTCATTTCTGATTGAAGATTTAGCTTCAGTGTGTCAGGGTTTTGTCCTGTGCAGAAACAATGGAGGCTGGAATACAGAATGAAAAGGTTTTGCATCAACTTTTCTTGCATAGCAAGGGCTTCACCAGAGCTAATTCTCCTTATTTTGACAGCTTGACTGCAATAAGTACCCAACAACCACTAAAGATGGCAAAGTATTAGTATCCTGTCCGAGGATCCTGAACCCAGTTTGCGGCACAGATGGCAATACATACGATAATGAATGTGGGATCTGTGCCCACAATGGGTAAGTGCTATAGGCTGAGCACTCCTCCTAAGTAGCCGGCAACGCTTTGCAGGCCTGAGAACCATCCTTCTGCATTGCTGTTTTTCCCTTTTTCTTCAAGTCTCTTAGAAACCGGATTGGTTTTGGATTTACCTTGAATTTCCTTCTGATACCTTCTTTGTGCTCACGAGGGGAAACCTTGAAGAGTCAGATGGCAGGTCTTCGGATTAGTCTGTGGGCTGGGCAGTGACTGAGCAGAGGAAGGAATCATTCAGAATATTGCTTTAAATTGCATGCTATGAGAAGATGCGACAAGCTTGTTAATGAGTAACGTGACTATTCTGATACACTCTTATAGAGTCCGAAGCCATGGTTTGCTTCATTTCGCATGTGACTGCGACCCAGAGGTTAATCATTTAGTTCCTCAACTTTATTGTTTCCCTCTTCCAGAGAGCAGAGGACCCATGTTAGCAAAAAGCATAATGGAAAATGCAGACGGGAGACTGCTGAGGTAAGTATTCAATATAAGGCATGTTTCTCCTCCTAGCTGTATCAACTGAAAGGTTCCCTGAGGCTACATATTCTCTGAAAGCAAGCTGGCCTGAAGCCCGGCTTTCTCCACATGTCTATTAAGTTCTGTCAGCCCCTTGTGTTGAGGATGCCTACAAACCCCACCTGTCCTGAGGCAGGTGTCCTCTGGGCCCTCTTTGCCCTCACAGCCCTGGCAGATGGGCTTTGAGGCACAGGCACAGAGTTTTCATTACGAATTCATACCTGCACCAACCTCTGGGGTGGGGATCTGTTCTGGTGTATGGAGCACACCACAAGTTTTGATCTGAGTGTATCAGCCGAGAAGTCCTAGAGCTGGTGTCTAGCACATGCCAACATGAAAATGTGGAAATTGGTCAGTGTGGGCTTAGATCTTCCTTTGAAGATGCTCTTCAAAGGCATTGTCAGCAAAGTCCAAATTCCTTCACTATTTTGGTGTTTTGTTCATATCTATACTGCCGAATGAAAAGGGGACTACTTTTTTATCCTCTTTTTTTTTTTTTTTTTTTTTGCTTTTCTGGCATATCTTGTATTTGGGATTGACCGAGCTACTTACCCTAGTGATTTGACATCTCACAAACCATGCGGTGCTGTGCCGTTCCCTCTGCGCGTGAGAGGATTCATGCAGAACTGACTCAGCCTGGTTTTGAGGGAACTGAGACCTAGCACTAGTGTTGTCTCGGCAGCCCGGCACAAAAGACATGGCAGGGGGCTACGTTGGGGTTTTTCTCGGACAACGAGGACTTCCCTAGCTTTGACGCTCCTGTTCTTTGTAGATCGATTGCAGTCAATACCCATCAAGAATGATTAAGGGTGGTAAAGCCCAGGTACGTTGCCCAAGGATCCTGCTCCCAGTCTGCGGCACAGACGGATTTACTTATGACAACGAATGTGGCATCTGTGCCCATAACGTGTAAGTACTGTACATAGCACTCTCTTTTGGAGTGACTAGCCATGGTTGCTGCTCCAGGCAGCTTTTCTTTTGATACCAACATATCCATATGTCTCTTTCTGTTTCTCTTTCAACCTCCTGAAGCCCCTGTCACCTTGATTTTGTTCCCTGATGCTCTGTTGGTGGTCCCGGGGGAGCTGTGGGAGAGCCAGCTCTCAATCTGAGCACACTATGAGGGGCTGCGGTATTGGGGCAGACGAAAGGGTGGATGGGGATAGGTCTGCTACCGCTCAGGATTACGCTTGCTAATGACGGGGAGAAGCTGGTTCATTAGGCAATTGGACGCCTCCTTTATCGTATATATTGGCTGTGGGTTCAGTTTGCTTTCTGTGGCACCTGGGTGTCACGGGGCTCAGCCGGTGAGCACGCTAACGCCAAGCTCTCCCTTTCAGAGAGCACGGGACTCACGTTAAGAAAAGCCACGCGGGAAGATGCAAGGAGGAAAGTACCGCTGTAAGTGTAAGCGGCTATGAAATAACCCCCGCCGACGCTCTCTCCAGCCTCCAGGCAGAGCCTGGCCGGGCTCAGCGCACCCGCCGTGCTCCCGGCTGCACGGGGGGTGGCAACGGACGGGGGGATGATGGATGGGGGGGTGATGCACGGGGGGCTCGGGCTGCGGTTCTCCCTTGCTGCTCACAGCGGCAGCTGCCAATGTGCCGTACGTGAGGGCAAGAGAGAACGGGGACAGGACGGGCCTTCAGGAAACAAAATGTCCCAGTACTGCAGACCTCTGAGCAGGGATCAGGAGAGGCAGCCCGAGAACCATGCAGCCCATTTTAGCACAGTAGGAGAGGAAGACAGAAGGCTGTGTTGGATGTCCGTGTGTTCATTCATTGCACTAGACAGGCAGGTTAAAAAATCCTCATGCTCTGGTCAGCCAGGAAAAATCTGCTCCCAGATACGCGTACAAAACCAGCTTTATTATCCTGCACAGTAACAATACGTGCTGATAATATCTCAACGCATTTGTTCTACTTATGCAGAGCGGCTCTAAAGCACCAAAAATAACTTCATGCATCCTGAGGGACTGCAATATATTTCCTATAGTAAAGACGCTGTTAAAATGCCAGCTTTGCTTTAATTTGCTCTTGGACCGTGTGGGAAATACAGGTAATAAGAGACACTGTATTGGGGAAACTGTGCAAAATGACAGTGAAGCGTCAGTGGTGCTTAGCTAGTGCAGACTGACTTCCAATAGGTGTTTGTCGATTTATCCTCAAATATTTAAACCGTTAGATTTTATATATTGTAAATATTTTTGCAACGGGAGCTGGTGAAACCGTTCTTGCTGCTGTTTTGAAAAAAGCTGAAACAAAATCTCAGATTTCGTTAACTATGTCAAGCCGGACTTAATGTCAAACACTTTAAATCAGATTCCTTGGGTTAAATGCTTGTCTTAAAACTTGCATACGTACTGCTCTAGGAAAATCATCTTTTTGGCCAGCTGTTCCTTTCTTCCCTCTGTTAGCAGAGAATGCCAAACCTAATTGCAATTACCTAATTCATTTACAGTGGAAGACTAAACTTAAAAAAACCTGATTTTCCACGGGCAGAAGCCCCTAAAATCTGGAGGATGGGAGTGGGCAGACTGCAGATGAGGCACTTCCATCCCCCAGCAGCTGACCCGGCATTGTTATTTTATCTCCCCAGGTGGACTGCAGCACGTACCTCAGCAACACCAAAACCGGCGAAGCCGTGGCAGCCTGCCCCTTCATCCTGCGCGAGATCTGTGGGACAGACGGCGTCACCTACAGCAACGACTGCGCGCTGTGTGCCCATAACATGTAAGCCCTGGAGGTCACCCCCAGAGAGCTCAACGCAGTCACCTGTTGAGCAATTTTAACCCTGCCTTCTCTTCCAGCGAGTTTGGAACCAATGTTGCCAAGAGGCATGACGGAAGGTGCATGGAGGAAGTTCCCCAGGTAAGTGAAACCTAAAGAAGAATAAGAGCTTGAGCTGGTGCCGACTGTATAACTTGAATAAACGGTGGTGGGCTTTGGTGGTGCAGCCTTCCCCGAGGGTCACCTTCCTTCTGGGGGTGAATATCACCCTCCTGGCAGCAGGAACACTGTGTGCTTCCTGCATGTGGTCAGGGAAAGAAAGAGGAGAGGACAGGTGCGGAATGAGTTATGAGACAGGTAGCATAAATGATTTAAGGCTTTACAAGAAGAAATCCCTTTCCCACAGCAGTCTATCATAGCTGCCGTGGGAACCTAGCAGTCTGTTTTGGCAATACGGGAAGGGGACGCGGAGGACCCAGGGTATCCGGTGCCTTCTGGCTGCTTGCATTTTACAAAAGGATGTTCTGCAAAGATTAGAAAACTGCCTGTGTTTTGAATGCTGATACCTAACGTACCAGGGGATTGAAACCCCTCTCTGTTTTTTTTAGTAAATGCAGCGTAATCTAATGTATACCGACAATGAATCTTGTAAAAATACCAGATTAACTATATTTGGCCAGCTCTAAACTATTTACTCTCACTGGGGAACAGAAGAACAAAGCCAACTCATTAGCATGTGTTTGAAAGAGTCAACATCCCGAGTCAGATATTTCATTTCTATACAAACAAACTATGAAATGTCATCCTTTGTTTCCTGAGTACGCTCTGTGCTCACACCGGGTGAGATACATAAATCAGGGAGGAAGAGCTCGCACTGGAGAGACTGGGAGTGCTAAAACGCACGGCCAGTTCTTCAACCGGTGTAAATCAGCTTCAACTGCTGTCCGTCCCGCTGGCAGATTTCAACACTCGGAGCCGTCCCGTTGCAACAAAAGGCCTGTCAGCACATCTCCCCTCCATTCTTGTGGGCTGTGGAAAAACTCCTCGGTCACAGTCGGCTCTCTCGCAGGAAGTGCATAAATCATGCCATTTTGACTTGCAGATTATTTTTGAGCTGCATTTGGTAATATCCTGGTAGGTTCAGTAAGGTACAGGGGCATCATGATAAATATGAAGTTGAATGAGTGATGTCTGCCTTCAAGCCTTGATTCAGCCTTCTCCGGCGGAAAGCTATGACAGGAAATTGCTAGTTTTCCGTGAAGAATGAGTTAATACGTAACCATAATTCATCCTATGGCAGATCCTAAAAGGCAGAGGCATGAGCAGGGGGGGTTGTGTCTGGGCGCCCTTGCACAGAGCAGAGCCTGTGCCGGAGCTTTGCCGTCTTGGTTCCCTAGCTCGACTGCAGCCAGTACAGAACGTCCACCCTGAAGGACGGCAGAGAGCTGATGGCCTGCACGATGATCTACGATCCCGTCTGCGGTACCGATGGTGTCACTTACGCCAGCGAGTGCACACTGTGTGCCCACAACCTGTGAGTCCTTGTGCTTCTGCTGGGGGGATTCGCAGTGGTGGTGGTTGGATCCATGAGTGCCAAGTGATGTGCAAGGGCTCTCTCTGAAACCCTGTGCTGGATGGGTCCCGTCTGTCTACCCCCATTTGGGTGTTTGGCCCCAGAGCCCCACAAAGTGGGATGCATCAACTGGGGAGAGCGTTATTCCAAAAGGCACGTGCCTGGTCCGTAAGGGCGTGTTCTTGTTAGTGCTGTGCCAGCAATGCTAAGCTGGTTCATCTGAAAATCTCCTGTCGCACCACATGGGAGAGAGGTTTGCTCTTGCACTGCGGTTGTAAAGGGGAAGGTTGTGGCTGACGACGGTCTCTCCATCCTCCAGGGAGCATCGGACCAATCTTGGCAAGAGAAAGAATGGACGCTGTGAAGAGGACATTACAAGAGTGAGTGGGAAAGGATGGGAACAAAGAGTGAGGTCCAGTGTCTATTACACTCATGGGGGACTGTCCTCTGCTCTGGGTTACAAACTGGGGGAACGGTGGTGTGCAGACCTGAGGAGATCCCTTGGGAATTTCACACTGGTTGTAAAAGAGCCAGCATCCATCCCACTGCTCTGTAGCAGTGCAGGAAAAGACATGGCAGTGAGCAGAAATGGTACAAGGTCACATCTGCCACCAAGAGGAAACTTTGAGTTGGTTATTACGATGTTATGACAGTTTCATTTCTCGGCGGGGTGTCATTCCTTATGCTGGGGGGCCACGGTTTGCACTCAGGCAGGGACTCATGTCTATCTTCCGTGTGCAGGAGCATTGCAAGGGCTTCGAAGAAGTCTCTCCTATCTGCACCATGGAATACGTGCCCCACTGCGGCTCTGATGGCAAAACATATGGCAACAGATGTGTTTTCTGCAATGCCTACGTGTACGTACAAGAGTAAAACCCTTCCTTTCATGATCAATTCCTATACCTACTACGAATGCAGGGCTGTTTTTATAATGTACTTTTGACTAACTGCTTATCGGCATATGCTGGACATTTCTGGAGCACCATGACTTGTGCAAGGAGATGGGGTTTTTTGCGTTTTAAGGGAAAATGCGAAGGGCCCATTTCCATGATCTGTACGCGGCCTGTTTAACTTCCAAGGTATTTTACTCATTTTTATGTGATCTGTCCCACAAGCTTATCAGGGCATGTGGAAAGTACTTCACCAGAGGAACTGGCTCGTATCAAATGTGCGAAACCTTTCATCTTTCCCTTAATGATAATGATGAAAGGGAGTATTTGGGCTTTTGAGACTGTTCTTTTTCTCCAGCCAACACTAAGCTAACACGCTTGGGCCAGTGAAGTGAGGAACAGGGCTTCAGCCCTGAATACGCTCTGTGTCTAATCCTTCTCTCTCCTTCTCTCACCAGGGAAAGCAACAGGACTCTCAACCTCATGAGCATGACTGAATGCTAAGTCTCTGCTGGAGTCCAGCCCAGGAAGACAAGCTCCCCTGTGTGTGACTTCCCATGGGCTGATCTTCCCCAGCAACTTTCCTTCCGTTTGTCTTGTTTCCTTAGCTCCTGAAACACTTGTTCAATAAACTTACTTGGCAACATTTCTCTGTCTTAATGCCACGTCTCATCCCTTTTGCACCTTCTCCCTGACACGGTACTTGTAGTGGTGCGTGTGTATTTTTCTACTGATATTCTGCTCTACCAAACAATGTGGGTAGATCTTTTCCTGCCATGTGTCAGTGCTGACCCTGCTCTCATGAGGGCCTGGCCTCCTCTTGGAGCTCCCAGGCACTTCCTTACTCCTCAAAGTCTCCCTGTCAGTCTCACGTCACCCTTCATATCTCTATACGAACTGATCATGGACTCCATCTTTATAGTCGGCACAAGGAGACATTCACCTCAAGGGTATGGTCCACCTCCTCCACAGGGCAATGTCTAGGATGTGGGTGGTGGTTTGCTGTCAAGAAGAGCACTTTCTTGCTGTGGGCTAGAAAGGGAAACTGGCTGCCTAGCCAAGAGGTGCCCTTGTCCTGGATCCCACTGCCTGTGCAGCCTGTCCCGTGGAGGAAGAGGCAGCAGCTGCTGCCAGGAAAGGCGATCCCAGCCTGTTTCCACTGAATTTGTCCCCAGCGTCAAGTGCTGTTATAGGATATAGCCTACAGGAGGCAATGTTGTGCTCCCTTCAGGGTCACAGGCAGCAGAAATGTCCACGCACGAAATACCTCGATTTATCAATGCAACGAAATATCCCCAGGACCGGTGGGCAGAAGTCACCCCCGGGGGCCAGCCCTGGTATATCACTGCAGCTGCCTGCCTTCTAAAGCCGTTCGGGAAGGAAAAGGATGCAGAGGTTCACTTGTCACTGGTCTTAACCAAATATGTAACAAGTCATAGGAAAGCAGTTCTGCCCCATAGTCACGTTTTGCCTACTTCTTTTGAGGCCAAAGAGCTCAGGACCTGGTGATACGTTTGCTGTCACTTTGGTGTCTGTATGGCAGGGAGGTAGGGGGACCTGGGGGCTGCCCTTCATCGGATGGCAACCTGGGTACAGCCGCTACCACTAGTTCCACGCCAGGTCACGAAAGCGCTTTGCAAGCGTCCAATATTTCAGGGTTAAAGGATTTCTTCTGGACTACAGCTAGCGCCTCCCTGACTCAATGTCCCATTGTAGTTCACCAGAGAACAACACAATCATTTGGATCGGTTTGGAAAGTCACTTTTTAAATTGTCGGGCTAGAAGAATAGGCTGAAGGCAAATGTTCCTGACTTGGAGATACTGCGGGTATTGTACCAGGGAATGAGGCCGTAGTACCTCCGTGCCATTAGTGTCTGTGCCTGGCATATATTTTTCAAGACGATTTGTGACTAACAATGGCTTATTGTACTTTTCTTGGGTCTGTGTCCTAATGTAAACGTTCCTTTGGTTTATATAACCTTTTTGCCATTTTCTGTTAAGGTGTTTTTGCAGAACATGCTGCTTTAGCCTTGTTTAAAAGTTACTTGGTTATCCTCAGGGATAAGACCTGAATCTTTTTTTTTTTTTTTTTTTTTGTGGACTTTGGCAGACTTTCACTTGGACTTAGCTCTGACCGCTGGCTTTTGCAAGCCTTTGCAGTAAAGCTGTCAGGATCCAACGGAATGGCATTAGCTGGGCACCGCCGAGCCAGAGCCTCCTCCGTGGAGCTCATTGTCTGATGACACCGAAGGCAAACTTGAACTCAAGGAGGCGCAAAGTTGAGATTAAGTCGGAGCAATCAAGGAAAGACGCCAAAGCGGCCATCAGACAGACGTTTCCACGCAGTATTCGCCAGTAGGTTTCATGTAAAATTATGTAACGGAGTAAATCGCTAAAACTGGGCCAGAAAATTGGAAAAGCCTGACATTGGCGTTTAAACATCCCCCAGGCTCAGGGGGTGTTTTATGAAGCAATATAGCTCTATAAAAGTAGGGCAGCCGCCTTCTCAGGGACAGAGCTGTTTTCTGTGCCTCGGAGTTGTTTTTCAGCGGTTCCAGGGTGACTTACTGAGTGTCTGTTAATTAGCTGATTTCTTTCTGCTTTGCGACGATGAGGAAGCCATGGGCAGGCAAAGACGAGCACGTTCAAGAGGAAGCATTGAATTTTTGTGGCTTAGGAGAGAGGGAGAACAACAGCAGGTTTAAAGTGTCACTAAGAGACTTGAAAGCTGGTTTTCAGATCTGGGTGAATGAGCTGGGTGCCTACTGGGCCATGGGTAGAGGAATGGCTGGATAGACGGATGGATAGAGATGACTGTGCTGGGGAACATCAAGAGATCACCTCGTGAGCTCAGTGTTTGCCAGACTGCGAATACATTCAGTAAGTGTCTGCAGTGTGAGGGTGACAGACGCTCTGCTGCTGCTCAGCCACCGCTCCATCGCTCCTGCAGAGCCCCGAGGCTGACTCTAGTACTCACCATGGGCAAAAGCCTGAGCAGCTTCAAAACGGTCAGATTGCTCTCAAAGACCATTCAGCTGTCACGCTAGGAAAGCCCGATTTTAAAATCGAAGAGAGGCACCAAAAGGATGCAAGCATGGGTTCAGTCGTGCCTCAGTGGACTCTCATTTTTCCACTCTTGCCATGAACAGAACTAGTTGCAGGTGCAGCCTTATACCCTCAGGGAAGGATGCAGTGAAGAAAAAACCGGCTTTCCAGTGCCTGCTATGACTGCAACATCTAAACTTTGCTGCCGAAGCGCAGCTGGTCCAGCTCCGCGCGCTGCCGTGCGGCCACTGCCGCAGCCCTCCGGCTCCGGAGAGCAGGCACCGAGCTCCTCAGCCGTGCCGAGGGCGGACGAATTTCCATGCGTTTCACGCTGGTGATGCGCCGGCCTCAGGATTCGTGACTTGTAAATGCACTGGTACACATCGCAGAGGCAATATTTTAAAAACATAAATGTCTTCTCTCCTTCCTTGTTTGTCTAAATTATCTTTATAGCCTTATCAATGTTTTCTGAGTCTACAGTCATTTTTCTTACAACACAAAGGGAAGGAATAATGAACTGAATCATATAACTCTTGATTGATAAGCGGGATTTAGAAAACAATACTTGGTCTTTTCATATTGAGCTGAAAGATTATTTTTTCGCCATTTATCAGCACTCACCCATCTGTGGCTTAAAAAAAACCAAACAATCCCCACAACTTTTCCTTGATGGTAGTGTCTGTACCTGAACTTCCTTCAAACACTTTACCAAAAGAATCTATGCCTTTCAAAATTATGTCTGCTGCTAATTTGCCTTGGTTTAGCTCTTTTCCCCACAGGCTGCGTTTGCCAGAGCGGCATGTGAATGGGCCGAGATGCTCTGTCACTCTCTTGAGAGGCGCTTGAGAGTGACAAGGCTCATCCCACTGATTTTAAAAAAATCTTCTCTTTTCGGCAGAACAGTTAAATGATTTCTTTAACCACTTCTATAGCTGTATGTTCCTCAAAAAAAAAGAAATCCAGAAATAATTATACAAACTCATTGTATCAGTTGCACAGGTCTATTTAACTGGCTGTTAGCAAAGAAAATAGTTTGGGACTGGAAAAAATTTCCCTGGATCTCTATATTTAAGGAGATAGATATAATCCTAGTATCCGCCCATTTCATCCATCACTCTGTTTGCACTCAGAAATGTTCTTTCTCTTGTTGTAATTTAACGTTTGATATAATTTCATTTGACTCCTTGCCACGCTCTGGGCTCCGGTTGCGTGCTCTCCGCTGATCAACCAGCAGACACGAGACGATCGGATGGGAGCGGAAGGGAGCCCGTCTCCAGCTGGCAGACATCCACGCAGCCTGGGAGGCTTTTCCAGATTCTCACCAGCTGAGGTGCGGCCCCGTGAGTTTAAACATACTGTGAATTTGCAAACAAAGAGCGTTCGCATCGTGCCTATTTTTCATTCAGAGAAGCGAAACGTTAATTTCATTCAAGCCTGCTGAAGAATGAGGAATGTTCGGGAATTTATTGCTTCAAACTCTTTTTTTTTTTTTTTTTTTTTCCCTCTCTGTTCCCTTTCAGGCTTAGCCGTGGCACATGCCCCGGGGGCATCGCTGAGGATGGCCAGTCAGAGCCCGCTGGCCGAGCGCCGGAGCAGATCTGTGGCACAGATGGTTTCACTTACACCAATGAATGTGGGATCCGAGCCTGTAAAGTGTCAGTCTGACGGAAAGAACATGCTTTCCGAGTGACAGTCCCCTGGCCTCTCCCTGTGCTTTTCCAATTTACCCTCCTTTTCTCCCTCTCCACTTGCTGTTTGTGCTTGGGGGGAAATCGTGAAGATTTAGCAGAGAAAAGAAAAGAGCTGAAGAAAATAGCCGGAGTGGAAATCCAAATGGTGCAGCGCATTCAGATGGCCTAGGTTTGTTGACTGACATGACTATAATAGTCCGAGACAGCAAAACGACTTCATTGTCGGTGGTTAACTCAGATGAACTCTCCTTCACTTGCATCATTTGGGAGTTTTACTTACATTCCCAGCACCCGTCCCCCTTTGGGAAAATGGTCCTACTGAGTCCCTAATGGCAGACTTTCCCTTCTTCAGAGCACGTGGGACACCCAGGGACTCGGGAACAGCAGTCAACCCAGTGACTAAGAAGGCAGGCGAGCCGGGAAGCAGCCTGAACTCCCATTGCCGTCGGTGGCAGCATCCCAAATAATGTC
The DNA here is from genome assembly GCA_013396915.1 of Stercorarius parasiticus. Classification (NCBI taxonomy): domain Eukaryota; kingdom Metazoa; phylum Chordata; class Aves; order Charadriiformes; family Stercorariidae; genus Stercorarius; species Stercorarius parasiticus. The sequence continues at coordinate 161,942 of VWZL01000538.1, read as the reverse complement.
AGCCGAGTGCTGAGCAGGCAGCGTATGATTGGACGTAAGCGATGCATATACCTTCTGTTGACATTTTATTTGGCAGTGGTTTAACGCTAGCTTTCTGCTATTGCTGTTCTCCACAGGCTGCTTTCGAATGTATGAAGAGAAGGATGGCAAAAAGATGCGAAATGTGAGACAAGCAGCAGGAATATTTCTTTGCTGTGCAAGCACGCGCAAACAGCCTTCACTGGCAGCATCAGGGAAGTGCTGCATTACCTGTTTCAAGACCAGAAAAGGACACACGCAAAACTTTTGCAGATATCAGTGCGTTCAGCTCTCCCGAGACAGGAATTTTTGTCAGGTCATGGGACACAGTGCCCAGGCCAGGGGATGTAGGGGCCATATGATCATGTACGGCATAGCAGTTGTCATGCATGTACTAACATATTAAGTAAATAACGGTATTACTTTGCTAGTGCAACAGTTTAGAGGTGGTAGGAGTCCTGCTCTCTACCTCAGCGTCTGTGGCGTAGCAAAATCCTGTAATTCAGCAGCACGCTCCTTTCTGTCAGCACCGACGGTGTTTTGTCCATGTCCAGCTGCAAAGGATCAGCCAGTGGTCTCATTAAAGCTCAACTCTGCAGAATAAACTGAATTGTTGCCCCTTCTTTTGATGTTAATAATGAAGGAAGAAGTGTTCAGTGGTTGTGATGCTAATAGTCCCTCAGCTATAGAAACTCTTTCCACCCAGTTCCTCCTATTCCAGCCAAGTGTCCAAGTTATAGCGCCGTGATGCATCCCGTCTCTCAGCCTATTCTCCTTTTCTTTCCCACCGGGGAGAGCAGGGGATTTTCATTCTTAGCCTATTGCACCCTATCCGTCACAAAGAAAATCCCTTGGTGCTGCTTTATTTACAAGATCTTGCTTAAACAGCAAATCATCATTTGTCCTGTTTGCAGACCTGGGGCTGCTCTGAAAGCCTTGACTCCAAGGCTTTGGCCATTTGCTCGAGGAAATTCTTCCTCAGTTACCTACTGCTCCAGATAGAGCTCAGAGAACTCGTTATTCCAGTTCTCCTGACCTCTGAACAAGAGCACAAAAGAACTACCAGTCCTTCGCAGCCAGTCCTCCCAAAAATGAACCAGCTTGGTGTGTTACATACCAAGAGGGGGGAGATGTAAACATCGAAGGTTAATTACCCTCTTGTCAAGAACACTTTGTGGTCTATAGACATGTCTGTCAATCTTATGAAAGAGAACGGAGGGGAGCGAGCACTGAAGGCATGTTCCCATGATAAATTAACGAGACTTGGCAGCTCACTGTGAAGAGATGATCCCTGTGCTTCATGGGAGACTGTAACCTGTCTCCCCAGCCAGCCTCGCCAGAACCCCCGTGCCGTGGTTGCATCCAGGATGCTTATCCCTCTGTAAACAAGCTCTCCAATGCAGCTGTCCAGGGATCAAGCGATCTTCCTTGAGGCCTTCATATTTCCTCTCTGCTGCTCAGTAGCATGCAGCAATTGCTCATCCCAACCATACTGAATTGCTTTTCCCAGCCCTGCTAGTTAGTCAATTAAAATATCTTCTGCCTATAAGCCTCTCTTGGCAATGACACTCTTTGGTGGCTTGCGTAGCTGTCTGAAATCCGAGGGACGCAGCCACGATCCCCTGCCGTGTGCTATTCTGGTGATGTACGTGCTGCTAGATGACTGGTAGCTTGAAAATGCCTCATCTGCTGTCCTTTGGAGACGTGCTCAACTATTCCCCTGGTTTATATAACCTCAAAGCAATTTGCTTTCATGGCAGAACACGCGTATTCATTCTATTTTAACTGTGCATTGAGCTATAAATAATGTCTCCTTGCAGATAAGAATCTTTTAGATTTCTTAATTCTTTTTTTTCTGCCTTTGGAAGACTTTCTCCTGACCCCGGCTCCTGAAGGAGACTTTCCCAGCCTCAGCAGTGAAGTTGCCAGATTGACTTTCTCCTGCCAGCCAGCCACGAATGGTGTCAACCCCAGGTCGGCTGCTGCTTCCCTGCAGCCACCCCCTCGTTGTTCCTGCTTGGGCTGTGGCAAAGATGAAACGAGCACTCAGTGGGGCGCAGCTGAGATCACTGAAGTGTCAGGAAAACTGATTAAACCAATGATTTCCTCTTCCTCTGACCAGCTGCCCGGTAACATCTCCTGCGTTACCTCCAAACCATCTTCCCTGCAGTACGTTCAGTTGAAAGAGTAATAGCCTGGGCCTTTGTCCAGCCAAATGTTCTGCTGTTTACTGCCTCCTCTTTCTGCTGCTCGTTCTAGCGTTTTCCTGCTTTCATGGAGTAACTCCTGCCTTGTGCAATGGAGCCCTGACCCGATGCCCTCATCATCCAGAGCTGGAGCGCAGCACGAGCTGGAGCGCAGCACAGGCTGGCAAAGGTGAGAAGGGAAGGTGTGTCCTCCGAGCTGATGCTGCCGAGACCCGCGTCTGGTCCAGGCTGCAGCTCGGCAGTGAAGGGGCCGCTATTTTGGCAGCTGCTTTTCTTGGTGTAGGTGACTTTGCTGGAGGTTCAAATGTGACGGCAGGGGGCCTGGGCTGTTGCAGAAGGGGAGACTCTTTGGAACAATTGAGAGCTAATGATGTTCTCAAATTTGAATGGTTCAGTGTGTTTTTTAAAAAATGATTACAACCTACTCTTTTTGTTGTACATGTTGCTGGTCATCCTCCGTAAAAATACGCTCGGAACTTTTTGTACCACTTACCTGTGGCCCTTTAGCAAATGTTGTAGGAAAACTCCTGGGTCATGGAGAAGTATTACGTTCCTTCATTAATAAAACCTAACCATAGGTGAGAGCATTGTGTAAGGACTGTATACGTAAAATAATTCAGGTTGGAAGAGCTCTCCAGAAGTCTCTAGCCTAACCCCTGCTGAAAGCAAGGCCAAAGTCAAAGTCAGCTCAGGGTGCTCAAGGCCTTCCTTGTTCAGCTGGGTTGTCGATGTCACCGGGGAAGGACATGCATGGCCTCTCTGGTTCCTGTGCCACTGCTTGATCACCCTCGTGGTGAAGAACAATTCCTCAGGCTCAGTCAGAATTTGATCCTTTTGCTGTGCAGCTCTGAGAAGACTGTCTCTGTTTTCTATAACCCCATCAGGGAGCTGCAGATGATAGCAATGTGGTGCCCTGTAGCCATCTCTTCTCCAGGCTGAAGAAGCCCAGCTCCTTCAGCTTATCCCAAATGCCCTGTGCTCCAGCCCCTGACCAGCCTGGTGGCCTCTGCTGGGCTCGTTCCCATGCATCAACAACCGTCCTTGTGGTGGGGCCAAGTACAGTTCATTAATCGCATAAGTAATGTGAAACTATGTCAGCCTTCACCTGCAGGGTACAAAGTTCTGCTCGGGTTATATTAGTTCAGGAAATCATTCACTGGCATTACCTAAATCAAGCTCTATTTAATAAGTTCATAAACACATGGATATGTTTTCATATTGCTATGTTTTAATCGTACCAGTGACTTTGTTTGGTTTATTGCTTAGTTCAAATGGTGCCTTCGGGCATCAGGTGAGAGGCAGATCTTCCATTTGTTCTGTATCGGTTTCTCCAGGCGTGTGGCTTGGTACAAATTGTTATTGGCCACACTGCGGCCAAGAGAAAGACAAAGATGGAAACTGCAGCCTGAGTTGTATTTAGCAGGCATTTTGGAGTGATTAGAGGCAATTTCATGAAACAGCTACAACTAATTATTGTTATTTCCCACTTTTACAACAACTATTTGTTAATTAAATAATGTGACAAAACCCAGGAATGTTTGGAAAAGTGTATTAAACAATTTGTCATTCATTTATCAGTGTATTACTTACACTGAGAAGTCGCATATCCGCTAAGAACATTTCCCAGCGTCAGTTTTGATTCTTCCAGAGAATGTGAAATTGATACCGGCAAAAACCCTGATGGGAAATGTATAACAAGAAATTCCTTGGCTAAGTGAGAGGAGGATGTTGTATAACGGCCCAGTCCTGCCCTGGTGTCAGCCTGCAGACCCTCTGGTGCTCAGGACCATGTGGTACCCCGAGATGTGGCACTGCCATCCTTACTTGCAGATCTCTGCCCTTGTGCTGGCTTCTCCACACATGAGGATTTTCCTTTAGCCGAGGGGTCATTAGCCATATGCTGCACCTGACTTTGAGGATTAGAAGACAGTAATGAAGTGGATTAGAGCACGAGATCGGTGACAGGATTGCAAGCCAAATCCTCTTTCTCGCTGTTCTTCCAGGAGTAGCTAAGAACGGACCAACCTGTCCTACAGCGCCAGCTTAACCAGCTGTGGGATTTTTCCACGCCGCTGTCACAGGCAGGATAATCAGCCAGGTGGGGAGGCTGCGGAGGCTGGCTGGCTGGAGGCTGTGCGTGAATCTGCTCCCCAGGCTGAAACCTGGCCATTTCTTGGTGCCATTTTTGTGGCTTGCCTGGAGGAGGGGGCACATGAGTGGCTCAGGAGAGACCGGTGTTCCCCAGTCAGCACTGAATTGTCACAGACTTGCGTCTCCTTACAGTGTCTGTGGGTGGGAGAGTGAAAGAATGGATCTGCTGAACATCAGATGGGCGTTGTGGTGGTTGGAGGAGCTGCTCGGGGCCAGTAAGTGCCAGACCCAGTATTGAACCCGGCCGTTGCAGTGGAAAATTTTTCTTTGGTGTATATAGGCAACACACGCCAGCACTTGGCAGGAACATGCTCTCCACCCATCGGGAGAGAGGTGGGTCCTGCCTAGAGGACAGCACCGTCCGGGGCAGGAGCAGCCTGGAGTGGCAGCGTGTGGGCACCAGGCAGGAGGGGACCTGTCGAAAGCTGATAGGTCAGGGCTGGGATGGCTGGTAAGGATAATTCACAGAAGTCTCACTGCCTGGGTGGAGAAGGCAGTGGGAAAAGTTCTATTTGACCCAGAAAGATGTTCCTCCCTCCAACCGTGCAGAGACTGCGTGTATGAACTGGAGAAGGCAACAAGCGTGGCACGTGACGGCAGCCTCAGCGTGCTCCTGTACGTGCTGAGGAGAAAAGTCTGGTTTCCAGAGGCACCATCCACAAGGCACATTAGGGCAATTCGCCTCAAAGACGTGCCAAGTCTATCTCAAATATTCAAGCACGCTCCCTGTAATTTGTAGAAACAAACCCATTTTAATGCTTCCCCCCGTGAAGAAACCCATCTTTCAGGTAAAAATGGAACCTGTACATCCACACAGCCATGCTGTGGCCTTCATACCACGCCATTGCCCGGGACAGGTGATTCCATGCACGATAGTGCAATTTACGGATCAAAGTGTTCTCTTTAGACCGCTGTCATGTATCAAATGCCAACGTAATTGCTTGGGCTAACTTTCAATGATTTCAGCTGAATTTCAAGGGAGCACCTGTAAAGCAGCTCCCGCAGTGCTAAAGTCTATGCTAAGCACAGTGACCAAAAAAACCCCCAGGTGTGCTTGCCATTTCGGAACTGTGAAAGGGATCATGGTGAGAAACTTGGGTTAAAGACAGAACCCACTCCTGCAAAATTACACCCGCTAAAGCAGCAGAGGTCCAGACCTCCTCCTAGGAAGGAGCAGCTTGGAGATGGTACAAAGGCTGGAGGGTGCGAGACAAACAGGAAAATTGGGACAGGCTCTACATTTTAAGTATCATTTTCTAAAATATCTGTAGGGGGAAAGGACCTACTGTACTTTTGAGTGTAGCTGGTGCTATGTAAATAGGTTCCCAAACCTTCTCTGTCTTTTGTTCTTAAGGCGGCTTGGCGGAACACTTTGGATCGGTCGATGTGTTTAACTGTGACTAGGTCTGTAAATAAGTGCTCCCTGCTGATAAGGTTCAAGTGACATTTTCAGTGGCAATTGACAGAATTTAACCTGCTTTCAAGTCTTCTACTGAGCTCTTTGTTACTCAGGCAGTGAAACTGTCAAGAAGCCCTTTCTTTTATCAAACCAGTGCTAAATACCATTAGCTTTGCACGTTAGACGCGGTCCTGCCAGACTCACCTGACAATGCTTAACCAGTTCTGCTGATGGCAAAACCACACCTGACCTGACACTTCAACCAACCCAATATCTGTTGGAAGGACAACACAGCAGAGCATAAGCAGGTTCCTGGAATGTGTCGATGATAACTTCCTTCTCCAAGTGATAGAAGAGCCAATGAGGAGAGGTGCCATGCTGGACCTTGTTCTCACCAACAAGGAAGGGCTGGTGGGGAACGTGAAGCTCAAGGGCAGCTGTGGCTGCAATGACTGTGAGATGGTGGAGTTCAAGATCCTTAGGGTGGCCAGGAGGGTGCGTAGTAAGTTCTCTACCCTGTACTTCAGGAGAGCAGACTTTGGCCTCTTTGGGGATCTGCTTGGTAGAGTACTGTGGGATAAAGCCCTTGAGGGAAGAGGGGGCCAAGAAAGCTGTTTAATGTTCAAAGATGACCTCCTCCAAGCTCAGGAACGATGTGTCCCAAGGAGGAGGAAGTTGGACAAAAAGGCCAGGAGGCCTGCATGGATGAACAAGGAGCTCGTGGACAAACTCAGACTGAAAAAGGAAGCCTACAGAGCTTCCTTCAAGCCCAGGTTGTCTGGGAGGGATACAGAGAAATTGTCCCGCGCAGTCAGGGATCAAGTTAGGAAAGCCAAAGTGCAGATAGAGTTAAATCTGGACAGGGACATCAAGGGCAACAAGAAAAGTTTCTATAGGTATGTCACTGACAAAAGGAAGACTAGGGAAA